>JACEVL010001206.1:1547500-1655000 GCA_020284085.1 Aporrectodea caliginosa | reverse complement strand
AAACTGAAGTTGGAGGTGGGTAAGAAATGATGAGCTAACCTCCGTCGACAAGTTTATCATCGATGTTGACACATAACCTACTAGTTTTCATTTCATAGGAGTTTTTATCCAGATTGCCATAGTAACGAAAGCGACGTGTAGTAGATTGTAATTTGTTAAAATACCTTAATTGCATATCCGCATGAATTGGGTTTCAGGGCCGACTGCACTAGAAATTTGATATAGGCCTACTAGTAGTAGGCTACTACACACCTTGGGGTCATGCATGACAACCCGAATGTGTGTGGGGGGTTAGTTTGATGATGGATATGTGTAAGCCTGTCTGATGCTGAGACAGGAGATGTTGGGATGGGGTCAAATCAAGAGTGACAGCTTGTGTAATGTGTTGGCGGAACTATAGCATATGCGGCTTTGGAAGAAGCTCGTGCATTGGCCTACATCCTGAGACACTTGGATCGCGCAGAGTGAGGGTGATCTCCATTTCAATTCGGGAACTGCAATATATCTTGCGAATGGACTTGGCTGTCGACCGCCTACTAGCCCGTCGATGTTCTGTGGAGCAAAACTTCTGGCTGACCCACTGTCTGTAATTCTATTCGCCCGAATGCCTGCCTCTCTCTGCGGATATATTATATATAATTATATATTTATATATATATATATATGATTTCATACTTATGCAACTATAGACGCTCATGTGCGCCTATATATACACTCGTTTTATCTGTCTAGTGTCTATGACAGTGTCTGATCGTCTCTGTGCTGTCTGTCTATATATAATATATATAATAATAAATATATATATATATGTAATAAATATATATATATATATACACGGTGAACCGAAAAAAAACCGAACCTCTGCTATTGCTGCAATAATTTATGTAATAATTTGTACATTTTAATGAAACATGGAGAAACTTCAGTTTATAGGACATGAATCAGATAACTATCATTTGTTAGTTATAATGTGTGTTCAAAATTCCCTCCTTTGGCTTCCACACACGCACAAAGACGAGCTCGCCACCGACTAATTGCTGAATCGATTACAGCTTGATCAAATTCATCACATGCCTGTATTATGCGCTGACGCAGTTATCCGACATCGCGAACCGTTGTCTTGTAAACCTGTTCTTGCATCACAGACCAGATTTTATAGTCCACCGAATTAAGGTCTGGGCTATTTGGAGGCCAAAGTGCAGGGGGTATGAAATCTGGAGTCTCGTTTGTGAGAAGTTCAACGGTCTCGCGAGCTCAGTGAGCAGAAGCACCATCCTGTTGAAACGTGTAATATTCGGACAATTCTCGGATATCTGGTATAGCGCATAATTATAAAATATAGTTAAGTCTATTGTGGGGAATAAAATAGTTTACATTTTTGGTGTTAATTTCTCTTTTTTTGTAGAGGTTCGGTTTTTTTCCGTTCACCGTGTATATGCATATATAGGCCTACATTAATCACGCAACCAGTCAGTTTTGGACAGAAGTTACAAATTAGAAACGCATTTCTCAGAAACAATGCGATTATTGAAAACCATTGTCACGTAGTTTATGCTTTTGTAGCCACGCATGGCCGCCGATAAATTTGACAGAGGTGAACAAGGTCACCACCACGTCCATATGACCTTTGACATTCAGACATTAGTGGGTAGGCCCTATATAATAAAAGCGGCTTTATCTTCGAGTAAAATACCCGCAGAATTGTTGATGAAACGAAATAAAACGGGCTGGGCTGTGTGTGCTATAGATGTACTCTTGTCTGAAGACTGAGTAATTTGGGTCTGCTGTTTACAGTTGACTTAATCCGAAGCACTTAATAAAAATTTATTTATTTCAATAACAGGGACAAACAGCAAGAACAAAAATGATATAAATAGGGCCAAACTGGAATAAAAACAATAACAGGCTATTACTACCACTACTGCTACGACTACTACTAGGCTACTACTGCTGCCTACTGCTGCTGCTGCTGCTGCTGCTGCTGCTGCTGCTGCTGCTGCTGCTGCTGCTGCTGCTGCTGCTGCTACTACTACTACTACTACTACTACTACTACTACTACTACTAGTACTTCTTTTCTGTAAGCCTTTCGCCCTGCCGGCTCTTTTCCCAAGGATGGGTTGGAATCCCACGTCACTACTTGCCGCTTTAGTGTCGGCATCACTGTCGTTGGATAGGGACCCATAGTTTACATTACTGGGTTGACGCGATCACATTCGCATAGGCTTAGGCCTACTCTCAAATAATTCAAGATCCGATTCTGACTCGGAGTCCGACATAGTGAGAAAGAGCCTTACGCCGTCGTTCACAGTGAACGAAAGCAGGGAGATTAATAATTAATCTCGCTCTCTTATTTATACTAGAATTACTCTCGTTACTCTAGTGAGTCTATTAGAAATAAGAGAGCGATACAGTCACCGTGTAAATCGTTGTTCCGAGCGATGAAGTGTTCCGATCTCAGATTGATTCCGCCTTGATTCCGTAGTCCGAGCAGGCGCACGTCCGGAAAGCAAGTGCGTATGAGCATATTTTGATTTGCTGAACTTTAAATTACTATAAGACCGGAACGGAGAAACCAATGAAAAAGTTCAGTTTGAATATACAAGCTACTGTTCAGTTCTGTGTTTTAGAGTGTTCTCTCATAAAAAAGGTATAAAGGAGAAGAATCTGAATTTAAAATACCTCTTGTCTTACTTCACATCTTGACTTTGAAGTTGGCATTGCTTTCATGGTGGCCATACTAAAACAAATTTGACTTTCAATCTGGTTTTGTTCATATTTTAATTTGCTGAAACTTCTTTTCAGCTATAACGCACCATAAAGCCGGAACCAATGAAGAAGTTCAGTTTGAATAATTATACAAGCTAATGTTCAGTTCTGTGCTTTAAAGTTTTCTCTTATTAAGGTATAAAGCAGAAGAATCTGGATATAACATACCGCTTTTCTTCATTTCACATCTTGAGTTTGAGGTTGGCTTTGCTTTCATGCTGGCCATACTAAAGTTGACTTTCGATCTGGATTTGTTCATATTTTAATTTGCTGAAATCCCCCATCAACTTTAAATTACCATAAAATCGAAACCAGTGATAAAGTTTAGTTTATATATAGATAAGCTAATGTTCAGTTCGGAGTTTCAAAGTGTTCTCTCATTAAGGTATAAAGCAGAAGAATCTGAATTTAAGTACATCGATCGTGCCTTCACTTCACATCTTGACGCTAAAGCTGGCTTTGCATTCATGTTGGCCATATTAAAGTTGACTTACGATCTGGTTTTGTTCATATTTTAATTTGCTGAAACCTCCGATCAACTGTAACGCACCGCAAAGCCGGAACCAAGGAAGGTCAGTTTGAACATACAAGCTAATGTTTAGTTCTGTGCTTTAAAGTGTTCTCTCATTAAGGTATAAGGCAGAAGATTCTGGATATAACGTACCGCGTTTCTTCATTTCACATCTTGACTTTGAGGTTGGCTTTGCTTTCATGCTGGCCATACTTATAAAGTTGACCTTCGATCTGGATTTTTTCATGTTTTAATTTGTTGAATCATCCCCTTCAACTTTAAGGTACAATAAAGCCTGAACCAATTAAACGACTTAGTTTGAATATACAAGCTAATGTTCAGTTCTATGTTTTAAAGTGTTCTCTCATAAAGGTATAAAGCAGACTCTCGTGAACGTACGTACCTCGTACATACCTTGAACGTACCTCGTGTCTTCACTTCACGTCTTGACTTTGAGGTTGGCTTTGCTTTCATGTTAAGTAAGTATATTCTTTAATATAACCAGCTGCCAAACAGCACTCTGGTGAACAAGCATGAGCAATATAAATTAACATAAACATCAAAACATCAAACATCAGAATCTGCAATGTATCTATGACCAGTGAGATTGCGAGACAGATCTAGTTAGTAGGCGAACAACATTCTGACTATAAATGTTTTCCTCATTCGGTTGTCAGCTTTTGGCAGCACCCGCTCATGGCGTCTGGGGCGTAGTCTGTAAACCGTTGGCTTCGCTGGGGGGAGCAACCCGTGGAGGACATGTCCTGGTGTTCCAAGAACAGCCGAAAACAGGCGGGTATCGGCAATACGGCATAGCTGTTCGATATTTGGGCTATCACCAGGGAGATACCGCTGACGGATTAGCCTATTCATCACGACTTGGCCATACTAAGGTTGACTTTCGATCTGGATTTGTTCAAATCTTGATTTGCTGAAACTCCCTACCCCTTTCAACTTTAAAGTACCATAAATTCGAAATCAATGAAAATGTTTACTTTTAATATCCAAGCTAATGTTCAGTTCTATGTCTTAAAGAAATCTCGAATTAAGCAATAAAGCAGAAGAATCTGAGTTTAGCATAGGGTCTACCTCGTATTTTCACTTCACGTCTTGTGATTGTGTTGCGCTTCGAAGAGGAAGCGACGTATGATTGTATTGCGCTACGAAGTGGAAGCGACTTATGATTGTGTTGCGCTTCGAAGTGGAAGCGACTTATGATTGTATTGCGCTACGAAGTGGAAGCGACTTATGATTGTGTTGCGCTACGAAGTGGAAACGACTTATGATTGTATTGCGCTACGAAGTGGAAGCGACTTATGATTGTGTTGCGCTTCGAAGTGGAAGCGACTTATGATTGTATTGCGCTACGAAGTGGAAGCGACTTATGATTGTGTTGCGCTACGAAGTGGAAACGACTTATGATTGTATTGCGCTACGAAGTGGAAGCGACTTATGATTGTGTTGCGCTACGAAGTGGAAACGACTTATGATTGTATTGCGCTACGAAGTGGAAGCGACTTATGATTGTGTTGCGCTTCGAAGTGGAAGCGACTTATGATAGTGTTGCGCTTCGAAGTGGAAGCGACTTATGATTGTGTTGCGCTACGAAGTGGAAGCGACTTATGATTGTGTTGCGCTTCGAAGTGGAAGCGACTTATGATTGTGTTGCGCTTCGAAGTGGAAGCGACTTGTGATTGTGTTGCGCTTCGGAGTGGAAGCGACTTGTGATTGTGTTGCGCTTCGAAGTGGAAGCGACTTATGATTGTGATGCGCTACGAAGTGGAAACGACTTATGATTGTATTGCGCTTCGAATTGGAAGCGACTTATGATTGTGTTGCGCTTCGAAGTGGAAGCGACTTATGATTGTGTTGCGCTTCGAAGTGGAAGCGACTTATGATTGTGTTGCGCTTCGAAGTGGAAGCGACTTATGATTGTATTGCGCTACGAAGTGGAAGCGACTTATGATTGTGTTGCGCTACGAAGTGGAAACGACTTATGATTGTATTGCGCTACGAAGTGGAAGCGACTTATGATTGTGTTGCGCTACGAAGTGGAAACGACTTATGATTGTATTGCGCTACGAAGTGGAAGCGACTTATGATTGTGTTGCGCTTCGAAGTGGAAGCGACTTATGATTGTGTTGCGCTTCGAAGTGGAAGCGACTTATGATTGTGTTGCGCTTCGAAGTGGAAGCGACTTGTGATTGTGTTGCGCTTCGAAGTGGAAGCGACTTGTGATTGTGTTGCGCTTCGAAGTGGAAGCGACTTATGATTGTGTTGCGCTTCGAAGTGGAAGCGACTTGTGATTGTGTTGCGCTTCGAAGTGGAAGCGACTTATGATTGTATTGCGCTACGAAGTGGAAACGACTTATGATTGTATTGCGCTTCGAATTGGAAGCGACTTATGATTGTGTTGCGCTTCGAATTGGAAGCGACTTATGATTGTGTTGCGCTTCGAAGTGGAAGCGACTTATGATTGTGTTGCGCTTCGAAGTGGAAGCGACTTGTGATTGTGTTGCGCTTCGAAGTGGAAGCGACTATGACGTGTTGCGCTTCGAAGTGGAAGCGACTTATGATTGTGATGCGCTTCGAAGTGGAAGCGACTTATGATTGTGTTGCGCTTCGAAGTGGAAGCGACTATGACGTGTTGCGCTTCGAAGTGGAAGCGACTTATGATTGTGATGCGCTTCGAAGTGGAAGCGACTTATGATTGGGTTGTGCTTGGAAGTGGAAGCGACTTATAACTGTGTTGCGCTTCGAAGTGGAAGCGACTTATTTCTATGCTTATTAAGTTAGTAGGTTCCTTAGTCTACTACTACTAATTCACTAAATGTAAATCTTCGAAAACCAGCTTATACAAGGGCGATATAATCAAGTCCGCAATAGGCAAACTCCTCTGTTCGTTCCGGTGCCAGGTCAAAATCCGGGGAGGTCAAGGCGAGGATACACCATGCATGGACATTGCATGTTGCTACGGTGGTAAATGGTAATCGGTGATGATGGTGGTCGTGTGGTGGCGCAGGAATAGAATCAGGATAGGATATCTTGAACAGTTCGGTTTTCAATCGTGACCGGAAAGTAGCAGAGAAGAGTGCATGCGGATGGGAGGTTAAATTAAGAGGCGAGGTAGGAGGATGAGCAAACTGGTGGAGGTCTTTTGGGAGTCCCTTCCAAAGACCAGGTGCAGAGCGGACTAAGGAGCGGTTACAGAATTTCAGAGACGATGAGACTGGAGGCCGAGATAGTGAAAGGTATGATGATGAGAGAGAAGACCCTGGCGGTTGGATGGTGAATAGCTGGCGAATGTAACAGGGTTGAGAGGTTTGAAGGGCATTGTAGGTAATGGATGTGCTGAGGGAATTTTAGCCAATGAAGTTATTTGAGGACAGGGATTATGTCTTCGTGTTTGGAAGTTTTGGTGACTGCGCGGACGAGAGCGTTCTGGACTGTTTGCAGGCGTTTCATTTAAGAAGAGTTGATGTTGTAATAAAATACAGCCCGTAAAAACAAAGTTTTTTACTATATCCATCTAGTATCCTATAATGCGTCTTACGAAGCAGTTACCTCTACAAATATATAGTCCGCGTTCATTTTACAACATAGCGTCCGTTTAATGATGCAGCGCGCCCGTTTCTGTTGCAGCCAATGGCAACGCTGGCCAATGGCAACGCTGCGTTTCGGAAAAGGGGATTCCCCGATTCGAAAAGTTGAGTCCCCGATTTTATAAGCTAGCCTTTTTGGGGAGCTGAAATTTTGATAGAATGAAGTGTGTGCGAGGGCGAGTCTATATGCCAAGTTTCACGACGATTGAATGATTGTAAGTGATCGAACTAGTCGTCGCAAGATTTGACTTTTTAGCCTGTGGCTCAATCAAGCAAGCAAGCAAGCAAGCAAGCAAGCAAGCAAGCAAGCAAGCAAGCAAGCAAGATTCCCGCAAGTTAAAGTAGATGGATAAAAAAGGGAGTTACAGTACTCTGGTTTGGAATGAACATTTGAAGTGACTATTGTGCACACGGTCTTGTAGTCAAGTATTGGGCGCAATCGACAAAGGTCACGGATATGCATATAGCACGTGCGAGATAGCTGGGTGATGTGATCGGAAAAGGTAAGGTTCTTATCGAAGATGATTCCAAGATTGCGAACAGAAGAGAGAAGCACGATCTGTTGGACAAAGGTCTGGAGGATAGGCGAATAAGTGGCGACCACTGACAAAAATTGCCGACCACTGACAATAATTGTTGCCGACCACTTACAATAATTGCCGACCACTGACAATTGTTGCCGACCACTTACAATAATTGCCGACCACTGACAATAATTGCCGACCACTGACAAAAATTGCCGACCACTTACAATAATTGCCGACCACATACAATAATTGCCGACCACTGACAATTGTTGCCGACCACTGACAATAATTGCCGACCACTGACAAAAATTGCCGACCACTGACAAAAATTGCCGACCACTGACAATATTTTCCGACCACATACAATAATTGCCGACCACTGACAATTATTGCCGACCATTCACAATATTTGCCGACCACTGACAATAATTCCAGACCACTGACAATAATTGCCGTCCACTGACATTTGTTGCCGACCACTTCCAATAATTGCCGACCACTGACAATAATTGCCGACCAGTGGCGACCACTGACAAAAATTGCCGACCACTGACAATAATTGTTGCCGACCACTTACAATAATTGCCGACCACTGACAATAATTGCCGACCATTGACAATATTTGCCGACCACTGACAATAATTGCCGACCACTGACAATAATTCCAGACCACTGACAATAATTCCAGACCACATACGATAATTGCCGACCACTGACAATAATTGCCGACCATTGACAATATTTGCCGACCACTGACAATAATTGCCGACCACTGACAATAATTCCAGACCACTGACAATAATTCCAGACCACACATGATAATTGCCGACCACTGACAATATTTGCCGACCACTGACAATAATTGCCGACAACTGACAATAATTGCCGACAACTGACAATAATTGCCGACCACTGACAATAATTGCCGACCACTGACAATAATTTCCGACCACTGACAATTGTTGCCGACCACTTACAATAATTGCCGACCACTGACAATAATTGCCGACCACTGACAATAATTTCCGACCACTCACAATAATTGCCGACCACTGACAATAATTTCCCACCAGTGACAATAACTGCCGACCATTTATAATAATTGCCGACCATTGACAATATTTGTCGACCACTGACAAAAATTGCCAACCACTGACAATAATTGCCGACCACTGACAATAACTGCCGACCACTGACAATAACTGCCGACCATTTACAATAATTACCGACCACTGACAATATTTGCCGACCACATACAATAATTGCCGACCAATGACAATAATTGGCGACCATTGACAATAATTGCCGACCACTGACAATATTTGCCGACCACTGACAATAATTGCCGACCACTGACAATAATTCCAGACCACTGACAATAATTCCAGACCACATACAATAATTGCCGACCACTGACAATAATTGCCGACCACTGACAAAAATTGCCGACCACTTACAATAATTTCCGACCACATACAATAATTGCCGACCAATGACAATAATTGCCGACCATTGACAATAATTGCCGACCATTGACAATAATTACCGACCACTGACAATATTTACCGACCACTAACAATATTTGCCGACCACTGACAATTGTTGCCGACCACTTACAATAAATGCCGACCACTGACAATTGTTGCCGAACACTTACAATAATTGCCGACCACTGACAATAATTACCGACCACCGACAAAAATTGCCGACCACTTACAATAATTGCCGACCACATACAATAATTGCCGACCACTGACAATTGTTGCCGACCACTTACAAAAATTGCCGACCACTCACAATATTTTCCGACCACATACAATAATTGCCGACCAATGACAATAATTGCCGACCATTGACAATAATTGCCGACCACTGACAATATTTGCCGACCACTGACAATAATTGCCGACCACTGACAATAATTGTCGACCACTGACAATAATTGCCGACCACTGACAATAATTTCCGACCATAGACAATAAATACCGACCACTGACAATAATTGCCGACCACTGACAATAATTGCCGACCATTGACAATATTTGCCAACCACTGACAATAATTTCCGACCATTGACAATAATTGCCGACCACTGACAATAATTTCCCACCAGTGACAATAACTGCCGACCATTTACAATAATTGCCGACCATTGACAATATTTGTCGACCACTGACAAAAATTGCCAACCACTGACAATAATTGCCGACCACTGACAATAATTGCCGACCACTGACAATAATTGCCGACCACTGACAATAACTGCCGACCACTGACAATAACTGCCGACCATTTACAATAATTACCGACCACTGACAATATTTGCCGACCACATACAATAATTGCCGACCAATGACAATAATTGCCGACCATTGACAATAATTGCTGACCACTGACAATATTTGCCGACCACAACAATAATTGCCGAGAACTGACAATATTTGCCGACCACTGAAAATAATTCCAGACCACTGACAATAATTCCAGACCACATACAATAATTGCCGACCACTGACAATAATTGCCGACCACTGACAAAAATTGCCGACCACTTACAATAATTTCCGACCACATACAATAATTGCCGACCAATGACAATAATTGCCGACCATTGACAATAATTGCCGACCACATACAATAATTGCCGACGACTGACAATATTTACCGACCACTGACAATGTTTGCCGACCACTGACAATAATTGTCGACCACTGACAATTGTTGCCGACCACTTACAATAATTGCCGACCACTGACAATTGTTGTCGACCACTTACAATAATTGCCGACCACTGACAATAATTGCCGACCACTGACAAAAATTGCCGACCACTTACAATAATTGCCGACCACATACAATAATTGCCGACCACTGACAATTGTTGCCGACCACTGACAATAATTGCCGACCACTGACAAAAATTGCCGACCACTGACAAAAATTGCCGACCACTGACAATATTTTCCGCCCACATACAATAATTGCCGACCACTGACAATTATTGCCGACCATTCACAATATTTGCCGACCACTGACAATAATTCCAGACCACTGACAATAATTGCCGACCACTGACATTTGTTGCCGACCACTTCCAATAATTGCCGACCACTGACAATAATTGCCGACCAGTGGCGACCACTGACAAAAATTGCCGACCACTGACAATAATTGTTGCCGACCACTTACAATAATTGCCGACCACTGACAATAATTGCCGACCATTGACAATATTTGCCGACCACTGACAATAATTGCCGACCACTGACAATAATTCCAGACCACTGACAATAATTCCAGACCACATACGATAATTGCCGACCACTGACAATAATTGCCGACCATTGACAATATTTGCCGACCACTGACAATAATTGCCGACCACTGACAATAATTCCAGACCACTGACAATAATTCCAGACCACATACGATAATTGCTGACCACTGACAATATTTGCCGACCACTGACAATAATTGCCGACAACTGACAATAATTGCTGACAACTGACAATAATTGCCGACCACTGACAATAATTGCCGACCACTGACAATAATTGCCGACCACTGACAATTGTTGCCGACCACTTACAATAATTGCCGACCACTGACAATAATTGCCGACCACTGACAATAATTGCCGACCACTGACAATAATTGCCGACCACTGACAATAATTCCAGACCACTGACAATAATTCCAGACCACATACGATAATTGCCGACCACTGACAATAATTGCCGACCATTGACAATATTTGCCGACCACTGACAATAATTGCCGACCACTGACAATAATTCCAGACCACTGACAATAATTCCAGACCACACATGATAATTGCCGACCACTGACAATATTTGCCGACCACTGACAATAATTGCCGACAACTGACAATAATTGCCGACAACTGACAATAATTGCCGACCACTGACAATAATTGCCGACCACTGACAATAATTTCCGACCACTGACAATTGTTGCCGACCACTTACAATAATTGCCGACCACTGACAATAATTGCCGACCACTGACAATAATTTCCGACCACTCACAATAATTGCCGACCACTGACAATAATTTCCCACCAGTGACAATAACTGCCGACCATTTATAATAATTGCCGACCATTGACAATATTTGTCGACCACTGACAAAAATTGCCAACCACTGACAATAATTGCCGACCACTGACAATAACTGCCGACCACTGACAATAACTGCCGACCATTTACAATAATTACCGACCACTGACAATATTTGCCGACCACATACAATAATTGCCGACCAATGACAATAATTGGCGACCATTGACAATAATTGCCGACCACTGACAATATTTGCCGACCACTGACAATAATTGCCGACCACTGACAATAATTCCAGACCACTGACAATAATTCCAGACCACATACAATAATTGCCGACCACTGACAATAATTGCCGACCACTGACAAAAATTGCCGACCACTTACAATAATTTCCGACCACATACAATAATTGCCGACCAATGACAATAATTGCCGACCATTGACAATAATTGCCGACCATTGACAATAATTACCGACCACTGACAATATTTACCGACCACTAACAATATTTGCCGACCACTGACAATAATTACCGACCACTGACAATTGTTGCCGACCACTTACAATAAATGCCGACCACTGACAATTGTTGCCGAACACTTACAATAATTGCCGACCACTGACAATAATTACCGACCACCGACAAAAATTGCCGACCACTTACAATAATTGCCGACCACATACAATAATTGCCGACCACTGACAATTGTTGCCGACCACTTACAAAAATTGCCGACCACTCACAATATTTTCCGACCACATACAATAATTGCCGACCAATGACAATAATTGCCGACCATTGACAATAATTGCCGACCACTGACAATATTTGCCGACCACTGACAATAATTGCCGACCACTGACAATAATTGTCGACCACTGACAATAATTGCCGACCACTGACAATAATTTCCGACCATAGACAATAAATACCGACCACTGACAATAATTGCCGACCACTGACAATAATTGCCGACCATTGACAATATTTGCCAACCACTGACAATAATTTCCGACCATTGACAATAATTGCCGACCACTGACAATAATTTCCCACCAGTGACAATAACTGCCGACCATTTACAATAATTGCCGACCATTGACAATATTTGTCGACCACTGACAAAAATTGCCAACCACTGACAATAATTGCCGACCACTGACAATAATTGCCGACCACTGACAATAATTGCCGACCACTGACAATAACTGCCGACCACTGACAATAACTGCCGACCATTTACAATAATTACCGACCACTGACAATATTTGCCGACCACATACAATAATTGCCGACCAATGACAATAATTGCCGACCATTGACAATAATTGCTGACCACTGACAATATTTGCCGACCACAACAATAATTGCCGAGAACTGACAATATTTGCCGACCACTGAAAATAATTCCAGACCACTGACAATAATTCCAGACCACATACAATAATTGCCGACCACTGACAATAATTGCCGACCACTGACAAAAATTGCCGACCACTTACAATAATTTCCGACCACATACAATAATTGCCGACCAATGACAATAATTGCCGACCATTGACAATAATTGCCGACCACATACAATAATTGCCGACGACTGACAATATTTACCGACCACTGACAATGTTTGCCGACCACTGACAATAATTGTCGACCACTGACAATTGTTGCCGACCACTTACAATAATTG
Source organism: Aporrectodea caliginosa (assembly GCA_020284085.1). Lineage (NCBI taxonomy): Eukaryota > Metazoa > Annelida > Clitellata > Crassiclitellata > Lumbricidae > Aporrectodea > Aporrectodea caliginosa. The sequence continues at coordinate 1,641,817 of JACEVL010001206.1, read as the reverse complement.
CCGACCACTGACAATTGTTGTCGACCACTTACAATAATTGCCGACCACTGACAATAATTGCCGACCACTGACAAAAATTGCCGACCACTTACAATAATTGCCGACCACATACAATAATTGCCGACCACTGACAATTGTTGCCGACCACTGACAATAATTGCCGACCACTGACAAAAATTGCCGACCACTGACAAAAATTGCCGACCACTGACAATATTTTCCGCCCACATACAATAATTGCCGACCACTGACAATTATTGCCGACCATTCACAATATTTGCCGACCACTGACAATAATTCCAGACCACTGACAATAATTGCCGACCACTGACATTTGTTGCCGACCACTTCCAATAATTGCCGACCACTGACAATAATTGCCGACCAGTGGCGACCACTGACAAAAATTGCCGACCACTGACAATAATTGTTGCCGACCACTTACAATAATTGCCGACCACTGACAATAATTGCCGACCATTGACAATATTTGCCGACCACTGACAATAATTGCCGACCACTGACAATAATTCCAGACCACTGACAATAATTCCAGACCACATACGATAATTGCCGACCACTGACAATAATTGCCGACCATTGACAATATTTGCCGACCACTGACAATAATTGCCGACCACTGACAATAATTCCAGACCACTGACAATAATTCCAGACCACATACGATAATTGCTGACCACTGACAATATTTGCCGACCACTGACAATAATTGCCGACAACTGACAATAATTGCTGACAACTGACAATAATTGCCGACCACTGACAATAATTGCCGACCACTGACAATAATTGCCGACCACTGACAATTGTTGCCGACCACTTACAATAATTGCCGACCACTGACAATAATTGCCGACCACTGACAATAATTGCCGACCACTTACAATAATTGATGACCAATGACAATAATTGCCGACCACTGACAATAAACGCCGACCAGTGCGACCACTGACGATGATTCCTGACGACTGACAATAATTGCTGACGAGTAATTCTGTTTTGGAGGGTTAGGACATCGCAGTTTAGCGGTCACCCAGGGTGATGGTGTTGCGTTATTTGGTGTATCTGGAAGTGAGTGATGGGAGAAAGATACGAAGAGTTGTGTGTGTCGGCGGCATAGAGATGATGATCAAGAGAGGATGAAGAATGAGTTTTCTGAGTTGGGAGGTGTAAACAGTGAACAGCAGAGGACCGAGAACAGAACTTTGAGGAACGCCGCAGGTGATGGTGTGAGGATTAGATGAGAAATCAGCGGCATTGACAGCGAAAGAGCCTGAGGAAAGGTATGAGATATAAACCACTAGATGGTGTGAGACTGTTAGTTTAAAACTAGTACCTAAGTTATTATAATTTTGTAACTTAATAATATTTCATGTTTTTCATTGATAAATTTTCATTTCTTAGCCTCTCAGCGCTGTGCGCACTAGCGTAAGTGCGTACGCCTAGCGGCGCCCCTGAATATTTGTAAGCTATTTCTGTAGTTATAAAGAATTGAAAGGCTTCCACATGGTGACCCAACGTGGCCTTACTAAACCCTACGCCAAACTGATCCTAGGTGACCCAACTCTATCACAGCTACTAGGCATATCGGCCAGAGTTCCTTGGCCTAACCTTAAAAGGTTAGGCCAAGTGCGTTCCAGCAATATGACAAAATGAGAAGCAATGGTAGTACAGCCTACTTACTTTCCTGAGAAGTAACAATAAGTTTGGAAGATTGACCACGATCAGGGACGTAACTAGCGTTGGGCTTTAGCTTAAGCCCCCAAACGTTAGCTTAAGCCCCCAAACGAAGCTGAAGCCCCCCCCAAACGAATCAAGTCCTCGGCCCCAGTAGGCCTATAAAATTATATGGCTCGTGCTACCTCACTCGCCATGGCATGCTCAAGGCTTAAAGCTCCCCAAACGAAAAGTTCTAGTTACGTCACTGACCACAATCAAATATTCTAGTCTTTAACGGTAATTCATTACCCAAATGCAATAAAAATCGGAATAAATTCAAATGAAAGCAAAGAATTCTAATTAGGGGTCCAATACATTGAAATGATGCAAGGAACAAACTCTTTGAAAAATCCAGTTTATAATACACAATATAGATCAGAAGTAAGCAAAACGACTATATCACTGGGTTCATGACCCCAGCTGGTAGGAAGAGGGTTAAAGACGAAACCAAAATATCCCATAAGTCGTAAGTTGTTTTGTGCAGGCTACAACATATTAACATTAGTGTACTTTGGTAATCTGTAAAATTGTCTGACGAAGCTCTTTTTCGACAAAGAAAACATTGAAAATTGTCCACATACTGACAAAAAGGGATTCATTACCAGGATGCTTTACACTTATTAACATGTTTTAGAACTTTACTATTCAATATTATTACTATACATTAATTATTACTTCTATGTGTTATTTTACATTCTATTTTGATATCCCATTGTGCGTTTGCTAATGGTCCAATGGAGTAATAAAGGCTTTATACTTACTTACTTACTTACTTACTTACTTACTTACTTACTTACTTACTTACTTACTTACTTACTTACTTACTTACTTACTTACTTACTTACTTACTTACTTACTTACAATAACTCATACATGTATCCACGATCTGCTGTTAGGCTGTCATCGAAATAAACCATAGTACAATTCAGCACTAACAATGCCATCCTTTTTCTCACCGTTCTGTCGACTCCTTTCCTTTGAATATTTCGATAACAGAAGATCTTAATACCTTGTAATATCGATAAAACTTTCGATCTTCTTATGTTTCAACATTAAGCTTGTCATCTCAGCAAAATACACATAGAGATCAAAAATCGAACTTTTTCAAACGAACATCCTACAAAAGTACCAACGTTGCCATTGCAGAGGATTTTACGTCATCAGAAGCGTTTGTTTTACAAGATGACGTCACAATCAGTATTCATTCATGGCACCAATGTAGATCCAACGACCTCTTAACTCTGAAGCCTTGTGAATTGGAATAAAGGAAGCGGGATAAATGTGACATTGCTGATAATCTATAGAGGCCATAATACTGATAAAATTATTTCCTATTAAATTAAAAGTTTGCCGCAATTATGTCGTGTTGTCCAGTTTACGCCTTATTTTGACACCTCTAGCAGACTGCAATTTATATTCTCTTTGGTTACGTAAGAACACAAACACTATATGACGTCACGTACCTGAGCAACATTGTACAAGGTTAGCTTTCAAATCTAAAACGTATTAATTACTAATAATAGTTTACCAGGTCTTACAGGTGTACAGTCAGTGATGGGCACAAAAGTATTTTGAAAATAGATTTCTATTTTCAAAATAGAAATGCTATTTTATTTTGTATTTTCAAAATACTTTTGAAAAGTATTTTGTAACAATATTTTGAAAACAGTTTTGAAATGTATTTTGTAACAGTATTTTAAAATACTTTTGAAAAATATATTTTATTTCGCACTGGCTACGGAACCGTCCGGACGGTGCCGTTATTTCTTTTCTACGGAACCGTCCGCAAATAATCTATGGGCGATTGCACATATCTATGGCGTGTACATCCGGTTGAAATAAATATTGGCAAAAGCCTGTGACGTGAACTTGTTGTCTTCCCGTCGAATTTTTATATGGCGGACAACTTGAGGGTCGGTTAGGGCCAGGTTAGTATTTATTTTTTTAATTCGTGTGGTCGTTTGGTGTCAAATTAGGCGTCGTGAGGGTCGGTTAGGGTCAGGGTTAGGGTTAGTTTCGTTAATCCCTTAACTACTGCGCTATTGATGGTTCGGCTTTCACGCCATAGATATGTGCAATCGCCCATAGATTATTTGCGGACGGTTCCGTAGAAAAGAAATTACGGCACCGTCCGGACGGTTCCGTAGCCAGTGCCATTTTATTTTGTATTTTCAAAATACTTTTGAGAAGTAGGCCTATTTTGCCCGTGACTCTGTACAGTATCATCTAATAATTTTTGTCTTTGAGTAGAATATTCAAATATTATCAGTGGAAAATTGCACAACTAGCGGCCCCAATATTTTAATCTTTACCTAGGGCTAGGCTACACGTCGACAATTTGGAGAAAAGTAGTTTCTGTTTAACGACACTGTGTGATAGCCTAACAAAGATATTAGCGTCGCCCTCCTCCTTTATACAGGCTTGGGACTGGCACTGTCAGAGTAGGTACGAGCAGTGGCGGAGTTATTTGGACAAAAGCAAACCAGCACCTTTATATAATTATGATGCATAATGCACAAGAACGAATCAAGGGAACAATTATTATTCCGACCATAGGTCTATAGGCCTACGATCTGGGTGTCGGTTCGAAGAACGAAAACCACTTGTGCAAGAGTTGGTCGTAACTTGAAATAGCACTTTGAATCCAATGGCCTCCCCGGCTGTGACCTCAAACTCAATTTTTATGACAGGGCTTGTTTGCTGATTACAATTCAACCTTTTGTAAGCTTATGGGAAATGTGATACGGAAAGCAGATGCTTTGAAGGGCCAATTTATTTTATGGAATACCTAGGCTATATAATACATTCACAGACTCTCATTCAATCCGCTTAACCATATCTTGCTGTTTTAAGTCTTTAATAAATCTGTCGTTAGCTATCAATGGCCAGAGAATTTCTAAAACTGCTGCTGATGCTAAAACTAGTCAAAATATCAAAGCCATGATCCTGAACATGTAATGGCATGTGAGTGAGTTTTCTATCTTTGCTTTTTTAAATTTGTTCCGAATTAGTGATAGGCACTTCACTCTATTTTGTTTCCAGATGTTAGGCTACTTACCCTTCAAGTTTCTTGATACGTTGTTAATTCAGAACCTTCTGCTTGTTCTTGATGGGTTCTGAAGTGGGGAAAATATAGCAGTTGGAGGACGGCCTCTCATGAAGAAGTTCATATACTGAAGGGTTCTTCTTATGGAATTAGTTGTCTGTTATTTTTTCATGTTATCTTAAGTGGACTGTTTTTAAAGGTATTTATGCACTCATCTAAACACAACGACTGATTCTGAGAGTGGAATATGGCCTACAAACCATTATTCAAATCATTTGTTGCACTCGTCATTGTAAATTGATGTAATTTGATAAGTGGTCCTATAGAGCAGAATTTGTGTCCTTTCTGCAATGCTGCTTCTATCTCAAATATGTCTTACTTATTGTGATTACAATGATTATTTTTATTATTAGGCCTATATCCAGTTAATCAAATGAATAAAAATGCTAGAAATATGAAAACATTTACTGTTTTAGGTTTATTCAGAGTGAAAGTAATACCTGATGAACTTTATACAGAACAAACCAACCAACTGGTAAGGTTTGTGAACAGGCGCGTAACTAGCATTACGCAATTACGCAAATGCGTAAAGATTTTTAGCAGCTCTCAAATTTTTTTAACCGTTTAGATTACTTTTTGACATTCTAGATTAGGCCTACTATTATTCGTTGAATTTCTAATGTGCAGACTTTATTACTGTACAGTCAGTAAAACATTTCCCTTCGCCGACATAGTGAAGACTCTGCAAATTTCGTGACACTTCTGAAATTTCGATCTCAGACCGACACTATAGATTAAATCATCGTATTAAAGCTAATGTCATCTGGTCCACGCAAAACCCAGTACATAAGTCCGTTGATTCAAAAATCAGCTGATCCACCTGTGTGGCCTGTGAGTTCGAGACATTATTGTGACAGAATGTCGTGCGGCTAGGTTGTACCCGCATAGAACAGATATCGGTCAGCTTATACGATATGTTGATAGCGTGAACAACCCGGTTCTCAGCATGTGGCAAAAGAACAATTTATAGGGCCTAACTGTCATCCCAAGTTTTCCCAACGCTTGACACCACTGGCGAAACTATTGCGACACTCGTAAAGCAGCAGCTTTATGAAGTTGGTTTCTGTATATGTTAAGGTATCTTGATAAGGACAATTTGCTACCGACTTTTCAATCTGGGTTTCGTAAGGGCCACTTCACGGAGACCCTGTTAGTTCGCCTCCTCTCTGATATCTATGGGGCTATTGATAGGTCACAGGTCATCCTCTTAGCATTATTTGCTGTCAGCACGCGTCGTTTGACACCGTCGATCACGATATCATTCTTAGGCGCCTATCTACCCCGTTTGGCCTTTCTGGTAACTTTCTTGACTGGATTGTTTCCTACCTCCATCACCGTTCCTTCTCTGCAGTCTACGTGTCTACTAGGACTCCATGTGTTCCTGTCCCGTTTGGCCTGCCCCAGGAATCTGTGCTGGGCCCTCTTCTCTAATTATATTATTTATACTGCTGATACTGGTCCTCTCCTGGCCTCTTGCTGAGCCTTGCTCTGTGCTGAACCAATCTTATGCGGGTGACCTGCAGGCGTTTTGCACTGTCCTGCGTCAGCAGCCATTACCGAAGCCCGGGCCATGAACCGGGCAATGGAGGCTCTCGAGGCCTGGATGTCCTCCAATCGCCTGCGGCTAAACTCATCTAAGACCCAGTTCATTTGGCTTGGCACGCGCCAGCAGCTCGCCAAAATTGATTTGAAGGCCCTTGCCCAGGAGTTCCCGCAGATTACTTTCTCACAGTGGCAAAGAAATTAATTAATTGATAAATCCAGGCAGGCTATCAACTTTATAAAATAAAATTACAGGCGTGTATGTAATGAGATCGACGATCGTCATGAAAACTGCAATCTCTTAGAGAAAATAACATATCCAAAATTAAGTGGCCAAGGGCAGCATTTTGGGCCGTCGCCCCGGGCGGCATTTCAGCTCCGACGCTCCGTACGCCATTGCTTTCTCATCCTTTGTCCGGGACCCTGGTGTCACATTAGATCAAGAACTAACGTTCACGCGGCATATCAGCCTGCTATGCCGCGATTGTGTATACCACTATACCAGCTGCGTCAGCTTATAGAGGTCTTCCGTTCCTTAACCTTTAATGCTGCCTTAATGCTTATCCACTTCTTTGTTGTTTCCCGTCTTGATTATTGCAGCGCCCTCTGCGTGGGTTTTCCGGCGACTCGGGTTGGGTGCTTGGTTCGGGTCTTACGCTCGGCGGCACGCTATATTGGTTGCATCCCAAGATTCCTCCATGTTACTGACTATATGCGGGATGTCTTGCATTGGCTTCCTTTCCCACATTGGATCGCTTACGGGATCTCTTCCTTGGTCTGGCGCTGATGTGGTCTCTGTTTATCTACAGGAGCACCACCCTCAGCATCCAGCACCGTGGTTCTCCTCGCTCTTCTAGGCAGGCTGAGGTTCTTGTCTCCCAGTCGCGGACTTCTATTCTGCAGCGCCGTGCTTTTTCTGTTGCTGGCCTGCAATCTGGAATGGGCTTCCTTTGGCACTACGCCTAATGCCGAGAGCCCTTCAGATCACGTTCTATTCTAACTTCAAGACTGTTCGGACTTCGGAGTTGGGTCGGGTGCGCTCCTAAGTAGATAATCTTGAAGGGGCGCTATGTAAATCTCTGTAATGAATGAATGAATCATAATTTGCCAAAGAGCTGATGTAAAATGTTATTTCTTTTAACCAAAAAGATTGTCTCCAAAATGGACCATTACAAACCAACAAATAAATTTATTTTCTTATGCTTTAGTTAATTGCTTTGATGAGTCTGTCTGTTTCTAGTCTACGTTAGTTGCTGGGACTTTGCAGCTGAACCCATTTTAAAAATCAAATTATGAAATTATAATAATTTTCCAAAGAACTTATGTAAAATGTTATTACTTTGAATCAAAAGTTGGTCTCCAAAATGCACCATTACAAACCCCTAAATGAAAATTTTTCTTACCCTGGGGAGAGGGCACAGCCCCCTCCCCAGACCCCTCCCCTCAGAGTTCTTCAAAAGTGCGTAATTTTATGGAAGACCTAGTTACGCCACTGTTTGTGAATAATGGCAATCCATAGTAACATGTAGCAGGATCAGTGTTTCTAAAGATCCAGTTTTGTCACAAATCATACCTGAAACATAACTTCAGAAATCTTCAAAATCACTAGTGAAGTCTGAAAGCAATTCTTCATTTGCAAATTCCACTGCTAATGCAACACAAGAAGAAATGCACAGTTCTAAGTTACATGTATATCACAAAACATGCACTGGGCAGCCATAACCGCTCCAAAGAAACATGACAATCAAATGTGAGCTATGCAATAAAATGTTTAAGTATACCTGTAGCCAAAACATGCACATGAAAACCCATACTGGAGAAAGAGCATACCTTTGCCTGGTGTGTCATAAAAACTTCTCATACCCTTCATTTCTGAAAAGACACAATAGAATTCATACTGGAGAGAAACTATATCAATGCCAGTTATGCAAGAAATCATTTGCACGATCTTCTCATCTAGATAACCACAAAAAGAATCCATACTGGAGAGAGGCCTTACAAATGCGAGATATGCAAAAAATGTTTCTCCCAGGCTTCCAATCTGAAAGGTCATGCAAGAATTCATACCAGAGATAAACTGTACAAATGTCAGTTATGTGAATTTATAACTAATTATAAATATCATGTAAAGAGGCATGTAAAAACACACACTGGAGAGAAACCATTTGTTTGCAAGGTATGTCAGAAAACATTCTCATGCACTTCAGATCTCAGAAGTCATGAAAAAACCCACTCTGGAGAAAAGCCATACTTTTGCCATGTGTGTCAGGAAGCATTCCCTAAACCTTGTCATCTGCAAAGCCATATTGCAATGCACACTGGAGAGAAACTATACCAATGTCACTTGTGCACACAGAAATATTCCCACTATTCTGGGCTACAATATCATATTAGAATCCATGTTGGAGAGAAACGATTTAAGTGCGAGATATGTAAAAACGTATTTCAAGATTCTTCCAAGCTACGGATCCATATTAGAACCCATACAGGTGAGAAACCATACCAATGTCAGGTTTGTCAGAAACGATTTAACGTATCTTCCAGTCTAATGCGCCATACTAGAATTCACAGTGGTGAGAGGCCTTACAAATGCCACATATGTCAAAAAAAGTTTGTCAATTCTGTTAGTGTAAGACTTCATGCAAGAATTCATACTGGAGAGAAACCATTCCAATGCCAGTTATGTGAGTTCAGAGTTAGTGATAGTAGTTATCTAAAGAGACACATGAGAAAACACACAGGGGAGAAACCATACCTTTGCCAGGTATGTCAGAAAACGTTCACATCCAATTCATGTCTGAGAAATCATGAAAAAATCCACTCTGGACAAAAACCATACCTTTGCCAGGTATGTCAGAAAACATTCTCATGTGCTTACAGTCTAAGAAGTCATGAAACCACCCACTCCGGAGAGAAACCATACCTTTGCCAGGTATGTCAGAAGACATTTTCATACATTTCAAGTCTGAAAAGACATGGAAGAATTCATGCAGGATATAAACCATACCTTTGCCAGGTATGTCAGAAAACGTTCTCATGTGCTTCCAGTCTAAGAAGTCATGAAAACACCCATTCCAGAGAGAAACCATACCTTTGCCAGGTATGTCAGAAGACTTTCCCACACACTTCAATTCTGAAAAGACATGGAAGAATTCATGCACGATATAAACCTTACCTTTGCCAGGTATGTCAGAAAACATTCTCAAGCACTTCAGTTGTGAAAACACATGGAAGAATCCACACAGGAGAGAAACAATTTCTGTGTCATGTTTGTGGCAAAACATTTTCCTACTTTTCAAATCTGAGACGTCACGAGAAAACCCATTAACCATTTGTGTCATGTTTGTAAAAGAAATTTTCCAAATTAAAAACATTCATGTTCAAATCCATACTGGAGAAAAGTAACACCAATGCCAGTTTTGCCAGAGGAAATTCTCACAATTTTGTTCTGCAGGTTCAGAAAACAACCTATACTAGATTGGAACCATATAAATGCCAGTAATTTCAAACAATCCCAGTAGCAGCATCAAGTGTATTACATCTTAAGTCTGTATAATGCCCTTATCATTATGGGCTTCATATGCCCTGTTTATGATATCAAACATAAGAACACTTGAATTTCATGTGGAAATATTGTCATATGGGTTTCTTCTGCCCTGTATATGAGGCTGCTGAATAAAAAGTAAATGCTTCAATTCTTACTGCTGACAAAATAAATGTTATCTGTGCCAGTTATGCCATAATTTTCTTTAATATTTAATGATTTCAAAACTCTCATGAGGCTCCATACTGGAGAATCCCTTCCTGTGCCATTTATCCCTTAAGCAGTTTTAACAATCTTCTTCTCGTCACTTACTTGACAACTCATTAGAAAGAATCTAGTCTGTAAAAATTAGTTCGTCCAATCTTCTGGTCTATGAGGTCATGTTAGAATTCATACTGGAGATCACAAAACCGATAGAATAGTCATCTAACGAGCAACTTGATAACACGTATTGAAGAGAAATCATAGCTTTGTTGGTCAGGAAACATTCAAATCTGACAAGACATGAAACACCCATATTGGAGAGAAACTATGTTGTCTACAGGTGTCAGTTTTATAGAAAAATTGTCTCATCCTACAGTCCAAAGAATCCTGTTAGAATCCATCCTCACCAGTTGCAGTTATGCCAGAAAGCATTCTGCAATTATTCTACTCTGAAGTTTCACAAGGGAGCCCACTTAAAAATCCAGAGAAAGTGTTACAAAGTGAAGTTTTTTCTAACTGCTGAGAGTGGAAAATCGTGTAAGGGACTAAGGGGATTATTATGGGTGCTGAATATGCAACAGTGTATTTAGTGTAGAGAAAGTACTTTTTAGCCATAGATCTACAACTCAACTTAAGTCTCAACCACATAATAGTTTGACCAGATAATGCCAACTGCGAAACTGCAATGACATTTGATAGAAAGAAATTATCTTAAATATTATGTGAAAATGTCCTATGATTGTCAAAGCATCTGGATACGAAGCAGGAGGCAGAACTGTTAAGTTCATGAATCATAATGATACACATGAATGTTTGTATCCAAAGTAAAGAGCTTTAATTTCTTTAAACTTGAATGTTTGTGTTTGACTAAACACAATCGGGACCTGTTGGTCATGTTTATGATGTTTTAGGAACATTTTCAATTTGATATCGCATGTGTCTACTGACTAAGTAAGCACATCAACTATGCCGAGTTATTTAATTTTTGAAATAATGATATACTTTTTATGAAGAAGGATCTTCAAGGTTGTTTTTTAATCATATCCTTTGTTGTTTTTACTAATTTCAGTCATAAACAAAGACTTCTTATCGTTATTCTCTGGCTTATTGTTTTTACTCGTTTATAATCTTAGGCATTGAATTATGAATAATTATATTGCAGGATCTCCTATCTTGCACGCAGTCTGATCTCATGCAGCAAGTCTCTTTTTCAACTCGTGACATGGGTCATAAACTCGATCTCCTTATAACCATATCTCTGCTGTTACAAATACCTCTCCTTCTGAGTCTTAATTGTATGACTATATTACATTAGTGGTCAGACTTCTTTCCATCACCCACCGCCATCCATACCCTCTTTCATCAGTTACCATCCTAGAAAATGCTCAACAATTCAAACTTCAAAGCTGACATCCTTCCTTACTCTCGGAGTTTATGCTCAGCTCAGACAGCTACTAAACTTGCAGTTCAGTTTAATTCAACTTTATCTGACATCCCAGATAAACATAACTCTGCCACTGTTTGTACTCTGACAGTGCCAGTCCTAAGCCTGGATAAAGGAGGAGGGTGACGCTGATGATCTTTGTTATCAGTGTCGTTAAACTGAAATTACTACTAGATAAACACATTCCTGCCAAGTCAACGAGGGTCTCGCTATATATGGCCTTCCCAGCCCTGATACAGCTTGGACATTGCCAGAGCAAAAAGGCTGAGAAGCCGACCTTATGGCAGCTGATGAATAAGAACCTACACCATGACAAATGCAGTATACTACCCAGCTCCACACTCTTCCCTTGCCGACAGGTTCCTACAATTCTTTTCTGACAAGACATCGACTGTAAGACTTCAGGTTTCAAACGTTCCCTCCTCTGGTGGCGTATCATACCCTAAATCAACACCCGTTCTCGGCCTATTTTATACAACAACACTGACCGAGATTAGTAACCTCATTTTTTCACCTTCTGATAAGCAATGTGCCTTGGAAGTTATTTGTAATGCCCTTCTGAAAGAATGCATTGATGTGTTGGGTCACATCAATGCATTCTTTCACATCCATTGTCAACCTCTTTCTGACCCAGAAGGCAGCTTCCTGCCGGTTTTGCTCAGGTCATGGTTTATCCTTTTAATAAAAAGTCCTCTCTAGCTCCTGATGATCTATAAAATTATTGCCCCATCTCTATTCTCAGTTTCATTTTCAAACCTTGGAAAGAGTAGTTTCTAATAGCTTGAACGTTCACCTCTCGTTCCACAAACTACCTTCAATCCACCTACTGCAAGGGCATTCCACTGAAACTACAATACTTCCCAATGTTCACAATCACATAATCAGCTCTATGTGACTGAACCTGACCTTACCGTCCTACCGATTTCATTTCTGGCTCAGTGCCTGTGAATAAGCTGACCGTTGCGACTCACTTTCTTTGCCAGTGCAACATGTCCCATAGGCCTACTGGCTCAGTTGCTTTTTCTTACATATAGGCTCTTCTCCTCAGAACGGACAAAAACCCAGGGTCCTGGTCAGTGCACCTCAGAACTTGCTATTTACTTTCAAGATAGTGCTGGTATGAAATGATAGGAGCCTACTGCTTAGTGAGAGGTATGCGTGCATAAACCAACCCAGGGCAGTTACACGGTGTCTCCTCGATCAGAAGGCTTGAATCTGGCCATTAGGTCACACACCCATCGCATTAACTAAATTGATCACCATGACGTCAACTTTTGGGTGGTGTTCAAATATCAAGACTACGATTACACCATTATGCCTTTGACAGAATTAAAGAATTGAGGTCAGGAGGAGGCTCAAGAGTTCTTAAGTTTCTCAGTATTTGATCCAAAGCGGCTGTCCAAAAGCAAGGCTTCCAAGCTGCATAGTGAAGGTTCGAAAATGAAGAGCAAGCAAATGATTGTGATGGCAGATGGAAGAAATCTGCAACCAGGAAGTGAGGAGACAACTGCACAGATCCACAAAGTACACCAAATGACACAACCAGCCAAACAGTTGCACAAAACAAGCCAAGCAAAACTTAGAAATCGATTCTCCTGTGGAAAACAAGCCAGTGCAATTTATCCACCATGAAACCAGAAAATATGGTCTAACATGGAAATTACACCAATCAAATCAGACAGAATGGACTGAAGTTGGTCAAGCTGAATACGGTAAGTAAGGCAAGCATAAATTATGTCTTACGATATGTACTCAACCTAATTCAGACCGTAATAGACCAAATACCATACTAAACAGACAGAAATGAATAGTGTATTTAGGTTACCAGATATATTCTCTTTAAAACACAACCATGTAAGCATAAATCAAAGAATTACTTCACATAACAGCATGCTTCAGCAGCCATGAACAATTGAACATGTAATTACTAAAAGTATGAAGTCGGTTAATTGCAGTAATCTCAAGTTGACATGTTAACAAAATCGCCCCAGTCCTACCATTTCTAAAAAACCTTTGTATCAGTACAGCATTTGTCTACAATGACCTTACTGTTTACTCTTTTAAGTCTCCATGTTTCCTTCTGCAAAACGAAACTATACGAAAACCAAGTACAAATATCACATAACTTGAACTTATAACTTGAACAGGCCAAAAGTTTCCATTTGCTTTACAAGAATGAACTCGATATTAAAGCATTCAATCCCAGTGTCATTAGCAGCAAGAAAACAACTTCTTAACTTAAACTGTACTTGTTAGACAAAAAAGCATCATGAAAATTACAATTAACAACTAACAGAAAACCCCAACAATCTGCTGAAAACATCTTTAAAATGAAAATCACGGACTTGAAGTTTCAATTAACACGTAACAAAAACCAACATCCTAGGAAAACATTCCAATAAAATAAGTTAAAATGGACAAATAGTCAAGCAATGCCTCCACAGATAATAAGCAAAAAATATGGATATTAATATTAACAATTACATAAACTTATTGCAGACTGGTGAACTGTTATAAATCAAGAAATTTTTAAAAATTGTCTCACACTAAATTAACATAACCATAACAACTGATGAAGAAGCAACGGAATAAGCACAGACACACACAATAACTTGTGGCTTATTAATTTATTTTAGACCAATGAATCTACACAGCAGCTGTCACGGCATTTGAATGGCATGTCATGGGAGTCGATTGATGAGATCATGACTAAGATAGTTTTATTACACGAGTCAAACTAAGACCTTTGAAAACATAAAGGCAAAAATTAGCACAATAATGAAAGATTCCTTTTACATCCACAGCCAACTAAATTAATAAATATAAATGTTTCATCTTCCAACTTCTTCAGCTGATGAAAGGAAAGACACTTTCACAACATATCAATATCACAATAATTTAACATTCAAGCAGAACAGAACTCCCTGATTGCTATTATTACAGCTTTCCTTCTTGACCAACCACACATTTTGTGTTTTCCTTTCGGTAACTACGAAAAGCTTACGATACCTACACCTGTTCACACAGGATGTAATATATTACCACCTGACATTGTAAATGCACTATTAGTCGGATGTAAGTAGGACATCAGAAATGAGCAGTCATCTATCACTGTAACACTGTAGATAGTCTGACAAACAAAAATTTAATTGGACCATAAATAAATGGTGTGATTGATAGTCAGAAACAAACATTTTTCATGCGATTCTTCGTAAAAAGCTGAGTTTTGATTTTAGAGTGTTGACCTGTAACAGGCAAGGTAGTACCGGTGCTACATAATCAAGAATAATTAAAAAATCAAATGACAAAACTATTTGTTGTCTTCGCCAAAATGGTACCAATGATAAAAATGTCATAACCCGTTCTAGAAAACTCAAGCACCAATTAAAGTCTTCTTCGTTCATGTATCTCAAACTCTTATAACTTCACATTTTTTACTTCACAGAAATAATTATTGTAGTCTGGCAAACTGTTCTAGTAGCATAAATAATATATTCTATTAGCAATGAAACTCAGTCATATTAACTCAGAAAAATAAAAACACAATAAAAAATTCTGGCCCATTTGAACAAGAAATACTATGCCAGGTATAGAACATCAAGAACAATTCCGTAGCACAAAAAGCGGATAAACTTTAAGCATCGAGTATATGATTCAAGATCCACACTCAACAATTAAACTGGCAACAGCCACAAAAGCTAATACTATTTCACATGCCTTTCAATCTATGGTTGTTACTGTATTACCATATTCTCATAGAATTATGCACATAACTGCAAGGACTTTGCAATTTCATTAATTCAAATTCTGCTCTGTTTCAATTAAGTCTTGTCTAAAGTAGGAAAACAATTAAGAAGTCATCAAACAACCAAATGTCTCAACATCAACAAAGCTACAGTCTAGTTAACCCTTTAACGACGAGCGTGTACTAAAATGTATGGGAAACCATAAGCAGCTCATCGTTAAAGGGTTAAAACTGCCAAATTCAGACGTTAGAGACGGACTATTGACCAGTTCAAAACAATACTGCTACACAGTGCCATGGGTTGATAGATTACCACTGTAGCATGCATAAAAGTAAATATTTTAAACAGTGGGACAGGTCTACTCAAGCAATTACGGTAGCAGGGATAGCATAAAAGAAGCATTTATTCAGCAACTGCTTTTGAACTGGAAGTGTCAAGTTTTCGCTGTACCAAAGAGTCTTGTGTCTTTGGCGATGATCGCAATGGTGATAATCTCTTTGGTGAGAATCTACTTGTAGTTGGTGCCTTTGACGGTGCTGTACTTTTAAGGCCCCTGATGCTTGACCGTTGCTGGAGATGTTCACGTGCCGTATTTGCTCTCTGAAAGTGTAAAAAACTCGCTCCATTTATATGATGCACTTCTTACTTCATATCTGATAATGTAGCAGATGTTTCAGTAGATCAAAGCACTGCTAGAATAAATACATTAGCCCTGTCATCGACTTTCCACACAGCAACACCATAGGGGTCGTCTATTAATTATTTCAAGAAAACTGGGGAGTGGTTTTGGAAATGTTTGACAATTCTCGACAAGAGGGAGTGGGGTGTTCAATACAAGTTGACATCAGCAATGCAACAAATGAACAATGCCACAAATGAAATTTTATTTTTTACAATGAAATAAAAAATCCAAATCATAGAAAACTAACTAATAATGCTGGACCGGTTGCATCCCTCACCCAACCCACACAGACCCTTTGGAATGGTAGCTTAAAATTAAATAATAATACAGCTAATGCATTCGAGTTCACATCCGAATCTGACATACATAGCGAATTTTGTGGTGCAACGCTCCAGGGACCGAAACCTCGTTTGCTAACGGTGGATTTCACCAACTAATTAGTTATCTCGTATTAAAACCAGAGTCAAAATTATTCTCAGTTTAAAAAAAGCGGTTTGATCATCAAAACTGTTTCTGCATCGCAAGTTAACTCACAGAAGACAGAGGGAGCTTATGGCAAAATAGCTCACACAGAAAATGCTGACATTTGAACCGTTGAATGGCTAAACGAGGATGACATAGATTTGTTTGGTACTACAGTTCCACAGGATGATGGCAATGACAAATCAGGTTGCTATGCCCATTATCACAACAGAGGAATATTTGGAATCTACATGGGAAGATGATAGCAGCTAGACAAACTGACAGTTATAAATATTTAGTCCTTTTAATATTATACCTTTAACAATGCAAATTTTTAGACAATTTCAAATTAATTTAGCATTTCAGTTAGAGTCATAGAAATTTCTTTTTTTTGGTGGGGGGATTATTTGTGACATACTTTTATTAGGGGGTCTTTGAATGTTCGACAGTTGTTGACAAGGGGGAGGGGTTCATAAACTGCCTAAAAGTTGTTGACATAATTAATGGATGACCCCATACTCCAGAGTTCACAGAAATAATTTAGTTGTAAAAATGATTTAACAGTTCCCCAGAATGTGTAACAGACTTGCAGATTGGCAAATTGGTTTCAAATTTGATTTGTAGAACATCCAAACTAGGTGTATCTTGAATACAGGTTAAAAGCATGCTCTGATATATGTTCTAAGATTACACTTTGAATCACCTGTTGCCTCCATGCTTGCTTTGACTGGTATTCGACTGCATTAAGAGCATCCTCGACCCATTCTGGCTCGTCCGGAATCACATAGGCCAGCGCAGCTTTTATAACTATAATTATGTGCTGGAAACAGAACAGAAAACAAATTCGGAAAGTTTTCAGACTGCTACATATCAAGTACAGTGTATAATCAAGTTGTATAGTATCAAGGCCACATCTGGAAAAGCTGAATTACAGTTTGGAACCACATCTCCAACTGCATAATGTCACAATTCAGGTCACAATGATGTGTGGATGAGCTGGTGTAGCTGTATGTACAATATTTAAACATGAAAACATTTTGAGCTCTTACCCAGAACCACACCGTAATATAAAATCTTAGAAATTGGGTAAGGAATTGAATTATAAAGAATTAAATAAGTAACTGGACACGTGATCAGTGTCTGTTTCCTATAGCGTAAAAACTGAGGGAACGTTACAACTAGGGCTGGGCATTTAACGTGTTATTAACGCGATTAATTAATTAACGCGATTAAATTTTTTAACGCAGTTAACGTGATTGTCACTGCGCCCAATTATTTCTAGAAATGCGCTAAAACAATTCTTGATCAAACCGCTCAGTTTAAACTTTAAAGTAAAATCTAAAAAGTAAAAGCAAATAGTAAAACCATGTTTCCTTTTTGTTTATTGACTGCAAGCATTTATATAGCATATTCAACGTAACTACTCAGAGTCTGGAGAGTAGTTGTAGCCTACTTATTATCTATTGTGACATGCGCTAAAAATTAATCGCGTTATTAAACATTTAATCGTGCGATTAATTTAGATTAAAATTTTTAAGCGTAGCCCACCAATAGTTACAACTGGCCATGTAAACAGATAGGTTGCAGAGCGCACCTCAATCAGAACAAACGTGAGAACAACACTTGTACTTCCATAAACGGACACGTATTTCTGAGCAGGTGGAGAGAGAGCAACCAAGCCACAGTTAGTCATGACTGCTATGACACTCATCACTTCAAAAGCAATCTGAAACATAGGCATAGGAAAAACATATACGTGCAAGTGATTAAGTTACTGATGCATAGAATATTTCTATATGTAAGTTATCACTGTGTGCCATCATAAGCTATCAGCATGTGCTAAGTTTAGCCACAGTTATCTAACCATAGTGCCATTATCATAATGTAACTTGATACTTTCTATGGCGTCTTTTAAGTACCTTACAAAAGCGCTGCCTGCACTATTTGACATGATGTCAAATATCATTAAAAATAAATATTTCATCCATAAGCAAAATAATGCATAGCAAACTAGAAGTCACCAATGGTGCGCTCATGCATGCCCGTGGAGCTCAACCAACAGATTCCCATCCATAGTTGACAGATGGCATCATGTTCCGAGTCTCTGGACTAAGCTGTCTAGGTAATGTGGGGCGACGATGCGCTGCAGCGTTCACAGAAAACATTACACCTCCATCCAATCAATCAATCAATCAATATTTGTTTATTCTGAAAACAGGTTGACTCAGACGCCGCAACCAGGTACGTCCAGCAGTCCTTAATTGGTGGAAGATGAAGCACATCCAGCTATCCCTTGAACCACTGCATGCATAGAATACATATAGAAGGGGGTGCTCTTAGTCCTATTTACACGAACAGCAACTATGCAGAATCGAGCCTTTTCCGTGGTGGGCTCAGTGGTCTGGAACGGGCTCCCCCAGGAGATACGCCTGCTCCCTGGGACTTTAACTGAAGCTTTCTTTACTAAGCTCAAAACTGTACTTTTTGGACATGCTGGAGTCGGGAGAGCCTCTGAGTAGTCCTCTGGAAGGGGCGCTATATAATGAATGAATGAATGAATACGCGAATATGCGTTCATCGTTTAGCGGTCGGTAGATCAAAGCGCCACCAGCGACTAATGAAAACTACCCGGCTGCAGACATGTAGGCTGTCTTTAGATCACATATTAGGATGCTCATCCCTTCACATAGATTTACATAGGCCAAGACAACATGCGAACAAAATACCACCAAATGCACAAAATCTGCAGCAGAAGTAACGGTTAAATCCCATACGCAACCTTAGCACCAGTAACCTCGAACATGTTAGAAATTACTGAGGAAAAACTCTGCACTAAGAGAAAATAATCTGCCGAAATGATGCAGAAGTTGAACCACGTCCGACATTGTTGGTGACATGCACAGGTTCCTCAATGTCCAAGTCATCCGTTGATGGGATCTACGAAGGTGCGCTCATGCATAACAACCGACTGCGATTTCCTGAGCTCTCCAAATTCACTCTTCATCCATCAGACATGATATGTGTATTATTATTTACTATTTATTCGATATGTGCAGCACTCTATTTTCTCTCTCAACTTAAATTAACGGCTGCAAGTGGCCAAAAGCAAAATATAACTGGGAAGTTGAGTTTCACATGATAATTTAGAATATTCAGTCCATCTGAACATAACTTACAATTACTTTCTTGTCCAAAGACAATTAAGGACATAAATTTAGTTAAGAAAACTTAGGAAAACTTAGTGACTGTTTGCCAGTGAATTATATTAAACATTTTAAATATTTTTGTCGTTTTACTTATCTTTAAATATTAAAAATATTAGCAAGTCCTACTCTTGCCTTTACTTACTATTCATGCTTGTATTGGGCTGAATAGTGTGATCAATTATTCTTATTTGGTCAAATAGTAAAATATAATAATTGGTACAGCTCTACCATAAACTATTAATATTCCAACTAACCTGCCAAACACCGATATTGGCCGTTGGATGAGAGAACGGGCGACGAAAAACGCGGCACATTTTGAACGAGTCTGTTCTTATTTCTGTAAAGTTGTTGATAACTGCCCAAAATGCAGCCGTTGGAAAGACAGCAGAGAAGAAGAAGACGTAACCAAACTGAAGGAACATCTCCAAATAATCATCCAAAGTTCCCTAAAAACAACAGTAATTGAGAGCTAAAAAGACATATATACAAAGATATGCAGCTAAAAATTCTGCTTAGCTTACTTCCAGTTCAACTGAGGAGGAGGAGGACGAGGAGGAGGACGAGGACGAGGAGGACGAGGACGAGGAGGAGGAGGAGGAGGAGGAAGACGACAGTATGACAATGAAGATGTAGTCAAAGCCACAGTGAAGAAAAAGATGAAGAAGACAATACAGAAGAAGACGAAGAAGAATAAGCAATAAGAGCGCTTCTGTGAGACTCTTAAGTGGCGCTATATAAATGTCTTGTTACATTACATTACAATGCCAATTAAGTTTCTCGAGCACAAAAGAGTAGCATACGAATATATAAATGCTCACCTTATTCCAGTATGCTTCGTAAAACAAACACGCATGGCATTATTTAAGATACAAGCAGCACAGCTGTGCACGTACAAAGTGCAAACAATAGCATTACCTTTGATTCATAGATGTCCTCTACTGAGGCTTGTCCCAAGAGCTAACATATTTATGTTACATAGGCATAAAAGAGTCATCACACAGACACCTTCAGCCACAAAAGAATAGGCTTACAAGTTACAAAGCAGAACAAGCACATAACATATACTCTGCAGTGATATTTTCATTAACGAAAACTAAAATTAGAAGTAAAAATAAAGGATTTCGTTAACGAAAATTAGAAGTAAAAGTATAAATTATTTTGGCTCAAAAAACTAAATTAGGAATTAAATTAGGAATTATTTTCAGAAGTAAAATCATTTTACTTCTTGTGGCGCTTAAGTTGAGATGAAGGCGAGTAAATCGCATGCGATCCAAACATAATCCATTTAAAACACTCCTGCTTGAGATGAAGGCGCTGCGCATACCATTGTCTATATGTAATATACTATCTTTAATCTTCGTTGTCTAAAAATGTCCCACCTGCGTACCAACCTAACAACGACCTTCCAGATTATTATTTATACTGTATTATATAGGACCAGCTAAAATGGACACGCTTATAAGACAAGCAGTTTCTGTCAAAGTCAGAAAAATTGAAGGAGATCTTGTCAAAAGTTATTTGACAGACATAAGGGAGAATGATACTAGGAATCCTCTTGCTTTCTGGAAGGAAAGGCGAGCTTCGTACAGCAAAATTGCACCCATTGCAGAGGATCTTTTATCAGCTCCAGCCTCACAGGCCTTTGTGGAAAGAATTTTTCTGTATGTGGAATTTTTACCGATGGACGAAGAAATCGCATGAAAACTCTCCGGAAATGAGAGTGTTCTTGAAATTGAACAAAGATATCTTAGAGTAACATTAAAAACTTTTTACTGCACTGAAATTATTAATTATTTGGAAAACTAAAATAAGAAGTAAAATTAATTGAGAACTAAAATAGGAACGATAAGTAAAATTATTTGAGAAGTAAAATTAGAATTGGAAGTAAAATTCAAGGACACAGAACTGAATTAAAACTGAATTAGGAATTATTTTGAGAAGTAAAATATCACTGATACTCTGGTAATCTTTAAATATAACCCTTTCTAAAACAAGCAGCTATGTAGTAAGGTACTAACACTATACGGTTCCTTAGTTCTTTCAATCTCAGCCTGTAGCCTGATGTCCTCGCTAATTTTACATTTTGGATCATCTTTTCGAGTTTGTACGCTGACGTCCACCTGGTGACGCTTCTCCAAGTTAACTCTTCTACGCTTGTATAAAACGTAAGGAATTATCGACTCCAGTATCTGCTGTACCACTTGCATCGTTATCAACAGAGCTGCCAAATGCTGTAGCACAAAAATTACAAAACACAACAGTAATTCACAAGAAAATGCTACACTATCCAGTCCATCTACCGAGTGTCCATACCGGCACCCCCCTCCCCACTGTCAGTGTCTACCTATCGACGCAGTTCCAGCAGATCAGCAATATTATAGATTGATTTGTTGAGCAGATGCTTGCTGTAATATTCATGATCATTTAGATGCACTGGTGTGCGTGTTGACTGTAATTGTAATGGAATATTTACGAAGTGCCACTTGTAGAGCAAACTAATCAGAGATGCTCTCAGCGCTAACCTAAATATAGACTGGAGTTTTATCAATTAACAAAACAACACACGAAAAGCTAGAAGAGTCACTAGTGGCGGGCCGCCATGCACATACACGGCGCCCAAACAATAGATTCCCATCCACAGTTGATAGATGGCATGGCATCTGAGATTCTTTGGACCAAGTTATGTCAAGAGTTTGGGAGCAATGACAGGTGGCAGTGCAGGCAGCACATGATGACTGCTGCAGAGCAGTCCCTCATTAGTAGAAGATGACACACATCTGGCTATATGTCGAAGTGCCACAGCACAAATACAACAAGCATTTGTAGCACGCTGGTTGGTGGATTGAAGCTAATAGTTGAAGTCACTCCAAGGACTTTCATTGGTCATCCTCTGTCTATCCCAAACTCAACTGCACATCAGAAAGGATGGGTCTGCCCAATGCAGTTACATAGGCCACGACAACTAGAGAACAAAATACTTTCTAAACATACAAAATCCTTAGCAGAAACAAAGGTAAATTTATAAACGCTTAAATACAATACAAAAAGGAATAAGTGCGGAATGCAAACTCAGCAACAGTAAACTCAAACATATTAGAAATCACTGAATTGAAGTGACAAATATACCGATTTAATAAAAGCAATAATAACAACAAATACTATGACAATAACAACTCGTACCAGCACCACTACCATTAATAATAAACTTGCCTTTCGTAGAAGGACCATATCTTGAAGGTAGAAAGCCACGTAGAACAACGACATAAAGCAGTTGACGAAGTTGAACTGAAACAAAGACAGAAGATGGACAACCACTATTATTGATTGATTGATTGATTGATTATCATCAATGCTTTCATAGTTGCCCTTTTCATTTTGGATGCCAAGTTCTTTAACACTTTAACAACAAATTTTAACTCTAAAAGAGTATTGCAGCACAAGAATTATTTATTCACTGCTTTGGCTCACATTATAACTAACATCAGGAAATAGAAGTTTGAAATACATATCATTTCAAACACCTGAAAAAACCCTGGCAAAAGCAGATCAATAAATAGCTATGTCGATTTTTAAGAAAAACTGAAATTAACACAAAAAGTACAGAGATAAAGTATAAGACTTTTATGGGATGAAATGAATTTGTGATAAAAATAATACGAAAAGTAAAATATGATTGCAGTATTTGAATTGATACAGAAACAATTATTGGTGATACCAAGCAAGAATGATACAATATCACAACAGTAACAAGTCAAAAACATGCACTTCTTTCTTCAAGCTGACGGGCATAAAGCTTCCAGATTCTGTATAAAGTTAGGAATGAGTATTAGCACAGAGTGCAGCTTGTGGCCTTACCTTACCTAAATATACTTACATATATTCTTGCATACTCACAATCTCTGTGTAAGCACTAAGATTAATCAACCGTGAAGAAAATCATAACTTACAAGCACCAGCTTTGTGATAAGATGGTTTTCATATGCTGACTGGAGACGATGATTTTCTGCAAGAATTTTAACAAACTGATATGTTATAACAGTTTTTTTTGTTTTGACAACAAAAAAGTTACAACACATTACAAGGTATACCATAACATAAGAAGGAAAAAAGTAGTAACATTCATTATGACACACTGCAAAGTTGGTTACAACCAGACATAACAAAGAACAAGAAAGAACATCACACAACAAAGCCCATAGTATGCAGTAAAGCAGGTTATATACTAAAGTGCAGATCAAAGTCTGGACTTTAGTCTGGGTGAATAAATATCATGAAAACTCAGCCAAGGCATTTCACAGACTATTAATAAATTCAATGATAGATAATTTAAATGATTACTGGATTATATGAATTAACCACTCTTGCATACTTAACTGCCATTGATAAAGATGGCCATTTCCGGCAGACTTACCCCAGTTATTGAGAGAGATGGCCACTTTCCGGTAGACCTCATTCAGAACCAGAATGATAAGGGCATACGCGACAGTTGGCGCCAAGAGTAACAACTCAGTTATGGAAGACATGTATTCACTGTGAAGCCTCTTCATGACGCCATCCAACCAAAAATAGAAGAGCATGACAAGAAATACAAGCACCAGCATAAAAATGATGATCGGAAGCGAAACACAATAGTACTTTGCAAGGCGTTTCCATTTTGGATAGTGAGGTTCCAGTCTTCCGGTAACCTTGTTGACCCCAATTACCCCGTAGAACTCGGCTCTGGCCTGCTCAAAGGGTTCCGTTTTGATGGTGCCCCATCGATAGGCCAGGGTGGCACAGTTGCGCTTCCAAGCCTCAAGGAAGAGAGTTGCCCAGATGAGATTGAACATGCAGAAGAGCGGAACAAGCTCAATTCCACCGAGGTACGAGTTGAAGAACTGTGAGAAGACTCCGAGAGCAGCTGGAGGGATGAGGTACAGCGAGTAGAAGCCAAGAAATGCAAAGTACATTGCAATTGTTTCACCAAAATAACGCTGGACTTGATCTAGAAACAAGACAAAAGTAAAATGTCAAAATAATATTGACAAGCAAACATACACAAAGTCAAACAGTGCAGTATGTTTGAGAAGATCTTCAGCTCAGAACTTCTCCATATCCTAGTAATTTACAAATTTGACTTCATCGCTAAGAAGCAACTCAATTTTATGTATCCCTTTAAAAAAATTGCTCTCTTCCACTTCCTCAATCAATCAATCAATCAATTTCGTTTATTCACAACACCAAGCTGACAGGTCGCAACTTGTTACAGGTAACAGATGGAAAAATTGTCTAAGCTCTGACAGTTAGTTATTAAATGGGTTGAGATAGCAAATATTATCTCTGCTCTAACTAAGGAAGAATTATAGGCTGGTGGCAATGTTAGTTAGGGAACCAATATGGTATAGACCGAGATAATGTATTTAGTATCCTGCATCAGAACTACATTGCCATGATCACAGATCTGCAGTAAAATAAATTATTTTGTAAACACTCGTAAAGACACACAAAAATTACAAAATGCTTTATAACTATTGTGGGGCCAACAACGTGGAACTTTCTACCTGCAAACATTGTACTGAATCAATTTGCACCAGTTTTGAACTGTATTTAGACTTTTCTTAATTTCTTGAAATGACCACTGTTTTATGGTTAGCAATACTGCAGTTTATTGTTTGCAATATCATTAACAGAACTGTTTCCTAGCATTTTTATAAAGTCATCATTTATATATAGAAATACAGTGGCCCATTTAGCGAGACATGTGGCCTTTTTCAGCTTTCTCTTCGATGCTTCTATGCCCACACAATGAAAGGGGAATGAAAGTGTTACAACAAAATATGCTACCTTATTGTTCTGGGTAAAATTCTCACCAGTAAGTCACAAAAAATATAAGTTTGAAGGACTTCATCAAAGATCAAGAATTGTCAGAAGTATACAATATCATGAAACAAGAAAACACTACCGTTAGAAATACTTGTGTATTTTAAGCATCCTACCGAGTGGCTGTAATCCAAAGAAATTCTTGTACCACACTGTGCTCAAATGGTTCAACTGCTCCTTATCATGCAGAGGAAAGCAGTTTACGATAATTCCTTCACCACGACAGCGAGCAACTACCCAGCACAAAATTCAAACAGTACAGTATCAGCAAGTGAACAAGGTAAATAAGTGACAGTGTGTTACTGAATGAATGAGCACAATAAGTGTATCATGTAATCACTGAGAGTACAATCAAGCTAGTGTGATTGATGCCGAAAGAGTGCAAAGGTGTGATTGTGCATGAGTGCATGAGGAAGAGAGTGAGCAAATTTAATTATTCCCCTAAACACAGAATTAGCTTGATAATTCTGGTATTGTCTGCAGCTACAGTTGCCAAGTGTGGGTATTTATTCTGTTTCTGCTGAAGATTATGAATGTTTGGACCGTAGTTTCTTCACAAATCGTCTTTGGCCAAAGTGAGTGCACGAGGAGGGATGGCTTCCAGATGTGACGTTAGTCCGGGATCTATGGACCTATGGAAATTGTCTGCAGCTAATTTCGACTAATTTTGGTCTCAGTGAGGATGGAGCAAAGGTTTTGTTTTGTGTCACCTCAGCCATCAGTTACTTGTGGCTCTTTGACCTAACAGTGCCAAATAACTGTTCTATGCAGACTATGCAACTCAAAGGTTAACCAGACACTGCATTATCTATCACCTACATGTATGAATGGCCCACATATGGCTGTGTTACCATGTACCATGGACACTAATGCCCTGAATATCACTTTTAGGCCTTTTAGGCTAGGTTGCGGCACTTTCATAAGATAGTTAAAAGGTGCTATTTCAAGTGTGGAGTGCCTGCCTGGATAACTAACTCATTAACTAATTCTTGTGGTAATGAAATTGCCTGTGAAGCACACCATTCATAAAGCGTATCCAAATTCTAATGAAATGATTTGTCACAAATAAGTAACGACCAAAAAATTAAACTGCAAGCTGTGAGAAAAAAAATGTGATCATTTTTCTTCTTCATCATCATCATCCTCCTCTTTATTACCATCATCATCATGATCTGTGCTGATCTCAAATATGTCACATTTTACAACTAGTATACAGTTGACTACAATACAAATAAGTCACCGAGCCATGTTGGTCGTTAATCAATGTGAACAATCTTTTGCCAGATTATTTAGTCTAATGCAGAATTTGCTCAGTACTAATTCTTAACATGTACGTCCATCTTTGCTAGTCTAGGCTATGCAGACTGTACAGTGCACACCGTCTATAGCCGGGTATTTGCGCCTTGGCAGAGGATGACTGACGCAGGTCTTTAGAATGAGCTCGACAATTAATCACTGGTGGCACTTCAACCTACCAACTGGCATGTGACAAATGCCAGTTCTACATGTACCTGGCGCCTGGATGAATACCTGGACTTGCACCATCTTCTACCAATGAGCGACATGTGCTGCCACCTGTTGTTGCTCCAAACTATCGATGCAACTTGGTCCAGATACTCTGAACATGATGCTGTCAACAGTGGAAGGGAATCCATTGGTTGGGCTCCATGTGTGTGCGTGGGCCTACCCTTGGTGATTGTTCTAGTTTTCTGTGCATTGTTTTGCTAAACGATTAAACTCCAGACCCTAATTACAATCATCATCATGATTATTTTGTAAGATTTCTTATTACTTTATACCAGTATGATTATTGGTTTTTAGATTATGACGAAAGTCATCAACTTACTGATAGCTTCTCCATGATACAGTGAGATATTTCGAAGGCCAGGAATAAAGCTGTCAGTTTCAACTGCTCGAATTGCTTCAAGCTCATGAAGAATTATCTTTTGTTTTTCAGCCATCGTCAGGAAAGTATCAAGATCATCTGTAACAGATACTGACAGACTCACAAAACAAAAAGAGGGTGTCATGTTATGCATTATTACCTCTCACTCAAATAGGTCTCAGGTTTCGAATTTCAATGTGTTATATAAAAAATGCACATTTATAGCCAAACGACTTGTAAGAAGAGTTGCTTCTAAAATTTAGGAGGCAATGGCTCTGCTGACACATGGTTAATTGTCTCACTTTAATTTCCTGGGCAACCTCTGATCATGTGATCTCCAGCCAGGAATGTAACAATGTCTAAGGAGCACCCAAACAGCAAGCATATGATCTCACAAGTGTTCTGAACCTAGGCTTTAGCAATAATCCCCTATCAGAAGATTGCAACAGTCCAGGAAAGTCCAACGTGTTACAGTGTATGAAGATGTGATGGAAAACAAGTGTTCTCATCTCTGAAGGTCAAGTATACATGTATATATAATTTTAAACTAAATGTGCCATTCAATAAGAAAACATTGCAGCTGACAAAGGCTATCTAATGCAATGGTTGAAGATCATGTAACAACCCTAGCCAAAGAGTCTTCAACCATCTGGAGCCTTTTTGGAATGAAAGACAATATACCATAAAAATCCTATTTGTATATTCAAGTCAACAACAAACATTGTGCAAGCCACTGTTCAAATCACTGAATGCCTGATATGACTAAATGCCCTTATATGATAGAAACAAGATCTATACCTATATCTAAATTCCTATGCCTAAATCCATACATCTACCTCTAAAACATGCATTCTTAAATCTAATTTGACCCCAAACCATTAACCAGCTTCCTTTGGTAGGCCAAATGGGTTTACAATTACTGTGCTCATCAGCCCATGTGGAAAAGTAAGATCCGGTGTCCCTACTGGAACAATGGAACTTAGGGCACTCATTCCAGATATTCGGCCCAAGGGCTGGTGATGGATAAAGCCCAAGGTCCTTCTCTCAGGGCCAATGCACTGCAGGACTTGCCATCACAATTACTCCCCACCATATGCTGGTACAAAATTATGCTGAGAGACATTTGTGTGTGTGTGTGGGTGTGTGCATGCGTGAACTTGTCCAGGGTTGTTACAGATTCTGCTCAGCAGACCCAATCCTGCAATTGTTAGACATAAGGCCAAGGAGTCAACCAATAGACTACCATGTCACATGAATTGTTAACAGAATGCCTCCATATGACAACTCAAGAATATCGTTGTTTTCATGTGCAACGAAAAACACCAAAATTCAAATTTATCCATTAGATATATTTAGAATGATATCACCCGATTATCTTAAGTTACAAACAAAATATCTGCCATATTTCATAATTTTTACATGGTCTTTAAAAGGCACTCTATATTGTATCGTATTGTATCTATCAATTTAGATAGCAACTCTCGCAGTGCACACCAATCAGATATATATATATACATATATATATATATATATACTATACATACATATATCAATCTAGATATACATAAAAGGAGACATTAAAACTACCTGATCCTAAAAACTGATCAATGTCTGCCAAAGAGATCTCACGAAGGCTGCCATCTCCGTATGTCTTTGTGATTTCCATTAATTCAGCCGCCATGAGAAGGCGATCAATTGATGCTCCAATATGTACAACTGGCTCCTGGAAACCACAGAAACACCCTCTCAAAATCATACAAAGATCCAGACATCTGCACGTTGATGCCTTGCCAAAAGCTTCAAGTCTAGCTGAAAGTTTTGTGTAGACAATTTTTTGGAGAAAGCAGCTCAGACCACAATCAAGAGATCTTTTCAAGTCCAGATGAAAATGAACTCAGAATATTCCATGTCAAATGTGAAGCCCCTGAAAAGCTGCAAACAGCTTTACGTATGTGTGAGGTGAGTATTAATATTCAATTATATCCATTATAAGTTATTTCTTAAGCTACCATTCTTTCAGGAATTCTTTATACACACTGGTTTCTGTTTAGTTACATTTCCAAAAATAATCAACATTTGTGCTATCCAATGTTTGGTATTGGATTTTCTAAGCGATATTTTCGTATTATAATCATTTTTGTAATAAAAGAAGTACTTTTTAAGATAATTTACCCCAAGGTTTTGGTCGAGGACTGTACATGCCAATAGTTCCGCTCCTCCTCTCGACTTAGGACCAGTAATTTTCTTCAGAATCCATTCGACAGATGGCGGAGGTATTTTGTGCGAAAATTCAATTACAACGAGGCTTTGAAACTCTTCATCATTGTTACTTTGGTTAGCATTTGTTTGACCTGTGTGTTCCATCGCTTCCATACCTATCACATAAATATAGATTACAATGCATAAAATTTAAGCAACATGCAAACATGCCACCAGTAAGGCAGTTTGTTATTTTTGACCAATAGGCCTACATAGGAATAATCAATAAACGAAGATATATATATATATATATATAGCATGACAAATACAAGAAGTACGGTTACGACATCATTTATTTTATGATTCTATCAGCAAGTTATTAGTAGCAAGGGTTAAAATATTGCTTGATTAAATTCACAATGCAGGAAAAGTCCACTAAAACTGAATCATTCAGACTCATACAAAATACTCACAATGGTTTATCCCAAATGACTGTGTTGTGAGCCATAGGCACGTTTGATACAATATATATATCAATACATTTAATGTAGCACATCTTACGTACCTTACAAAAGCATTGCACCTATGGATATCTAACAAATCTAAATAAGCACAGAGATGCAGTAGTATGCATCATTGTACTAGCATTATTTGTAGGGCACGGTGGTGTAGGGGTATGTTCGGTGCCTTGCAGGCGTAGGGTTGCGGGTTCGAATCCACCTCAAGCCGCCACGTAGGGACCCTGGGCAAGTCCTTCACTCGCAATTGCTCATGCGCGGCGTGAAACTCTGATTCAGTGTCCACGCTGTAGTCAGGAGCGCCTCTGAGTAGAAATCTTGAAGGGGCGCTATAACAAGTGCTCATACATACATACATTAGACACGAAGTCTAACATGATAGCATTTGTATTGCTGTAAGGTCGCTTTGATGTGCCTGACAGGTAGAAAGGAATCAGTTAGGACGGTTTACTTGTTGCCCCACCCACTCAACATCTTTGAATGTCAAAACTCTTGCACAATAAAGACACAATTTAGACGACTGCTATGATCACAAACATCAAAGCCATGCTTTTACAAGAGACGTATTGGAGTTGTTTGCTCTGATGAAACTGCTCAAGTAAATGGACCAATCGGTTCTGGTTACATGAACTCTGCTACAGTAGGAAAATGAACGAACTAGGTCGTCACGAAAGAAATTAACCGGGTCATCCAGGGATGAAAGCAGAGGCAAATTATCACTCGATTATTTTCAGTGTAAAATGACTTAACGAACAGATTTTGGGGAACTGAACTGGTGCAGGTTCTAAGAGTACGCAGAAGAAGTCTTCCGCAGTTATGTTGTATAACGTGTCATTCATAACGAAGGCGAACAGGATTTCTGTGTTTTCTTTCAAAACTTTTTCTTCACTTAGACTTCAAAAATTTCCGGTTAGATAACGTAAACAACGTGTACATAGACTTCAAAATTTCTAAAATTTAATCGCCTCTAAATATAGCTATAGTGGCGCTACATAATAAATCATGTACTTGTTAAGTAAGTTCTGCTGTTGTGAATAATGGGGTTTATATCTACCCAACTGTTGTGTTCGGATAGAAGTTTGATGAGAACTTGCAATCAACTGTTAATATTTAATCAACTTCTTCTTCTTCGGAATCCGTTGATCTTCGCCTCGTCCGCCGTTCTTCGATCTTTTAACACAGACGACAGTTACCTAGATTCTGCCGTATATCAAGCGTTCAATGCGGCAAAATATCCTGTGGCGTCATCTGTCCAAGGACTAGATAATAAGAAAGAAAGTAAGTAAGTATATTCTTTATTAAACATCCGCACTCTGGTGTACATTACGCCTTTATAACAATCATTAATGTAATGGTAACAATACTAATACTAATACTCGTTTAATATTTTCAAAATTACGCAGTGTGATTACAAATCAGTATGAACAGATGATCATAAGTTATTACAGGAGTCGAATTAATAATAATGTATGAAAGTATAAAAAATTTAAATATATATATATGTTTTGTAGCTACAGCATGGCATGGACTCTCTTCATATTTCAGTGAATTCAATATAGCATGTCCATAAAACTGCAATAATTAATGTGGTTAACTTACGAGTCAGGATTTAGATTAGACACTTATGCATGCCGCAATAATGTCTAACAAATCTAGACAAATAACCGCTCTTTACTTGTGAGCCAACCAGCAGGGTTCTACAAGTCCCTCAAGTCTTTTTTCTTTAGTCGTGGCTGGGCCGGGAGCGCTTCTGAGTAGCTTCTTGAAGAGGCGCTATATAAATGCTCTGAATGAATGAATGAATGCCACTTACGTGTACATCCATTATCTATCACCCTCCCATTTCTCATGAACTAACACGACTCAGTGACGACTCACCGTAAAAGCTTCTGTCTCCTAATCTACCCCTAATCTAGGTAGCCCACATGATCGGGCCCATAGCTGGTTACCATTTGCTACCAGTGACACACTACAAGTTCACCTCGAGATGCAGAACCGTTTCCGCAGCCAACCAAACCTGAGGTGGAGCAGCAAAGCTCCGGCAAGTAGACAGAGGGGTTCCCTAACTGGCACCGCCACCCAGACCGAAATCCTAAATTCAATGCGCTAGGAAACAGGCAGACAATGGAGCATTAAATACGAAGATAATCTATCACGTCAGAGATCAGAGGTTCTTGTTGGAGATCACTCAGATCAGATAGTGCTGACTTACTGAGATTTCTACAGCACCCAAAAAGCAAAGTTGTGGGAACCTGCTGCTTATTCACAGGTGACCTACTGAATACCACACCGTACATACGAGCCGCAATTACTGACATTGTCCACGTTGCAGAGGCGACGAATGGGCTGAACTCCTGTTCTTCACCCCAGTGATGTTACAATATTATTTATCTATCAACCTTATTAAGGGGTAGAAGGAATTGATCCCACTTCCTAATTGATGTTCTGCTCTTCACGTCAAGGAAGTGACCACAATATATATCTATCGATCCTCCCCCCAAAGGTCGGCTTTGTTCCGCGGCAGTGTTCAGCAAACATTTTCAAACTACATTAACTCAAAAAGCACTTGTTTCGATCATTTAAAAAGCCACTGATGCGTCACTTTTAGTTAATTTTAAGGACATTAACTGTCTTGAAATATAGGCCTACATATTGCATATACATTTCTTACACAACCAACTAAGCAACAGTCACTTGAGCTTCAAGTTTAAACTTTTCAAAAAAATTTAAACTTTTGATTACATTGTATGCAATATCCTTTTGGTTTTCCTCACTTGTGTCATGGTGCTATGAGCAAGACCTGAAGAATTGTACAACTGCAAGCCATTATCCATAGCAACCATCTAGGCTGCATGCGGCGAGCCGGCGACTATGGCTCATATGCAACCCCTTTTAACCGCTTCCTGCAGAAAGCACCATAGTCACCCGCGTTTCTGCCTTGCCATAAAGGCATGCCATGTCGCAGTACGTAGCCACTTTGGAACCACTTCCGGAAAGGGAAACACTCTGACTGCCTGCAGTGACATGCTTATACTCATTACCTGTCATCTCTTATCTAGCCCTTTAACCACGAGCGTGTACCAAAATGTATGGGAAACCATAAGCAGCTCGTCGTTAAAGGGTTAAACAACCAATTTGGAAAGTTTTCAAATGCCACTAGATCACTCAATTTGACAACGTAGCCACTCTAGAGAGTCTAGACAGGCTTGCATTTGTTTGTCCAAGTGAAAAATATATTTATCTCCAGTTATCGACATAATATATCCTACTGTTCTGACAAAATCACTGATATAGGCCACTGAACAATATAAGCCTACTTCTGACATCCAATAAGTAAGTATATTCATTATTAAATCGGTTTAAGAACAGCTGCACTCTGGTGTACAGAAATCGTAAGACAAATACAAAATCAATAGGAGTACAGCATTCTTCCTATAAATGTTTTCCTCATGTTATTTTCAATCAGAGTCAAGACCCTGTCACGAGACCGTGGGCATTGGTCATAGGTACCAGATTTCTTTGATGTCAGCAACTCAACTTAATGTAAAACATGCCCTGGGTTTATTAGAACAGCTGTACAGAAGTCCAATTATCTTGTGCATCCACAAGGTATTACATGTAAGTGTAGTTATCAAAGTAGACATATGATTAAGCATCAGTATCTCTTATATTACTCATATTTTTGTCAAATTTATGCACAGAATACAATGTCCAGCATACCATGTACTGTTTTACCAGCAGTGTCAAGAATGCTTTACATTTTGTGCTCACTATGTGACAAAAGATAGCCAGGTCTACATTTGAAAGACACCAATAACTGATGCCAAACATGCAGCAAAACGAACTACTGGTTAAGTACAGCAACCATTCTCGAACGGATTGGTTTTGCCAAAATAATGCCATGAATCTGCTGTAAGTTCTAATAGAATTATGTTTAAATGAGATTCAAAGTAACAAAAGACGGCCGTAATATTTTCTCTCCGGCCGTAATATTTTCTTTCCAGTTCATCTTATACTTCAGTGAATCATAAGAATTTTTAGTTTACAATTCATTTACAACAAGAGAGTTCAAGACCGCATTAAGATTAATGAACTGAAATGAATGAATGTCTTTGAATGAATTACAGCTTGAAGATTCCATTTCTGCATGCAATAACCTTCAACATATCCTGTTCAAGATGAACAGTGCGACATCACTCAGCAAAAGGAGGCTTTGCCATCAACGGCTAACATCCCTCTCATTTTCAAAGTTTAAAGGAAATTTTACTTCCATGGCGGAAAACCTTCACACATACACAAAGCTTCAACTGCACATTCAAAACATGCTTAAAATGTGAATTATTCTTATCAAACCTTTGATAGTACTTGGCAACGTGAGGGTCCGTTAGAGTTACTGTCACCATTAGAATATTCTTTGCATTTGGCATGATGCCCTCCAGGCCCCTCCTGCCAGTATTATTACAGACTGTGAATTTCTTTATGCATAGAAAGGCTGAATATTTTGCCACAGAAGTAAAAATGTTGTTAAAATTACGAAGGTGGAAGCTTCCACCACATTAGAAATTTCTGCATGCGTCATGTGGCGGAATCTTCTGAAACAGAAGCACCACATAATTTTAAAAATTAATTTAAAGCAGACATTTGACATCTCCAGAGCATCAAAAAGTATTCACCCTCAGCACAACTTTTGCTCTCCAAAACATGCTGTTCTTAAAGTCATTCCAGGACACTTTACACACATTTTAGTCACCCCAAAGAATATCTTAACACTTTGATGACGAGTTGCATTGGTTTCCCAGTAGCTTTTAGTACACTCTTGTCGTTAAAGTGTTAACAAATACTGAAGAGGTTTCATAATATTACAGAGGTTCTTCAGCTCCTTCAGTTATTCCTTGGTGACTATCAGAGAAATCCTTACTCCAAATAGACTGAGATTTTCAAACACCAGTCTTTGATTTAAAGACCTCGACATTCCTTTACCTTGAAGGCATAAGGAAATGTCTAAGGGTGTTCTGTGTTGAGTGTCTTTTAAAAGGTCACACACGTGTGACACAGTCTTTATCTTCCTAACTTGGAAATCGTCCTTTATGATGCATTTTCTTTATGTGCATCACCAGATGACTTGTAGTGTTTGGACTTTGACTCGCTCTTGTGTCCTTGGCCTTTTCCAGACTTAGGTGCCTTGCCACTGGCACGGCCTGACTTTGGAACCTTCTCCTGAGTCTTCTTGGCACTCAGCAGCGGATGAATTTCTAAAATTAATTTAAAAAAACAAGCATTCAACCTCAGCCATTGAACAATTGTAACAATTACTTGTGACTTTCATTAAAAGCCAACAAGGCAAGTATTAGCAGAAGCAGCAATAATAGAAGGAGTAATAATAGAAATTGTAGTAATAATAATAAGACAGTGTGTGCCATAAACTTGTTCAGATTATAGCATGATTATGTTACAAAGTGGTTTTTGATATGACAAAGACAGTGTTATAACAAGTTTATGGCACACATTTAATTGAACAAAAGTTTAGTACCTAAGACCAACTTTGACAGGTGCCACGGAAACACAGTGAAGCATTGATTTGATAGCACTCACCACATATCTCATAAAGTACAGACACAAAGTATTCGTGGCAAGTACTCAGCTGTGTACACCATACAGTGCCACTGGAACAGAACTCTTCAAATAAAATCAATCCTCACAGGAAACAAAGCCCAGGCCACTATAGTGGCAGTCTTGTACATTAACTTTGTACATAAACTATCAAGACATTGGACATAGTTACTAAACAACTTCTGGGCAATAGGTGCATTTCATTATCGTAGTTAGCAATAATCCTAAAAATATCTAAAAATATTTTTAAAATATTTTCACCATCAACAGGAGCATTTGGAAGATCGACATCAACTGTTTTTGTTTTTCGTTTCTTTGGTGATATAAGTTGATCTTTACTTGAGCTGCTTCGTTTGCGGTCATTTGTCTCTTCTATTGCTGCCTAAGCATTGAAACATAGAAGTACTACATATGGCATTTCAACAACCAACAAAAAAATTTCATAGGTCGGCTGACAAGTAACCAAAATACTTAACATCTTATCTACTCATGTCTCTTATCTAGCGACACTTCATCGAGTAGTGACAACTGTAAAGTCGATGCCTCATAAACAAGGTAGTAGCATCTAAAGATTTCTATGAAACACTGCAAATTGGTATGTTTATCAGTGGTCCTGGCAAGCGAAATTTATGCAAGATGGGACTAAAAAGATTCTGGTAACAATATATACAGTGGCTCTTTTTCATTAATATTTCAATGTTTGTGAACGTTTGAATCTTATCAGTTGTCAGTTCTCTGCCACTGTTCTAGTGCAATTCAACCACCCGATCCGGTCTTTAAGTCCCCTTATTTAGATTTCAGTTGGACTTCTCCTACAGATAATGACTGTAGAATGCTGCCTCACTTCAGTGTGACTATCAGTTATTGCTGTGTTTGATAACAGCATTTTAGAAGTCATCAGATTAGATTCAACTGCATTCAAAGAATGGCCTTTAGGCTTTCAAGTTACTTTCTGTTACTTTAATTTTATAGTACCGCTATCTGATAAATGAAATGCATCACACCCAGTACATTGTACTTCAAATACACACTAATAACAAAGCAATTGTTGCCAATGGAAAGACATTTACAAAACTCTAGGTCGATTTGTTTCCAACAGTTTTCAAATATCATGGCATGGAACTGACCTGTTCAGTGGCCCAGGATTCTTCAACCTCCTCAATTTCTGGACTGATTGGCAGGAACAAGAGAACTCTATCATCATCATTTTCTTCTTCATCACTACATAAAATTATCATCAAGTAGCATTAAGCACGCACTGTAACACTGGAGAGGTAAACAACTATAATGTTCTTAAACTTATCTAGAAGTATATTGTGAAGTATTATAGAAATATCAAGCAAAAATTTCAAGCCAACATGAAGTGTAAAAGTCATGACAAAATGTTTTATGATATCACATAAGAAACTTGAATAAATTCTACGGAAATAAAGATCTATTCGAACAAACGAGAGGTAACTATAAAATTGTAAACACCTAAACATCACTCCTTTCAAGGATCTGAATTCTTTAAACTCTGAGGTCTATGTGCAATAGGAGTAAGCTTAGGATGGCAAGGTACCATAACCATGGCTAAACCATGGCCTCCAAATACCTGAAGTACTTATTACTAGAGAGGTCTTTGTATTTTAAAGCATCCACTGACTGAAGTCCAGTAACAAACCCATCTTTCGGTTACACTACATTACCTACGAGTTAAGCGTGTTTCTTGCTCACCTGCTGATGAAAGCGGGAATCGATTCCACAGTTGTAACATCCACCTCTACATCTTCCTCACATGGACCTATTAAATCAATTTCCAAATGGTCAGATCATTGTCAACTACCCTAATGATCACAAGAATGCAATTTACGGGAAGCCTTCTATCAAATCCTCTTCAAGACTATAATGAAGATCCAGACAAACTGATTAGCAGATCTGGCATGATGAGTCAGAAATAAGTTCACTTAAAAATACCTGTCATATGACATATGCACAAGTTTGTATATATATTAAAATATGACATATGCACTTGTATATCTTACAATAAAATTTTCTTTCTATGCGATCATCAGAACCTTTCTTTCAATCCTCAAAATTATACTAACGAATCTGTTAGTATAATTTTGAGGATTGAAAGAAAGGTTCTGATGATAGCATTGCTATGTAAGACAGACAAAACAAGTTAACTGGTGATTCATTACCTTTGGTTTCTAAAACTTCCTTATCTTCATCTTCAACATCAAATTCTGACTCATGCTCCTCATATTCCACATTTTCATCCAACTCTTTGAAGTCGGGCGCAAATGCACTCCAGTTTTCCTACATCAGAAAGCAGATCACTTTCCACTACGTTTGTAGTTAATATCCAAAGGAATTTTTATTGCACACAGTATAGTACTTAGCAAATTTTAAGGCAATCACTATAATCATTATAATGCATATTCCACAAATACCTTCTATCAACTTTTATTCTTTGCAATATGTATTAGAACTGCAGTAGGTCTTTTGGCATTTTATCATTCGTTTAATATAGGTTTGCCTTTATCAAGTTTTATCCTTCTTTGTAATATTACCCGACCACAAATCAATCAATATATTTACAATTATTTATTTTAGAAATATAGAATTTCAACTGCTAATACAGAACTTACTGTAACATAAATTTAATCACACATTCACTATCAAGCTTTACATAATATTGAATTATGATTGAGAATCGTGCTTACAATCTGATTCTGAGCCCAAATGGAAACAACGCCACTTGATATCGATGCAATGATTGGCCTAACAGGGTGCCACTGTACAGAAAACAACAAATCAAACAACCAAATCATATAATGCATTAACATACCACTATGGTAAGATAAAACCATACACCATGTAAGCAACAAATATCAACTTAATTCATAAATAAATTATTCCAACTAACATGTCTAAATCCTGCTCCACAAGGAAGATGATGATGAATAAGCTAGTCCTTATGCAGCTATGGGTATGAAGTGTTAGCGACTTCATTCTCTTAGTCTTGGCATATGGGGCAGATGGCCAGTCCTCTCCCTCACCGTCTCATCTTCCCAATGACAGTGCATGGCCAGTGTATTCACTATAGCTGAGTTGGCTAGGGGTGCAGGTGGAGCAGAAATCTTGAACCAAATTTCTGCCCTGATGGGATTTGAACCCCCAACCTCTCGACTGACAGTCCAGCACACTTACCACTACACTATGGAGTACCCCAACAAATGCATCTCAAAACAGTGCAGTGTTAACATACACACCAGCACATTTAAGCATGTCTGACAAAACATATTCAACTGACTATCCATAAACACCTATCCCTGCCAACTTGTTTGAATGAGACGGTTAGTTTCTAAATGAGTTTTAGAGCATGTTAATGGTGACTTTTCAAGCTTTTCAAGGATCATTCCCCTAAAGTTGAATAATGAATTCAAATATCATAAAAAGCAAGGAAGGATCACCTTTAAGAAGATGTCTTCACAATGTTAATTACTTATCCATTCTAATCTAATCTTCTATAACCTTCTATAGCTCCATTATCATCACATCACAAAGCATCAGTTGATGGTCACTTGAAGTAGAAACTGTAGGCAAATACAATCCACAGAGAACCCTGGTCGAAATAAGATAGGTCGTGGAAACCAGAATACTTACATACCTGTATAAATTTTTAAAAACCAGAGAATAAAAAGGCCAGCTCTATATACAACCACAGGAAGTAGTATAGAGGGGCAAAGGCAGGAAAAGAAAATTCACAATATCCGCAAATTATGTATTTGACAGGATTTTCCAGAACTGATTAAAGGCCAGTAAATCCAGTCTACTAACCACAACATCTAGGAGCATTTCTCCTTTTGTGCCCAGAAGGAATTTGACAAGATTGCCACTGCCCTTCTCCCAGATGTAGAGGGAATGTTGCCTTGCAGAACCAGCCACAATGTACTCTCCATCACCAGAAAAACAGCATTTCTTCCAAAGTGATCTATACAAAAAAGTCAAACAATACGTCAAAGGCATGGTAAACCCAACACTGAATCCACTTTTAAATTACAGTAACTTGGTCTTTGGAGGTTCACCCTTCAGGGCCTCTTTATACATTTTTTAAAATGGTAAAGTTTTAACCAGATTTTATCAATAACTGAATCATGAATAAAATCAGAAATAGCAGCTTCAATGTTCACATTATAAATAACACCAGAATGTTAGGATTAGAATATTCAATAACCTGTTGACAAGATCCTGTAACTTCTGTATTGGTTCTGGTTCACCGTCTCTTCCACAGGCCAAGACTTCTCCACTTTCATACACACGAATGATTCGATCAGCAGAGTTGATAAGAAAACAGCTGACACACACATACAAGCATAAAGACACATATACACAGGTATAAGAAGCAGACCAATTATTCAACCTAGGCTTAAAAGACAGCCATGGGTATGTAGCATTAGCGATTTCATATTTCTCTGCTTTGATATACGAGGCCAGGTAGCCAGATCTCTCTCTGGTCACTTGATCTTCCAACGTACTGTGTATGGCGAGCATACTTACAATATGTTCACTACAGGGCACACATGGAACCAATATACCGAAAGAAATTTCTGCCCTGCTGGAGATTTGATTCCCTGACCTGTTGCCTGACAGTCTTTATGCTATATACAGATAAACAAACTTGTAAACTGCAAAAGCCGTTCTATAAATGCTGCAGCACAGAAGACCGACAAAGAACATTGCAAATTTATACATATTATTAAATATTGCACTTAAATTCTTAAATTTAAAATTTAAACATTTTCTGTACCAAAGTAATAGAACATAGGTAATTCCATCCAAATTCTGTCACTCACTTTCCTCGTCTTGCAAACTCGATAGACTTGAGTGCAGTTGTACTGGAAGTGGTTGTTGTGACACGAAATGAAGCTTTCATCTCCAGAGTCACAATGTTGAAAACGTGAATCTGACAAGAAATTTATCTCAGACATTAAAAAAATTATGAAGGTTCTTTTGTTAATGGTAAATTTCCGACATTCTGAAACTAGAAAAGTCACTGTAAACAATAAGTGGACAATGCCTTTATCAACAACAGTCCTGATAGCAACAGCACAAAGACTGAAAAATTTCTACATAACACTACAATTATACATACTGTACTATGTAGGCTCAATGTCCCGTTCCTACCACCAATCTTGCTGATCCTGCTTGAGTAGTTTGTATATTTTACAAGAAATTACAAACTGGGATTGATATATGGTAGAAATGTAAAGCAATTGTAGAAAAAGGTCAAGCATGCTTAAATTGGTGTGAATGTAATGTTATCAGACATTTTACATCATGTTAAAAGGTATAGGCTGACACTGTACAAAGGCGATAAATTAATGGAAACTTTTGTAAAGGTCCACACTTTTAAAATTTGAAAACTTTTGCAATGGCCCACAATTGGGCAATGGAGGAAGGTTTAGAAAAACCTATACTTGTGCAATAGCAAGCACCACAGACTCTGAATTACATCAAGCTGTGCTACACTACGGATTGGGCAGTTTACTAGTTCAAGGCCACATCATTTGAAAACTTTAGTAGTTGCTGACATATTGATACTTATAGCAAACACCTAAGTGACTCGAAAACCTTTTGCAGATCAATTGATCAAACGAGGAGAAAGCTAACTGTTATTCTTTTCAAATTGTGGCATATGATGAAGAACCTCCCACAGTTGACAATTATACCCAAAAATCTGTTTTGCCCAACCAACACCTTTGAATAATTCCTTTTAAGATTCTGATTCCTTGGCATGAGGAAAAAATCAGAAGAAAAAAAACAAAAAACAGTTCCTCTGCAGAGTCTTCCTAATACCTATGCTTCAGCTGGCATGAATAACAGCACCAAACATTATACAAATTACTGATGACTAAGTTAACAGCTGACCTTTCCTCTGGCATTTCCAGTGTAAACATACAATCCTCTTCTGTCAAAAGATGCACAGATGTTGAGGTCAGACTGAATTAAAATAACAAGATGTCAATGTTAACAGACTGCAGACTGAATTAAATAACAAGATGTCAGTGTCAACAAACTGCCATGGTTTTAACACCAACAAATAATTTAAAATCATTCAGATCCGTCCTGATAATTTGTCTAACATATTACGCAGATCTATGAAGTAAGAAAACAAACAAGAACAAACATTACACTGACCTTGAGAACTAAACTGAGAACTTCAAAATAAAAATCATTCAACAGATTCTGTTAAAATCAGTTGACAACCACACAGCAAACTTAAATGACAGCTATTCTTACAAAGCAAACTTGTCTGACATGTGTT
Source organism: Aporrectodea caliginosa (assembly GCA_020284085.1). Taxonomy (NCBI): domain Eukaryota; kingdom Metazoa; phylum Annelida; class Clitellata; order Crassiclitellata; family Lumbricidae; genus Aporrectodea; species Aporrectodea caliginosa. The sequence continues at coordinate 1,599,757 of JACEVL010001206.1, read as the reverse complement.
TAAGACAATTTTAAACAATCACAATCAAATGTAACTTAAACTGAAGCTTCTAAGTTTTAATAGATCTAAAATGTATCCTTGCATGTATTGGTTCTAGAAACTCTCACATACCTCATCTTCAAGTGGTACAATCCTGTGACCTTTATCCAAGGTCATCAAAACAGCTGCATGTTTCATTGGACAGACAAGGAACTGGTTACTAACAATAAAATGAAAACATGACTTTAACTGAAAACTAACAGACTCATATAATCAAAAACAACTGGTAAACAAATTCAGTGACTCCTATATAATAAAGCACAGAAAACTCAACATTCTACTGTTGGCACACAACACATTGTATTGACATACATTTAGTCTTGCATAAATAATAACAAGTCAGTTGTTATATAAAGTTTTTGGCATTAAAAGGCGCAGTCACATCAACATCAACCACAAATGGTCACTTCTTCAACCACAAAGCCTATCTCAATCCCATAGCCAGAGAAACAATTTAGTTTTAAAAAGTAAATCCAATAATTTCAAAGCTCAGCACATCCTTCCATTAGTGATTTCTGATTGTTCTGTTTTTGTTATGTTGTTCTCACTCTCTGTTGTTGTCAGTTGATCACGTCATAATGACAAAGTGTGCACAACGATTGTATGAAGACCATGAGCAAGTTTGTCTATACACAACTGCATAACATATTACATTACTGACTGATCTTTATCACTAGATAGTGATGCCATATGAATACCACAAATGGTCACTGGGAGTCAGCCTGAAACTTTCCTTACTAAACTTAAAACTGTTCTTTTTGGGCGCGTTGGAGTCGGGAGCGCCTCTGAGTAGTTTCCTTGAAGGGGCGCTATATAAATTCCCAAATGAATGAATGAATACAGCATAACAGTTATTGCTATTGTTATTGTGACTTCAGTCAGTCAGCAAATCAGTCATTCAGTCAGGAAGCCCACCAATCTAAGTTATACATACAGCACAAAACAAACAGTAAACCGTAAAGTGGCAGAGATTTATACAGTCTTCATCTGTGGGCTAGATCTGTTTGGCTACAATAAGGAAAAGTTTCAACATATAAAAAGTCAAGTGCTTGTAACATTGCAAAGTGCAAGCAATCCATACAAAAGCTCTGTCATTTTGATTCAAATACCATACCTGTCTCTAGGATGAAACTGGACCTTAAGAACTGGCGATGGAAAGCGAAACGTGTAGTCACATTCTCCCGTAAGTACATCCCAAACAGACACAACGCAGTCAGTTGAAGCACTGAGTACTTTGTGACCTGTACGATTCCAGCTTCATACACACAAAACACGTAAATGCAAATTTATTTATTTAATTATTTTGTAGTGTGTAAATATTTCATGACTCGTGTATCCCAGTGAAAATTGACAAGGTCTACCATGTAACTTATAAACAGCTTCCTCTGGCCACTTTTTGCCTCATCCCTCCAAAGTCAGAATTACAGTTTTCATTCCCTTTTGCAAATTAGTCTATCTCAAATTGATTTGCATCCTCAAGTTTTACTGAAAAACTTTCTAAGTTTTCAGTGCCAAATAGTCTTCTGAAAACTGTTTAGTCTGGTCTTTTTGACAGAGAAGAGTTGATCCAGGAAGCTACAACCATATTTAAGAGATCATGACATCACAGTAGTAGAATGAATTGCATAAGCAAACCTGAATTAGGCGAAAGTTTCAATAATGGCCCACATACAAACCATTGCTAAATATTATCCGATGATGGAATAACAGACAGTCAAGAATGGTCAGTCAGATGGACTCGATTACCCAGGCTGTATTTTACTAATAGTTTTACACATCTAATAACTACAATATTCCATTTACATTTTCTTGATTGTTATGAACCACAGTTACCTGAGTGAGCAAACCGGGTGAATGTGAGCACTGATGATCTTTGCTATTCCTCTAGTAAGAAAATCCCAAATAACGATACGACCATCATTACAACCAACGGCTAACAGTGTCCCTCGTCTGTTGAAGGCGCACGTTATCGCCATGTTCATACAGTCAAGAACCCCATCAAAATCCTAAAACAAACCAGACTAGTGCTCAACGTCATGGCAACACCAAGGAATAGCCCTAGCCGTGGCTACAATCTTAATTATTTCATCTTGTCAAGCATAAATCTGGTGTCAGACAAACCACTAGCATCATTATCATGACAGAAAAACTAAAATTTAAAAACTATTCAGAAGATAAACTTCCATCTCAAACTTAGCCACGTTTAGCGACGTAATCACAGCATCAGGTAAAATATAAACCTCATACTGAATTGATTCTGGACAAAGGTTTCGTATTAGTTTCATTTGCTAATTTTAGAACTGCAAAGATGACATACACTTCAATAGGTGAGCCTTACAAATGGTGTCAGTCTATGTACAATCTTTATCATTCCTATGCCAGAAAATTAAAATCTGAAAGACAGAGTTCCCAACACAATTTTTAAAAGTTGCCTAACCAATATTACAGTGTCTCATAGACTTACTTCTGGGTAGTTCTGCCCAAACGACTCTGAAAGCCACAAAAAGTTTACATTAATGAAGTGCAACATAAGCTCATTGTTCTCAAGCTAATTTTATGTAAAATACAACATATTAGTTTGTTTGCATTCAGGTCAAAATTTTGATTCTGCAACATCGAGTCTAGGTGGCAACAATCACCATCCACAACAAAGAGGTTTTCATCTTAATTTTTGACCAGGTAGGGAAAGTCAGTATGCAACTGTGTTTATGAGTTCATTCCCTATTTTTCTTAGTCTACCTAATAGGGGATGGGTTTTCATTTGTCAACTATAGGGGACTTCTCCTACTTGCAAGTAGGATTTAACTGTAATTAAATGTGACAGTCAATCATTCAACTTACTTACTTACTTAGCCACTCAATCCATGAGCTATAATAGGAGTTCCTGGAAGGACATATTGTAATTTAATACAAGTCTTGCACAGATGCAGCAGTTTGATCAGGTACTGGAACCACAAAAACATTTAAAAAGTCATCTTTTAACCCTGCCAAAGACCCAATTGCCACCTCTTGTAATCTTCAACTTCACTGATCTGATCAATGTTGAGGAAACTTTCCCCAACATTCTTAATTTATTGACACCAATGAACTTATTTTAAGAAACTTTGTGTGGCTCTGCACTTTCTTAATTTTCTGTTACTTCAAGCTTATTTACTTGCTTACTTACAACTGTCCTTCTGGTATCATGTACTGCTCTACTTTTCATGTATTGTATTGTATTTAAAGATTTATAAAGCGCCTCTCACAGTGCACACCAATCACCAGTGCGAAAGTCCTCGAGAACAAAGACAAGTGTTCTGCAGTGTACTGTCATTGGTTCCCATAAAATATGGACTATATATATATCCATTGGGATTGGAGAAGGAGATGATGCTGGCGTGCGGGGAGGGGAGGAGGAGTAGGGGTCGGCCAAGAACTCGCTGGATGGAAGAGATATATAAGAGGACAGCGATGAGCCTCGCACAACTAAGGGACGCGGTACGAAGCAGGGAGGATTGGAGGAAGCTGGTCACGACGGTCGCTAGAGTTCCACGAACTGATGGCACAAGGTGACAAGGTGATATATCCATAGAGGTCAGTGTTCAATGATGGACAATAACATAGCAGCATCCCTTCGTCAAACATACATTAGGCCAAAAAAAATAATGGTGTGTTTCCGGTAACCCGACCGACTCACTTTTTTGCCGCGACTCGGAAAATTTTGTAAAAATTTTTTTTTAATGGAAAATTTTGTAAAAAAAATTTTTTTTTAACGGAAAATTTTAAAAAATTTTTTTTCATACTTCACATACATTAAGCCTTTGCATGCCGGTGATGCAGAATCGTGACATTATAGGTGCATTCACTGAAGCAGATACGTTAACGGAAACTAGCGGTCTTTCAATGGAAATAATGGTGCCGTAAATTACAGCAATAAAAGGGCTAAAGTGTGGAGTTTGGGAGAGGGAGGTAATAGACCCGAAAGTGGTGGATTTTCTTAGGGTAATTTGACAGGGTTATTTCACAAATCTGACCCCCATATTCATTGTATCAGAAATACCTATTATCGTACGTGCCATTATAAAAGTAAAGCCTCCTAATAGCAATCAGTCTACTTAACAACCTCCGTAGCATTCTACTTTCGTAGCAACCAGCCTTCTTAGCAACCAAGCTTTGTAGCAAGCAGCCTCTATGTCAGCCTCATTAGCAACCAGTTTCAAAGTCAGACTTGGCCCCTTCAGCAACCGCCTTCCTTAGCAACAGTTATCCTTAGAAACTGTCCTGCTTAGCAACTGCCTTCATTAGCAACTAGTCTCCTTAACAACCAGTCTTCATAGCAACCAATCTTCGTAGCAAGCAGTCCCCTTAGCAGACGACGTTAGGAAACCATATTTCTTTCTATGCAGCGTTAATAATATTATAACAATAAATGGGCTAAATGTTTCCCATGGACAATTTACACACATGTATGATGTTGAGGAGATAACAGACACCGAAAAGTCAGCGATTTTCTCATGTTACCACCCATGCATATTTCCTAAAGAGCCGTTGTCTGATACACGTTTATTGTTTAATGTACATAATCCATAATTTCTTCCCCACCCCTGCCCCTTCCATTTCACCTTGCAAGATTGTTTTCTACAGCAGTTTGTAGGTACATTCTGCAAAAAGGCATTTTTAATACTCGCATAGAAAATACATACTTTGGTACAGCATGTACCGCTGTACACAAATGGGCAGTGGCGTAATTTTGGGAAATCACTGCATAAAATTATTTTACCAAAATAAAATTATTTTCCTACCTACCTACCCAGTTTTTTAACTCTGTTACCGGAAACACACCATTATTTTTTTTGGCCTTATGCAGCCGATCCTTTCAGCTACATTGTAGGTGCCAAAAACCCAGCTGTCTAACATTTCGCCCTCGACGGTACTTGGCCTTGACAAGTAGCGACTCATCTATTTGAACCTCCTTGCCTCCTTGAACCACACTTGGACCATAATCAACCCTGGTTGCTGAGGAAATGTCCAGATGATGAACGGCCTTCTCGAGAGACGTTGTCATTGCCCAGTAAAATACGAGATATTGAAACTTGGCTGGCGAAATTTTCTATACTAAATATTTGCCAAACTAAGAACCTACAGCTGGTATTGGAGGTCTTTGATTAGTCTCCTTCTTGAGTTAGGCTATAATGGTGGAATAATCGTGGACGCTAAAACGATAGATGACCAAAAGGTTTTTATGATGCTGTTAATTCACTTTGATACTCAATACTTACTGACTTGGTTACTTACTTCCTTGAGCGGAAGTAGTATACTGGAAGGTCGCAGCACGCTATTCTATCCAGATCAGAGACGGCCATATTTGTTTATCATGGTCACGGTCGCCACCGGACTGATGTAAACCCCTACCGCTTAAGATTTGCTTTTGCTCTTACTCTAAGTATTTTGGTCAGGTATTATTAGCAACAGTGGCTCTACCCCAAAAGTATACAGTGAAAAGCCGACCAGCTTTGAAACTATTGTCTGCCAGGGCTTTATGCAAACACCGCACGGGTAAATAAATGCAGTCGCTGACACAATATAAAATAATGCCAATCAAACGCATTTGAAAAGTATTGATTTGCATACCGAGAAGTTCCAGATTCATTTTACTATATTTAATGTAACAAATTTAAACTTCCTATAAATTCGTTGTAAAAGTCTGCCAAGCATACAAATTCACAGAGTACGAATTCCTCTAGAGGTTATTCTTAACCTCAGTGAGCAGCGCCACCAAGTGACGTATTTGAGCATGAATGGCCAACGGTAAAATAAATTCCATAGCGATATATTATTATTCTGCACAACTTCCCAGTGTGATTTTCGTTAACGATAACGATAACGAAAATGTTCGTTAACGAAAATAAAATGATTTCGTTAACGATAACTATAACTATAACTAAAAAATATCATTAACTATAACTATAACTATAACGAAAATAACACTAACGAAAATTCATCTTTATTTTCGTTAATACAAAAAATAAAAATAGGAAGTGCAATATGGACGATACGACATAAATGAGAACGAAAAATGCGAAATTTTTATTGTGAAATTTGTCAGTTACTTTGGAAACTCGTGTATTGATGAAGCTGAATGTATCCATGCTTCAAAGGTTTTCATAGCTCTGAGTAAATTGTGAAACAGCGTATTAATACGCACAATTTTGCTTATAGACTTAATTATTGTAACTAAGTAGTAACTAAAATTAACTAAAATAAAAATCCATTAACTATAACTATAACTATAACTAAAAAATAATACTAACTATAACTATAACTATAACTAAAATAAAAAATCATTAACTATAACTATAACTATAACTAAAATAAAACCTGTAAGGAAAATCACACTGCAACTTCCTAGCCAAATTTTCAATGAATTTATCGGGCGATCTCCTAACATTTTGTTTCGTTAAAAAAAAATCATAAACAGGTAGTCATATTTTGCTTTTGGTACGAACATGAAAAGAAGTAGGAGAGATATCTATTAAAATTGAAGACTTCTTATGTTAAACCACAGAATCTATAGCCTAGTTTTCATTGAGCGTAAACTGTAAGTATTCGTACAATTATCCCATCGACCTATTCAATATACGTCGATACTACCACCGGTCCGCGTAGACCACAGGACTCACAGGAGTGCGCAACCTGCGGTCGTACGAGGGAGATTTGGCGGCCGTGGACGTAAGGTCCAATTGTATTGCATTGGCACCGTGTGTAGGCCTATATTAATTCATAAATATTTTTATTCCATTGTTTTAAAACTGAGGTGGTGTGAATCAGTTAGTCATCTTTGCCTCTGTATTATTATTATTAATATTGTTATTATTATTAAGGAGTTTTTATATTAGTGCATGTATGATATTTATCAACAAGTATTATATTCACACATGCTCACACCACACTCGCACACTGACAGTCTGACACATCGACCTATATTGAGGTCGATGGTCTGACACCATTAAATTTTGAGAATACAGTGCGACCACTCTCCATTTTCGGAAATCCCAAGCTCTTGCCAGAAAAATCCCAAGATTGGGCAAAAGTGTACCAAAATATCCCAAGTTACCGAAACGGAAAAGTTGATGAAATATGAAACGCGTTTTAACTTTTAACAATCACAATTATTCACAAAAATGCCTAGTTAAGAATTCACAAAGAAAAAACCGAAGCATAACATTGAATTAACAATGCTTACAGGTTACAATGATAATAAACGTCTTTCAGACTGAGCGACTTTTCCTAATCCGATTCGCTGCCACTGTTGCAAAGTACGGTAAAAACTAGTCTGTAGACTTTAGAAAAATCCCAAGATTGCTAGGCAAAATCCCCAGATCCCAAGTCGTACCCCCAAAATCTTGGGAAAAATCCAAAGCAGAGGTGGCACTGGAATACACCACTCTAGGTAGGCTATGCATATGTAACTCAAAAATGCATGCAGACTATATATATCCATATCAAGCAGTGGACAGCCAACCACTGCATATTTTGTACGAGCAGAGGTAGGTGCAGAGTGAGAGTGGTCAATGAAATTAGTGTAGGCCTACAAAATAATGCAACGGGCCGGCATTCCTATTGCGTCCTTACCGCTGTCCTTGATGCCCTGTTGCAAGAATTCACTGAACGATTCAATTACTGTAAAACTGAAGGCGCTAAAATTTTGTATGCCGAGGCCGAGAAAACTGAAGGCGCTAAAATTTTATATGCCGAGGCCGAGAAAACTGAAGGCGCTAAAATTTTATATGCCGAGACCGAGAAAACTGAAGGCGCTAAAATTTGGTATGCCGAGACCGAGAAAACTGAATTAAGGCGCTAAAATTTTATATGCCGAGACCGAGAAAACTGAAGGCGGTAAAATTTGGTATGCCGAGACCGAGAAAACTGAAGGCGCTAAAATTTTATATGCCGAGACCAAGAAAACTGAAGGCGCTAAAATTTTATATGCCGAGACCGAGAAAACTGAAGGCGCTAAAATTTTATATGCCGAGACCGAGAAAACTGAAGGCGCTAAAATTTTATATGCCGAGACCGAGAAAACTGAAGGCGCTAAAATTTTATATGCCGAGGCCGAGAAAACTGAAGGCGCTAAAATTTTATATGCCGAGGCCGAGAAAACTGAAGGCGCTAAAATTTGGTATGCCGAGAAAACTGAAGGCGCTAAAACTTCGTATGCCGAGACCGAGAAAACTGAAGGCGCTAAAATTTTATATGCCGAGACCGAGAAAACTGAAGGCGCTAAAATTTGGTATGCCGAGACCGAGAAAACTGAAGGCGCTAAAATTTGGTATGCCTAGACCGAGAAAACTGAAGGCGCTAAAATTTTATATGCCGAGACCGAGAAAACTGAAGGCGCTAAAATTTTATATGCCGAGACCGAGAAAACTGAAGGCGCTAAAATTTTATATGCAGAGACCGAGAAAACTGAAGGCGCTAAAATTTTATATGCCGAGACCGAGAAAACTGAAGGCGCTAAAATTTTATATGCCGAGACCGAGAAAACTGAAGGCGCTAAAATTTTATATGCCGAGACCGAGAAAACTGAAGGCGGTAAAATTTGGTATGCCGAGACCGAGAAAACTGAAGGCGCTAAAATTTTATATGCCGAGACCGAGAAAACTGAAGGCGCTAAAATTTTATATGCCGAGGCCGAGAAAACTGAAGGCGCTAAAATTTTATATGCCGCGACCGAGAAAACTGAAGGCGCTAAAATTTTATATGCCGAGACCGAGAAAACTGAAGGCGCTAAAATTTTATATGCCGAGACCGAGAAAATTGAAGGCGCTAAAATTTGGTATGCCGAGACCGAGAAAACTGAAGGCGCTAAAATTTTATATGCCGAGACCGAGAAAACTGAAGGCGCTAAAATTTTATATGCCGAGACCGAGAAAACTGAAGGCGCTAAAATTTGGTATGCCGAGACCGAGAAAACTGAAGGCGCTAAAATTTTATATGCCGAGACCGAGAAAACTGAAGGCGCTAAAATTTTCTATGCCGAGACCGAGAAAACTGAAGGCGCTAAAATTTTATATGCCGAGACCGAGAAAACTGAAGGCGCTAAAATTTTATATGCCGAGGCCGAGAAAACTGAAGGCGCTAAAATTTTATATGCCGAGACCGAGAAAACTGAAGGCGCTAAAATTTTATATGCAGAGACCGAGAAAACTGAAGGCGCTAAAATTTTATATGCCGAGACCGAGAAAACTGAAGGCGCTAAAATTTTATATGCCGAGACCGAGAAAACTGAAGGCGCTAAAATTTTATATGCCGAGACCGAGAAAACTGAAGGCGCTAAAATTTTATATGCCGAGACCGAGAAAACTGAAGGCGCTAAAATTACGTATGCCGAGACCGAGAAAACTGAAGGCGCTAAAATATTATATGCCGAGACCGAGAAAACTGAAGGCGCTAAAACTTCATATGCCGAGGCCGAGAAAACTGAAGGCGCTAAAATTTCATATGCCGAGACCGAGAAAACTGAAGGCGCTAAAATTTTATATGCCGAGGCCGAGAAAACTGAAGGCGCTAAAATTTTGCATGCCGAGACCGAGAAAACTGAAGGCGCTAAAATTTCATAAGCCAAGGCAACTGAAGGCACTTCTTTGGAATACCCCCTCCCGCAGTATTATCAGTACTTTATTACCCCCAAAGGCAGAAACAAATCAGACGTCACAACATACATGCGCAAATCTGAACAAACAAACTAGTGGGTACGAAACAGTCATAGTGGTCGTTGCGCTGAATTGTTATACACCAGAATACGGGGTTTGAGGTCCCGCAAGTACAGACAAATAGCCTATGCAGAGATTTATGTTCTATTAGCCGTTTGCTCGTCCTAAGATGGTAAATCTATTCGCTGCCATTATTTTATCGAATTGATCAGTTAACAATATTTTTCTGTCGCGTGCCGCGTTCATTAGGCCAGCACCCACAAGTCCGGTCCAGTTCAGGATGTTGTCGATCCACGATATTCTTGGCCTTCCTCGTCCTCGAACCCCTTCCACGAGACCCGTCATCAGGCTGCTCTCGATGTTTTCGTGTCTTATGATGTCTTATGATGTGGCCAAAATATCTTAGAGTCCGAGTTTTCGTGTGTGCCAATAGTTCTTTTCTGGTATCCGCTGATGTGTACAGCCGTTAGCTGGACATCATTTTCGTCCACGGGATTCTCAACAGCTTTCGGATACACTTGCTTTCAAATGCTTGTATCCGCCTTTCTTCCTCCTTCTTCAGCGTCCAGGCCTCACATCCGTACGTGGCCACTGGCCACACCAATGCCTTTGTCAAGCGCAGTTTTGGTATCGTTGCTGATCGACTTGTTGAAGTTACTTGAAACTATTTAGGCTACAAAACGACAATTAATTTTTTCATTACGCATCTTTCAAATTGTCAGTTTCAGTTAGTACAGATTGCTTGTCAATATAATTAGCCTATGGTCATCATGCACTTCCCATTGACACGTAAGTTATGGGTCAAGCCAAGTAATTACCTTCAATTTAATTTTATGAAGCAAAGCTACAAAGCGGGACCCTCGCCAAAATCCTGCAAACTGGTTTATTAAGTAAGCTTTGTCCACAAACGTTGTTAACCCTCGGGCTACCAAGGGGGAGGTGTGGGAGGGGTTACCATCCCCTACGTTTTTCTGCATTACAAACTTGTTTCATATGGAATATAATTTTGACATTTTAGGTACCTGTAGAAAGGTCCTTTTGCGCACAATTTGAGGTAAACATCACAACGTAAACCGATAATTTCTATGTAAACGTTTGTCAACAGTTACAGATTTGGAATTTATATTAGCTCAAACAGATACTGAAGATGAAGTGAGAAGCCGGTTTGCAGGAAGCATTCATATAAAACAACGGGAGTAACTTGCAATAACTGCAAGGACCACTGACATATTTGGTTCACAGCCTCTATTCCGTACAGCAAGAATAGTTTGCAGTGCACACTTACAAGAAGCAGTAATAATACTGGCTCAGTGAATTTTCAACATTTGCTATACAAAAAGTTGAAAGACTTGTAGAACTGGACTCTCAAGTCATGAAAACTAACTTTAAATGAATTGGCAGAAACAAGAACACAACCCAAAATTAAAGTTTTTCAACATAGTTAATTTCAACACTATTTATACTAATCATTTTACATGCAGTACGAAAAGAAGGGTCAATCCTCATCACCTGAGATTTATTGACATTTCATTTCATGTCAATATTCTCTAATTCTTCAACACAAATGGGGCTTGTAGGTCACAGATAGAGATGCCGACATAATAATGATAATAATAATTGTATTGTATTTTATCATTTATAAAGCGCTTCTCACAGCATAAGCCCTTCAGAAGCACTCCCAGTGCGAGGTACTCTGAGAGAAAAGAAAGGTTTTAAGGTGCGAGAAAGAGGTACAGATGCCACCGGAGAGGATAGTAGAGCGCAAAGGAGAAAGTCCATTTCATAGAGAGGGACCTATACAGGCAAAGGACCTGGATTGATCCATTACAGTCCCAACACGGGAACATAAAGGTCAAGCCGGTCAGAGGATCTGAGAGGACGCAATGACGTAGCAGAGATGGGACAGAGAATTTGATGACAAAGATATTTTGGAGCAAGATCCAGTTGAGATTTGAGCACCAGAATGAGAATTTTAAATTGGATGCGCGCAGAGAGAGGTAGCCAATGAAGTTGTAGAGATACGAGAGAATCGAGGAAGGCGAGCTATAAGTCTCGCAGCAGCATTCAGAACGGACTGAAGAGGAGATAGACGAACCGTGGGTAAGCCAACAAGGAGAGAATTGCAATAGTCAATTCGAGAACAGACAAAAGCGTGGACAATTGAGGTGAAGGTAGAGCAGGAAAGAGATCTGCGAGTAGCTCCTAAGTTGGAAGTAAGAAGAGCGGGTAAGCTTAGATATGTGTTCAGTGAAGGTGAGAGAGCTATCTAGGGTGACACCCAAGTCACGGACACTAGATGAGAATGTGAAATGGGGAAACTTTCAGAGAGTAAGGCATATTAATAATAATAATAACAATTAATATAATAAATAAATAATAAATAAATAAATAATAATAATAATAATATAACAATAATAATAATGACTTGTAATGACTGCATGGAGCGCCTTCATTTTTGAAATTGATGTCTGCCCTCGGTCGGTCGACAGTAGTTCTTCTATCACAGGCAGCTGACCAAAGATGGCGGCGAAATGAAGAAAATTGTCGCCACTCGGCCACTAAAACAAACTCAGCATCAGCATCTACATCATAAATGTATTCGCAGTCATCGATATAGCAATCATTGTCAACAAACAGCAACAACAGATTGGTCATGATCATCATCATCATCATCATGTTCGTCGTCGTCGCTTTCGTCATCATCATCATCGTAATCAACACAGTATACTGTCTGCCTGTCCGTCTCTGACTCTCCGTCTCTTTCTCTCTATCTCTGTCTGTCTCTATCTATTTTTCTATCCATCTCTCTCTCTCTTTCTCTATAATGTCATCCAGTTAGTCTTTATATATATATATATATATATATATATATATATATATATATATATATATATATATTAGGGCTGCAGAAGTTAATGATTAATTAATCAATTAATCGTTAATTTATTTTACCGATTAAATTTCTTTTAACGATTAATCGAAGACCGTTTCACCGGTGGTAATATTGTCAACAAAACACGTTGCTCACTAGAACCTAGTAGTGTAAAAGTTTAAATATGCTGGTATGTTTACGTAATTGGTTGAAGCGAGACATTTGAACTGAAAACTGTAAGCAAGACTACTACTATGAACAAAATAACTAGGCTACTAAGTAAGTAGGCCTAGTAACTACTAAATAGCAGTAAATATTAATCATACTATTAAAAAATAAAAAATGAATAATGATTTTGTATTTGTCATTACTTATTGGTGAATACGTTTAATCAGAATTATTTAACTAATAATTAATCGCTAATTCTTAAAAGTTAACCATAAAAATTTTTTAATCATTAACAGCCATAATATATATATATAATATATATATATATATATATATATATATAGTTATGTACACACAAAGTACTTCTAAGTGCTTTTAAGCAGTGCCGGCTTAACAGCATTGAAGGCCTTGGGCAAAGCAATGTACTGGGGCTTCTGCCCCCCCCCCACGAGCATAGAAATTTAAATGGTCAATGAAAGCAAGCCTATAGATGCACTGGTTAGTTGAACATCAACTTTGTAATGAAATGAGTGGTTAAACATAAAGAAACATATTGTAAAGCGATGATTACTCAACACAAACGTATGAACAATACAGGCCTAACGTAAGCCTTGAAAAACAAATATTTAAACATAAAAAAATGGTAACCGTACAGACAGAGTCTCACAGAGATGGTAAAATATGAATTTAATACTTAATTATTAATCAACACAAAAGTTTGAGATATTTCTTTGAAGATTTATAATTGGCTGGAAGTTATTTTAAATCCACATGAGTGAAAGTCAGTTTAAACGCTGCTGCCCCATTATGGAGGTCACACACGCAGTAATTTTTCTGATCTTTTTAATTTTGGGCCGCTAAAATCGTGGGGCCCTGGCGACTGCCCAGCGTGCCCATGCCTTAAGATGGCACTACTTTTAGGTACTTCTAAGAAACATGGCTTTAATCTTTGAATCTTTCCACCTAGAAAGCGAACGTAATTCAGCAGAGAAGTTAATCGGTACTTGTAAAGAGGGTTTCACTTACTGACTGGTAAGATTCCGAGTTCCGGCGAGTGACCGAGGAGATATCGAACGACCTCTACGTGAACTTTCTGTGCCGCCTTCGACAGAGGACTTGACCAACCCTAAACAAAGCAATTCCAAACACGAGAATAAATGCCTGAGCCATCTCGCTAATATATAAAGACTTAGCAATTTCTTAGCACTGAGAAAGGGAGCAGGAGAGGAAGTAAGTATAGTGGATAGAGGACAGGGAAAGATGAAAGGGCAGGTGGGGAGATGAATAGGAAGAGTGAGGGAGAGTGGGAAGGAATGGGATAATGGCGCTTGTAACGGCATGGCTGTGCTAAGGCGCCATAAAGAAATTGTCATTATTAGTAATGGTGGAATAACTGGTCGACCGCTGCAACAGTCTGCTGGTAGGGGAACCTAAGTAAGTTCTGAACAGACTACAGTCGGTACTTAAAACGTCGGCAAGACTGATCTTAAATAGACGGAAGTTCGATCATGTAATAATAATAATAATAATACAATAATAATAATCGTTTATTAAATTTTAACTGACAAACTGCAGTATATGATTACATGAAATAGTACGAACACATGAAAACAAGTTAAACAAGCGTCAATTTTACAACTGTATGGCAGCCTGTTACCGCTGCTAATTTTACGATAAGACTCCTTTTAGCCTATTTTATTATTCCCATGTAAATTCAACTTCATTTTAGCCTATTTTATTATTTGACCATGTTACGTTCATGGACAATGACAGAGTGCATGCATATTCTGATCGCTAGCTTTCATCAATACAACTTCTATTTATGCAAAGAATTACTTTCATCAATCCAACTTCTTTTTTGTACAAAGAATTAGTTTCGCCAATCCGACTTCTATTTACACGAAGAATAAATTTAATCAAACCAACTTTCATTTAAGCAAAGAACTATAGCCTAGTTTCATCAATCCAACTTCTATTTACCCAAAGAATAAATTTCATGTTTCATCAATCCAGCTTCTTTCTGAGCAAATTATTTTAAGCAATAGGCTACAACTTCCATTTAAGCAAGAATTAGTGTCATCAATCCGACGTCTATTGTCATGTAGGCCTATATAATAAAATACGCTAAAATGGAGTTGACTATCCATAATAATAAAAGACGCTATTACATTTCACTGTGGAAAATTGAATTGAATTTATTGCACAGAACAGGTTTTCGGTTACAAACATGAAACAACAAGTAGGCCTACAGTGCAACAGGAGCCAAGAAAAGCTAATATAGGCCTATCTTATACTGAGCTTGACCCCTCTTTATTGATTATTATTCAAAAATGTATTTGATACTTACTTAGAACTTAATTATGACTTAAATAATAGCAAAAAGTAGTAACAGAATAATAACAATAACAGCAGTAGTCAGCACCACAATAATACCACTATCAATTATGACTTAATAACAATCTCTGCTTGATTTCGTGGTTTTTGTGCAAGCGCTCTCGTAACGGCATGGTTTGGCTTTGTTATGGTGCCATAGATTTTGTCGTTATTATTTTTTTCGCCCGAGGTAGAAAAGATCCCTCAGGCTCTATGAAACTATACAACTGTGTTAAAGGTTCTCGTCCCATCGTGCTGATCAAAAGTGCTTATGAATGCCACTGCCTTAAAGCGCTGTGTACAAACGGACAGGCGCTGAAAAAGGTCAAATTATTATTATTATTATTACTATTATTATTATTATTATTATTATTATTATTATTATTATTATTATTATTATTACTCTTTTCTTCATTCAAGAAAGATCGAATCTACACAGAGTTATTTCTTTGTAACTTAACTTTCGTATTGCAACAACTTGTTCCGTTACTCCGTATTGCAGCAACTTGTTCCAAACGACCTTTACGCGGCAACAGTTTGAACTCAACTGATCTCAAATTTGAACCGACCAATTGGCAGCCAATCAGAAGCCGTCACGGTTAAGTGATTTTCGTCACGTGTAACATTATATAGCGCAGTCACTGTTGTTCATTAAGTAAGTAAGTTAGTAAATAAATATAGTCCTATAATTACTCCATTAGCGAACGCACAATGGGACATCGAAATAGAATGTAAAATAGCACATAGAGGTAATATAAATAATAATGTATTGCAAGAATCTTTCTTTCTTTCTCCTCCGTCAAGTATTCGCTGACGATGAGGCTCTAACATAACTTCTTATTGCAAGAATAATGAATAGTAAAGTTCAAAACTCTATCTGGGATATATAGTCCTCAAGGGATATGCTAGAGACTATAGGCCCTAATGAAAATGTAACGACTCTAATGAGTAGCCTATATCGTAATTCATTGTAATGTAAGTTATACAAGACTCAAAAACTGTCGAAGTATTTCTTCCGTGTTAGGCCTAAGTGCCTGCAATGAACTATAATAGGTGGATTGTCTAAACCGTGAGAGCTTAAGAAAAGACGCTACATGAATGCTCTTCAACGATAATACTGTTTTTACTAAGGATTAGTTTTAATACGCACTTGTGGCACTTCTCTGCTCTGGTTGACGAGAGCACCTAATTCCAGTAACCGCTTCACTACCGCCAGATGGCCCACTGGTTTGGCTATAATGTCACGTGAATGTATTAATCTGGGATTATAAAGTCTGATGATGATAAGACCAGTAATATGCCAAAAATAATCTTTGTCGGCGGAAACGGCCTATGTTGTCATAAGCTGCCGTTAAACTGAGGATCCATCCAACCAGTCAGCATGCCATGTTTGGTGACAGCGAAATAGACGAAGTTGCAGAACTCTACAAGTTCTCAGCGTCAACTGTCAAGTTGTCATGCAGTACATAAGTGGCATGATCTCAAGACGCCATCTATATCCCCTAAATCAAACTGGCAGCAGAGTTAATAACCGACTAGCCCTATTAGCCCTGGCTAACAAGTCTGGACACAAAACGGTCAAACCTGAACTCTCATCGATCTCGGTCATGTCTAAAGATTTGATGATAGCCTATAGGCCTAGTGTGCGTCCAGTGCGGCATGGTTTTCACGCTGCAAAAGCTCCTCAAAATTAGCTTTAAAATCATATAACCTGCCGCATAAATGGTAATAGATATTGCAGCACATATCAAATGTTACGTTTTACTCTACACAGTTCATAGAAGCACGTGTTATGTAAAGTTGTAAATCATAATTTTTTTATTATAATTAATCTATCATGTAAGAGATACGATGTAAACACGTTTGACACCTCTGCCGCTAGGGGCGCCAGACTCCATGGACGCCATTTTTAGTTACACACGCTCGCATAAGGATTTTTCAGTAGTGTTGGTATAAGGTCCTTGCTTGCCCATCAATGATTTATTATCGTAAAGTATAATAATATTAGTTGTGAAGTTATTGTAAGAACGCTATTCGGATTTGAAGCCTGGATAATATCATGTCGCTTTTTGCCTGTGGATTTAACGGATTTTCGCAGGTTTTTCAGTCAACGCCTTCAGCTGAAGTAGACGGACATTCGACTACGGATAATAAGGACTGCATAGTAACGCCGGTTATCGTTGACCAACGGCATCTTGCACGTGTCAACACAGGAGACTCAAAAATTCCAGATATCAAATGCGATTCAAAATCTGTCGACTTAAGATGTATGGAAACAGAAAAGAAGCGAGAAGAGATTGATGACATTGAAGGCGACTGTACCAGCGTTTTAAAGTTGAAAGAGGTTGTTGTTTCATGGGACAGAATCTATTATGTCTGGAAAAATGGACAAGTCTCCATAATGGGTAGTCCATTGTTTTGTGTGGATGCAAGACTTGATGTAATGCAGAATCCATTTAAGGGTTTCAAACTGCAGTCTTTATGTACTGCAAAACAAAATACATTTGGTGTTGATACCGATGGCAGCTGTATGGTTTTTGATGGAAATAATGGAACAGTTCCTTTACAGCTGAACAGAAGTGAGGAGATGCAGTGTAACTTGGATGCAAGTGTTGTAGCTATGTTTGCCTGTGAAAGTGGGTCTGTAATATTACTTAGAGATGACCGTCATATCACTTTTGGTGAATTACAAGCTGGAAATTGCCTCTTACTTCGTCCATTGAATCTTGATTTGCGTGTTAAGTCGGTCAGCTGTGGAAAACATCACATTCTACTGCTTTCGGTGATTGGTGTCATCTTTAGTTTTGGAAATGGGAGCCAGGGTCAATTAGGTCATGGAACTATTGCAAGTGAAGAAGAACCCCGAACTTTGGAAGCCTTGGAGGGCATTACAATGATCCAAGTTGCTGCTGGAGGCTGGCATTCCATGGCTCTGAGTGACATTGGTGATACTTATATTTGGGGTTGGAATGAGAAAGGACAACTCGGACTGCCATGTCGAAATCTTCGTTCTCCTGAAAAAGATGTTTCTAGTGACAGCAGCAGCTTGGAAACCGCAACAACTCATGCAAAGTTCTCAAAACATAGTTCTCAAGGACAAAAAAGCACAATGACTATTGCAGCAGAAACTGTAAAGAAATTTTCTGATGCTGATCAGCTTTCAGATGAAATGGTAGTTAACATTCAGCCTTTCCCAGTTGTACTGGATTTTCCCCAGGTAGATGTAAGTGATGTCTTTGTGACTAAAATCGCTGCTGGTTCAAGGCATTCTGTTGCAGTGCTTGAAGATGGAAGAGCCTTTTCATGGGGCTGTAATGACTATGGACAACTTGGCCATGGAGACACCGTTAGTCGTGATTACCCAGAATTAATCAATTTCTTTCATGAACAAGGACTTTCAGTAGACAACGTTTTCAGTGGATTTTGGAACACAGTGTTTTTGAACAGATAATCCTTATAAAAATGAGTGTGTGAATTGACTATGTTTTTTGACTAACCAAGAACATACACATAGTTAGGTAGGTGTAACTATACAGCAATAATGCTTTATGGGAACCAAGATGAACCAAATTTGACTTTGCTAAGTTTTTATCTGATAAATTCTGTTATGCTGGTATCCAGAGCACAAGCCATCAGGTGATGATGGTGCACTAAACTTTAGTACAAGTTTAGTTTTTGACAACTGAGATGTCATTTATCTGAGAAGGCAGCTTCTGGGATAAGCTTGTGTAAAGAGCAACATGTAAGTTGTAGGAAACTATTTAAAAAGAATAGACTCGACAACTAATAAACCCTGTTGACCAACAACAGTTCTGACACAACTCACTTTGGGAAAGCTAGAACAAGAGGCGGCAGAGAGGTGAAAGTGGTTGAGAGTGGGAAATGGCTGGTCCTTGTTTTCGTAAATTGTACGTGTAATTGTAATAATAATGAGCGCCTCTGAGTAGTTATCTTGAAGGGGCGCTATATAAATTCCATAGATAGATAGATAGAATAAATAAATTTGTAAAGTGCCACTGTAAAGCTAAGCACAAAGCAACAACTTATTCATGAGTGCGGCGTCTTATTGGAGGGGTTGTCCTGAGATCGATGTCCAGTGGAAGTTTGAGTCCCAGACTCCCAGTTGCCATCTGGGGAGAGTCCTGTTGCCAGAGGTTGACTTACATTGTGGTTGGTCACAGTGGGGTATCTTATTTTGCATATTATCACTGTAAGTGAAAATTGCAAAGCACACCCTCAGCCCGAGAAAGTCACTGAAGTGATTAAAATGGAAATTTTAGACTGAAACTTGATGTTAGTATTGTCAGTTGTGGTGATGCAGGAAACTAAAATGAAGCTAGATTGGTCGAATGCTACAGGTATATAAATTATTAGTTACACGAAAATGATTTTTTAATTCAGAATAGTATATGGGGGTAATGTGGCTTCAACACTTGTATTTCCAGTATAATCTAATAACTTTTATAGCACTGCCAGACACATGGAACAGGATGGTTTAAACCTTTTAATAACATCAACTTCATAAGCCTATCAGTTTAAAAGCATTACTTCTGGAAGTCCTTTGCCTGGCATACTTTGCTAGCATAGGCCTCAGTGGCGGCTCTAGACTTTTGCAACAGAGGGGCCACGGAGGGGCCGGGGAAACAGATGGAGGGGCCAGTCTATTTTCGTCAAAAGTGAGAATGGTGACAAGAGACCTGTATTGGAGCTACATGAATTGTTTAATCAACAGCCTCAAGTTAAGACACAAATGGAAACAGACTCACTTTGTTAAAAGTAAAACCTATGAACTACAAAAAATACATGCACTTTTAATTAAGTGCAAGTTTTATTAAGACTGTCATGCCTAGAGTCAAACTGTTCCACAAAGGCACCCATGATAATCGACTCTGCACGAACACATTCAACTAACAGCATTGATAAACTGCTCTCTGAAACGAATATCAGACATATTATTTTGCAGATTATGTCTAATATCAGAAAAGACTTGTGTTTTGGCGTTAAAGATTGTATACCAAATCATAATAGTAGGCTAAGCGAATGGTCAGAGAATTGTCGATTTAGTTCGGAATGATATAATAACTGGATGTAGACAAGTTGCCTAAATGCAGGCTGTGGGATCCACTTAAGAACGATGCCCAGAGTTTTTATCTGCAGCAGAGCCCGAAAAGAGCCTGGGCATTTATGAACACACTGTTTGGGTAGTACAGTTTTAAGTTTGTTGAAGGATTCAGATAGAGTCTCAGTGTGTAGGCGTAGGTCTAAAAGAAGGGCGTTCCAAACCACTGGGCCAATACCACTGAAAAGGCTCGATTCTTCATAGTTGCAGCATGAGCGAACGAAACCAAGAGAACTCACTTTTCCGTAAAGCATTGGGGACGACGTCCTTGGATACCCGAAGTCAGACAGCATTGCTCTCGGAGGTAAATTGGGCGAAGCCTTAGCTGGTGATGTCGCCATACCAGGGCAGCTACCCTGTATTCAATATACTTGCGGATAGGGAGTCAATGATGGATAGCAGGAATGTAGCTTATACGACAAGAAAATAATTAAGTCTCTCAGGAAGTAAATAGGTCGTGTCTGTGAAAACACCACGAATAAAATGACATCGGATTTCATCATGCATCATGCTTAAGCAAGTAAGTCATACCTTTGAAAATATCAAAATTAAATTATACCCTATTTCATAATATTTTGGAATAAAATTTGGGGGGGCCACTGGGGGGCCACAACCTCAGTTGGGGGGGCAAGTGCCCCCTGTAGAGCCGCCACTGATAGGCCTAATCCCTAAAGTTGTAGAAAATTAAAATATTCTTAGAGCAATGATTCTTTTAGGATTTATATTTGTAAAGCCTTTTTCCAGGATAAATTGACTCCGTATGTTGTACACCAAGGAATTAAGTCCACAACAGTAGGTATTCTAAACTTGAAACTAGTTTGTATGTTATCTTCGGAATTCAAGTCTATTTTTATTTCCTGCAGTGTACAACTGTACATGTACACAGGTTCAAGTCGTTGCATTCTAGATGTGACTGGATTCTGTTTAGCTTTATTTTTAGGCGCAAAGCCTTATTCGTACATAAGGTTAACCTGCAATAGCAACATTTCCCTTTTTCACTTGACCTTGTCTCAATAGTACAAATTTACAACTTTATTTAGTACATTAATATATTAATTGGATTACTTTTTGCATAGGATGCAGTAAACCTGTGTTATTCAGTGTTGAACTTTTCAGATGTCTTATTCATTATAGGCTGCTGTCTATGCAGACTGAATTTCTACTATTGACCTGACTACAGCTAGGTTTTGAGGCACCATCAGTTGATGCCTTTTGCATTAGAAACATAATGTAGGCCTATAGAATTAACTAATTATAATTATTAGAAATTTTAAGGCTTGTAGGGCCTACTACATGTTAGAGTGTTGCAATAACCTTGCATGACTGACCCTGTACCAGTTTCAAACGTACTGCAACGCATTATGCCTGCAGGCATACTACATTGCAGTAGTTGTATCTACTTGTATGCCTGCGTGTTGTCAGGCACGTTGGCCCTTAGATGCCCTGCATATTCTGTGGCAGGGCCTTAACAGTCCACGATGTACGTGCCACCACCATGGCCAGGATGGTGCGTGCCCACCCGCCTGGCAGGGTTTAGCCGTATTGCAAGCAAGGAACAGACTCCAGGCGATGATATGTAGACTGATACGCCTTCATTACCTCCCCCGAGGACTTCCCAACGTTTGAAGAGCTGTGCGACAACGCCGACACTCGCCTCTTTTGCGGCTGTCCTGACGGATCCCGGGGAACCGGTCCACGTCCTGCACTAACTACGACCACCAACCAAACCAACCCACTACTCCCTTTGTCCCCGTGTCCATGACCGCATAATCCCCCCAGCCGATAACCCCATAATTATAATTTTGCAAATCTTGTTTCGATCATGTAAAGGCAATACATCACATAACGTTTGCACTCACCAAAGACATGTCAAAAGCTATATCCTTCTCTCGTCTGCAGTCGCCTCGGTTCTCAAATAATTTGCAATTTTGCATGCCAATTTTTTTGAGTGGGCTTATTCATCCATTGAAATAATACATTTACACAGCGTCTTCTGGGAACCTCTGAGAGGCTCAGTACTTCATTACCTTCATTAACTCGGACTCGGACCTCCCTCGGACTACTCTTTTGGACAACCCCTCTGATTAGACGCAGCGCTCGTGAATAAGCTGGTGCCCTGCGCTTGGCTTTCGAGTGGCGCTTTAGAAGTTTGGAGATTACGATTACGATTACGATTGATTGAGTACATATCAATCACCGTGAGTTTACTGTGGTGATTAAAGTTAGCTTATTTGTTAAAAAATTATCTTTACAAAGTACTTCTAAATATCCTGTTCAACATTCAAAGGTTAGAAAGCTTAACATTGATGCTTAGCTGTGTTATGCAATACTTATTCGGATTCCTATAACCAGTTTTTGACCATGGAAATATGGCCTATCAAATTTTGTTTCTGGTGACTTTCGTTTCTCTATGGAATGTATTGGAATGATACGATGCTGGTCTTCTGCAGTTTCAAGTTGTTTCGCTGTCTCAGCACGCACGAAACCACATGCTCACTGCTCATCCATTTTCTGATTAAAGGTTAGAGGGGAATGGCAAAAAGGCGAAGGGGCACGGTGGTGGTGGTGGTCCTAATGGCAGCTGGGTACTGTGGGGGGCATGAGGCAATGGATGACGTTGGAGTAAACACTAACAGTCATACTGCGGATGGATCAATACGGCGGATCTTCATGCATGACTCAGGCCGATGTAAACAGCTCTTCCACAACACGGCCAGTCGCCGATAAGGGTGAAGGGGCCCTCCCTTCCTTCCTTTCGGGCTGCATAATGCGGTGGATAATCAATGCATTTCAGTGAGCATGGCCTCAAATAGGTCATCACAAAACAGATGCAGCTGCCGGTCCTACTGGTGTGTGCATGTGTAACGCCGTGGTGCTTGCTACCGGTGGTGGTATCGGTCTGCGGCCGCCGCCGCTGCCGCCTCTTGACGGCCGGCCGGGCTGCCTTCCCTGGCCCGACATCGGTGTGTGGCCTCCCTTTGACGGACTGACTGCCGTCTGCTGCCCCTTGATGCGGCGGGATCCCGTGAGACGCTGTCGAAGAGAATGAGTGTCTAGACCATCGGACGATTGCGCCATGGAAATTATTCTTCAGTGATTCTGCAACGATTTCTAAGCACTTTTTTGCTCGCGTTATACAAGAAATAAATAAGAAACAAAAGAAAAGGGACTAAACTGAGAAAACTGAACGTGTTTTCACCGTTTTGTAGCCTATTGGATTTTTGATGAACTGAGGGCGTCGTGCGACCCCGAAGAGGCCTGATGTATTGACGTAATTAATCGTCTTTCTGATTATGAGTGCAACTGCCAGAGAATACCAAATGTAAGTGTCGTAAAAATCTGAGAAATTTAGAAGCTATTCTAACGCTTTTATCTGTTAAGCTATTAAATATATTACAAATCTAAAGAGGCGCGTAATAATCGTATTTGCTGCTGGCTGCTAGGTTGTGTTTATCAGCAAATCAATAAATTTATGGTGCTCTATATGATGCCTTAATGACTTCTATGGCGCCGGCAGCCCGGCACCGTGATTGTTGTGAATGCAGTGCAGATTGGTGTCTGGTGATGAAAATGGGGGAAACTGCTTGTATGAATGTCCTAATTATATAGGTGCCACAGAATAAGTTGACGTATATAAGAAGTGAAACTTTGTCATTATCAGAAAATCATAAATTAGCCTACACTGTAAGATTATACAGTAATTATTACGGTTCAATACTGTTTTCCATGACGGTCTACGGCAGTTGGAAATTAAAACAGTATTCCGCTGTTTTTTGGGTCGGCTCACTGTAAATTTCACTGTTTCTAAATAAAACGGTATTAGACAGTAATTAGATCCCGCAAGGTAAAGTCTAGTAAATTTCAATGTGACCACCAATTAGGCTACTCATAACAAAATAGACATTCATGCATGTTTTATACGTTCTTGAACGTTAGTTTTTATTTGCCATAAATAATTTAATTGAAGTCATCTTAGAATAACAGTTTTGAAATAGTTCATTTATGAAATTGGTATATTAATTATAGTGAACCTGGCATGCGTCTATAGGGCCTATGCCTATTTGATCGCATGTTAAGAAAATGAAATTGGTGTAGCCTAAATATAAACTGAGATATTTGAATTATATATTTATTGCGCTAATAGGCCTAATATTCATTGGGATGTGTTATAACACAAATAACAGTTTTCGAAGTATGATCATTGCATTTAGTAATTACGGGATAGGCCCAATGACAATTATCTCCTTCAGGACGATCAGTGTACGTAGACAGGGTACACGAGCACAAAGTTCTACTTACATAATGTATAGTTTATACTTTCATTAATTCCGAGAATTTATATAGCGCCCCTTAAAGGAACCTACTTAGAGGCGCTTCCAGCCCAGCCACGGCTAAACAAAGAAGACTTGAGCAAACGGCAGAAAGCAGGCATATTGCTGCGAGGCATCAAGTGCAGCCCAAATGAATTTATCCATTCCAGATTGAGGACCTAACAATCGATAAGGCTCGGCGCTGCCTGAGAGATGTGTTTAAAAATACAATGGTAGACCGAAATAGAGAGCTTTAAAATGTATTTAAAATACTAATCTAGCAAAAACCAAAACTTTTATTAATTCTGCTTAAGCTTAGAAATCGTTGATGAACTCGAAGACGAAATTCGCGTTATGGGAGATAACAGCTCATGTCGGCTTACAGCTTACAGACTGCACTCGCTTGTTAGGCCTAATGTTTGTCATAATTTAAACTTTCATAGATAATATTTAAAGATGGAATAATATAAATGTAATGAAATTGTAGTTCACATTTATTTTCTCAGGACTGAATTTTTGGACTGGATTGTCACTGTAACCTTCAATGAATTATTAAATAAATAAAACTTGTTGCGTGTTAGTCGTACTTATTAAGATAAAAGTCATGCGCTATAAAAGTTTAGCTGGCAACGCGTTGAAAGGCTTCGAGAGTATTTGACTTCAGGGATATCGAAGTTCCTTTGTTTCCCGATTATGGCGCGTGAGGATCATTTCAACCAACTAAAAATGTGGTAAAATCCAATTAAATTTCATAAATTTCATTGTTGCAGTCGACCCGCGCTCAGCTAATTCTACTTCTTATTCTGTGTTTGACATCTGCTGGAATTTTTTGACTTTTGACTTGCCCAGTTTGTTCGCGTTCATTGTCTTCGGTGTTGGTATGGCCGAGTCATAGTATTCGCGCTAATTCTAGCAATATTTCTTTTTCTGTTTTGCTCATTGCTACAGTGTTTTATTAACGCACAATGCTTTACGAATGCATGTTTTAAGAAATCAGAAGGTAAAATTTCGCAAGATTGTAGAGCATTACGGTACAAGTTTCGTATGTAATGTTGCCACGTGCATATTTATTTCTAACAATTTAACTGTTCTTTTCATCTTGCACACTTGAAATCCTATATACTTTCATAAAACGGCTCTTGACTTCCTATTTGAGAAGTGCTGTAAAATATTTGCAAAGAAATCATTTACATTTCATGTTTCTCGATGTCACAAAAATTTAGATTGTTCATTAATTAAAAATTCAAACTCTGATGCTGGAATATTAAATATTAAGTTCACAATTAGACCTTGGTGACAGTAACGATGAATGCATTAATGAATATTATTTTGATTGTGATGATAATATGAGTGTGATTTCTGAAGATTGGAAATCTGAATTTTTTAATAACATTACGTTGTTTTGTTTAAAATTGCAGGCCAAAATCCTGCTTTCTGTCAGTACGATTCAAAATATCATGCCGTAATCAGGTCAACATCCAGAAGATCATTCCATAAGAGACAGAGAGGCAGCCTACGGCAGATAAGCAATTTGAAAGGTAAGTTTTCAGCAGAAAACGAAATGACACAAACTACTTAGTGAGACGCAGAGACACAGGATGAGAGTTCCAAAAACTAGGCCCAGCAACCGAAAAGGCCCGATCACCACTTGAGAACAGTTCTTGATTTAGGTATGACCAGACAAAAATAATCAGATGACCTCATCGAATAATGATAAGTCTAGGGAATAAGAACTGATTTTAAATATTCTGGTTGGCCAGAGTTTACAGTTTTATAAACTATGAGCCCCAGGAAGAAACGAGTTCTTTACTGAACAGGAAGCCAGTGCAAGGATTTAAGCATATGTTCATATTTGGATACATGTATTAGTTACGGCTCTAGCCAAAGAGTTCTGAACCCGCTGCAGCTTCAGCATGTTGGACTTTGATACCAGTAAGAAGTGTGTTACAGTAATCTTGGTGACTGGAAACTAATGCATTTTGCCAGAGCTATCCTCACAGACATGGGTACATAACTCCTAATTCTGCGTATGTCACAAATGAACATGTAGGATGACTTACAATTAGTGTTTACATGGCCAGTGAGAGACGTGGTAGAACTTAAAATGACGCCTAAGTTACATGCAGCATCGACCAGCTGAACAGTTGAGTCACCCAGTTTAAGTGACTTAAGCCGATCAAATTTTTTAAAGTTGCTGTGGAGTGCCCAGTAACAGAAATTTAGTCTGATGGGTTAAGGAAGAGTTACTGGATGCCATCCAGGACTGTACCTCATCAAAGACAGCAGACAACAGCTGTACAGATGAGTCGCATGACAGACTGTCAAATGAAATGCAGATTTGAGTATCATCAGCACAGAAATTATATCCCAGTGAATGATTATCCAGCAATGGCACCAGTTTTCTGTAATATGAATTGGCAAATCCAAACTAATGCTACTTGTAGACATTTTGCAAAGATGCAATGACTTAAATATAAAATTTCTGAGTTAATGCTCCATTTGATCAGATTGCAAATCGATTTTTTCTAATAGCACACACTATTGAAACCAGCAACCAACCCAGTTATGATTGCTATTTAAAGCAGTGCTGGCTTTAAAAATGAAATAATTAATAATTTTCTGCGTTTTTGGAGGTGTTGATTGTTGAAAATATTTGGATTTAGTTGGCAATTAAAAATCGGACCCCAATTAGGTATCCTGGTGACTCACTCTTGCTATACTATCAGCACAACTAAACTGCTGCCAGGTGGTCATTTGAGCAAGGTGAACGTTGTTGAATGAGCAGCTGACAGTAGCAGGGTTTATCACTATGGGAGGAGGCCTGGTGGTTGGTGGCATCGCTTAGACTCTGACAATTTTCTGACATGGCAACTGTAGTTCTTGGGTTAAATTAATTTTGGTGTTATTTTATCATTTGTATATATTACTTCTTGTGAGCTTAATAAATTCCAGTATTTTATCAGTAGAACATTATGTCAAACGTGCCATAGAAAGTATCATGAACTCTACAGAAGTGCTGACTAAACATCCATCAGTTATTGTCATTCAAAGCCATTTTTAATCACTCAGGCTTTTTTATAAAAAAGATTTTTTTAGCAAAACTCAGTTTCAGAATACCTTTCTGCATATACACTCTATAGACAATTTTATTACAGAATTCTATTTGTTTGTTTGTTTATTTTAGATGCATATTTTGGATCAATCAAAGGGGTCCAAAGTGGACAATAATAAACAAGAAACCGATCAGATCTGTCCTGCGACCAATCCCAAGGTTCTCAGGACTTCTCACTAGCGGCACCACAGATATGGGCTGCTCTTCCACCCTCTGATCGTGACATTAATGCTGCAAGGGGACGATTTGGTTTCTCTAGACTGTTAAAGATGCATGTTTTTCAGCTGTTGGCCATGTGTTGAGCTCTTCTGAGTGTCTCTTAAGTGGCTCTTTAGAAATGTCTTGTTATGTTACATTACATTCGTAAGCGGTCTTGATTTATGGAAACCCTTGAAATTCATTTTCGGTTTTCCAGGCCATGCAGGAAAACCATGAAAAATCTTAGGTTTTACAACTAGGTCTTGAAAAACCTTGGAAAATGGCTACTGTATACCAGTTAGAGTAAACAGTAATTCCATACACAGTATACATAATCATTAATGTTTCTGTAAAAACTTTGTTCAGGACTAATTGAAGGTACTGCATGATTATTGATTCTCGAGCAGTTTTAGTGGTATAATTTGTACACGTGACCTTGGCCAAGAATCGCAATCCAAAAGATATTCCAGGTGATGGAACCTTGGAATCTTTGTTGGAGAAGCAAGTTGAATTGGCTAGAAAATTTGGTGAAGGGAGGGGCCTGGCAGATGGATGTTATTAATGATTGAATGGATCTCACCTTTTTGCAGCATTGTGATATCAATAAATGCAAAACTGTTATTGACTTTCAACCAACATGGCCACTCTTATTTCAAGAGTCTGGAATGTTAATCCATTTTCGAAAATTAATGAATGTTGATTTGGATTTTGCATCGACCAAACCACGTGAAGTTGCTGGCATATCTAAGATATCTTACCGCGTGTCTCGAACTAGATTAAATTGTGATTACTGATTTTTGCGCTTATTTAATGCAGCTGCTCCTTTGGCTAACTATTGCAAACTATATGCCACATGATGTATTAAGGCCAAAATATGTAATTAATGCATTAGGTAGAGATAGGTTACATTTTTATATTGAAAATCTGGTAAACTCCAATAAAATTTAAAAAATTCATTGTTGCAACTTAAGATCTACTGGGGTTGTTTGATTTGTTAAGTATGTTTACTTTGCTTAGTTTGTTCACGTTCACTTTCTTCAGTGTTTGTATGGCTGAGTCATAGCCATATCTACTCTGATTCTAGTTTCTAGTAATGTTTCCTTTAGATGCTGTTTTGTTCATGTGTTAATAAAACAGTGTTTTATTGACGCACTTACTGCAGTGTTTTATTAACGCACCTGCTACATTGTTTTATTAACGCAGAAGTTTGCTACAGTGTTTTATTAACTCACTTGCTACGTTGTTTTATTAATGCACAAGTTTGCTACAGTGTTTTATTAACTCACTTGCTAGAGTGTTTTATTAACATACTTGCTAGAGTGTTTTATTAACTCACTTGCTACAGTGTTTTATTAATGCACAAGTTTGCTACAGTGTTTTATTAACTCACTTGCTACGAGTGTTTTATTAATGTTTGCTACAATGTTTTATTAACTCACTTGCTACGGTGTTTTATTAACGTACTTGCTACAGTGTTTTATTAACTCACTTGCTACGGTGTTTTATTAACGTGCTACAGTGTTTTATTAACTCACTTGCTACAGTGTTTTATTAACGTACTTGCTACAGTGTTTTATTAACTCACTTGCTACAGTGTTTTATTAACTCACTGTTTTATTAACTCTACGGTGTTTTATTAATGCACAAGTTTGCTACAGTGTTTTATTAACTCACTTGCTACAGTGTTTTATTAACTCACTTGCTACAGTGTTTTATTACAGTTGTTTGTATTAACTCACTTGCTACAGTGTTTTATTAACGTACTTGCTACAGTGTTTTATTAACTCACTTGCTACGGTGTTTTATTAAACTGCACAATTAACGTTTGCTACAGTGTTTTATTAACTTTGCTACTTGCTCACTTGCTAGTGTTTTATTAACTCACTTGCTACAGTGTTTTATTAACTCACTTGCTACAGTGTTTTATTAATGCACAAGTTTGCTACAGTGTTTTATTAACTCACTTGCTACTTGCTAGTGTTTTATTAACTCACTTGCTACAGTGTTTTATTAACTCACTTGCTACAGTGTTTTATTAACGTACTTGCTACAGTGTTTTATTAACTCACTTGCTACGGTGTTTTATTAATGCACAAGTTTGCTACAGTGTTTTATTAACTCACTTGCTACGGTGTTTTATTAACTCACTTTTGCTACAGTGTTTTATTAACTCACTTGCTACAGTGTTTTATTATTAACACAGTGTTGCTAGAGTGTTTTATTAACTCACTTTTTATACTCACTTGTTTTGTTTTATTAATGTTTGCTACAGTGTTTTATTAACTCACTTGCTACAGTGTTTTATTAACATACTTGCTAGAGTGTTTTATTAACTCACTTGCTACGGTGTTTTATTAATGCACAAGTTTGCTACAGTGTTTTATTAACTCACTTGCTACGAGTGTTTTATTAACGTACTTGCTACAATGTTTTATTAACTCACTTGCTACGGTGTTTTATTAATGCACAAGTTTGCTACAGTGTTTTATTAACTCACTTGCTACAGTGTTTTATTAACTCACTTGCTACAGTGTTTTATTAACGCTACTGTGCTACTCACTTGCTACGTGTTTTATTAATGCACAAGTTTGCTACAGTGTTTTATTAACTCACTTGCTACTGTTTTATTAACGCTTGCTACAATGTTTTATTAACTCACTTGCTACAGTGTTTTATTAATGCACAAGTTTGCTACAGTGTTTTATTAACTCACTTGCTACAGTGTTTTATTAACTACACTACAGTGTTTTATTAACTCACTTGCTACGTGTTTTATTAATGCACAAGTTTGCTACAGTGTTTTATTAACTCACTTGCTACAGTGTTTTATTAACGTACTTGCTACAGTGTTTTATTAACTCACTTGCTACACTTTTATTAATGCACAAGTTTGCTACAGTGTTTTATTAACTCACTTGCTACAGTGTTTTATTAACGTACTTGCTACAGTTGCTACGGTGTTTTATTAATGCACACAGTTTTTATTAACTCACTTGCTACAGTGTTTTATTAACGTACTTGCTACAGTGTTTTATTAACTCACTTGCTACGGTGTTTTATTAATGCACAAGTTTGCTACAGTGTTTTATTAACGCTACTTGCTACAGTGTTTTATTAACTCACTTGCTACAGTGTTTTATTAATGCACAAGTTTGCTACAGTGTTTTATTAACTCACTTGATACAGTGTTTATTAACTCACTTGCTACGGTGTTTTATTAATGCACTTGCTGCATTGTTTTATTAGCGCACTTGCTACAGTGTTTTTACTAACGCACTTGCTATAGTGTTTTATTGACGCACTTACTACAGTGTTTTACTAATGCACTTGCTAGTGTTTTATTAACGCACTTTTTATTAACTACTAGTGTTTTATTAACGCACAAGTTTGCTACAGTGTTTTATTAACTCACTTGCTACAGTGTTTTATTAATGCACAATGCTTTATGAATGCATGTTTTACATAACCACAAGGTAAAATTTCATAAGGTGGTACACCATCATGGTACAAGTCTCGTATGTAATGTTATCTTATGCTTATTTATTTCTAACAATTTGACTGTTCACCTTGCACATTTGAAATCGCATATAATTTCAGAAACGGCAATTGACTGCCCATTTAAGAAATGCTGTAAAACATTTGGAAAGTAATTTTCATTTACATATCTTGTTTCTCCATGACGTTCTTATGATATCAGCATATGAAAACTGTTACTGTTAGTCTATTCCCGACAATTTGTCCCTTTTCTTGGCCGAAGTCACAGAAGGCTGTGCGTTTTTCCACTATAAGGTTTAAATTTAGTTTCTTTTTTGTTTTATAATACTGTTCGGTGCTGGAATAGCAGTAAAACTGCATATATTTATTATGTCCAGGACAATTTTGGTGCTAAATCTTGTGTATCAAGAGATGTAATGTTTGCAGACTTCTTGTAGTATTTGTCTTCATTTTGGTGTTGTTAAAAACTTTTGGGTTGACTGATTTAAAGTGACTTTTGTCATTATGAAACAAATAATATAAAAGTTAAAATACTGTATATGTTATTTGTTATTATTCTAAGTGAACTGTAGCCGTTAAGTATGGATAAAGAACAGTCCCTTGAGATACATAGTATGAGAGGCAGCCATGAGGATGAAGTGTTAGAATAAGATAACAGGCTTAAAGAAAGAATAATAGGGACAGAACAAATTTTAAATTATTCCATTCACTGAATTAGCTATTATATGTACCTGATGCAGTGTTTGCACAATTTACTTGTAACAAATGATTATGTTGCAAACTGGTTCAAAGAAGAAAAAAGCAGAATGAACGGACGTTCGCTGTAAAAATCAACGGCAGCATTGTATAAAAAGACTGCTGAAGACAGTAACTATCAAGAGCACTACACTAGACAACCGTAAGAAATACAGTGGTTTGCAGTACCCATCAACGGCAATACAATGTAATAATGTTTATGCCCACTGTCACTGACAGTTATAACCAACGGCAGACTACTGTAAACTACAATCTAAATACAGTCATTCACGGTGACCCTAACGACAATCTACTGTGAATAGGATAGTTTGTACCGTCTTTCACAGTCAAATATTACGGTGGAAAACTGCAGGTAATGCTAGAATACAGTCGGCCACCGTTAAATACAGTGTAAAAATCTACGGCCGTGAACAGTTTTTTTAACGGTCTATATTATGGCAACGGTCTGCCGTATATTTCTACATTCTGCACCGTGTTCTTAGCTGCCAGTCGATCTACCGTTATTTTTACACTCGATTCATTTACAGTGTACTTAAGAATGTGCAATGAATAAAGATCTGGTTAAAAATGGTCAACTGGTTACTGTTTTTTGCTTTTAGTACAATTACATTAATTTTGTTGTTCATTACATATGATATTTCATTATTACTGATAATTGGATATGTTTACTTTGTTGTAATTTCAAAATGGAGACTTACCAAACAGCCTGACTCATAGTTAAAAGTCATCATGGCTTAAAGCAGAAGATTGTTTGAACCTTCTTGTAAGGTGCTATGTAATTGTTTTGAGTCTGAACATAGATGCAAGTTATGTCCCTGGCTGTAAAGTTGGAACGTCAATACTCAATAGTCAAAATTAAACCATATAATGCACATGTTCAGTTATACTTATACCTTGGGAATTACATTGTTTACAGTATATTTTGCATTGGGCTAGTTTCTCATTCATATTTCTAGGAAGAAGATTGAAGAGGCAGGAAAGATGTCACCAATATCACAGGAACAGATCATTGGAAGCACAAAGATTGTCATGCAAGGCCTGGATGCCTTGCGAGTGGAGCACCACCAGATCATGACGAGTCTCCTGGCTTCAATGAAGACGATAAAAACGGAGAATGCATCGACCGCCATGGTCGAAGAGAAGATGACGATTCTGCAGAAGGCAATCGAGATGATTGAGTTGGCCTTAGATGAAGCACAGGTGGTTAACAGTTCCCGTAATTAAATTGATATTTTAGTCTTTTAGGCTGTCACATCTCATGTGGCATAGATTGTGATGTCACTGATGTGTATCCAGGGTTGATGGCTGTAGGCAGTTGTCTGTGATTAAAACACCACATTTAAACTTTATTTTGCACACTTTCTTATGTCCGAACCCTGCAATGTTTGTACTTCTGTCCCCCTCTACAGCAGAGATGCTCAGATCTGTCACTGCAGTGACCATGTTTAAATTGTAATGCCATACATTGTATTGTCAACTTCCAATTTATTGTCAGGCATTGCAACCTCCAAGGAACATCCAGTGTCTGTGCAATGTTGTCATATTTGTTGTTCAGCTGAAATCCTTTTATCTGCAGAAATATCAACTGAGTATCAGGTCCAGTGGTCTTGTTTATGTAGGCTCAGGCAGCAATTTAATTATTTGTGGCATAAAATCAGATAGGCCTATGCAGTCAGACTATGATGTGATATTTTGTGATAACACTGGATCATGGAGAAGCATAAGTGAGTTTTTTAATAGGTGAAAGGCTGCAGTGCATAGCCACATTGATGACTCTGTCATAACATGCAATCTCTTAAATGCCTCTTTCAGAGTTAAAACTCTTGTGAAGTTATTTACTCCCTTTATTCTTTAATCCTTTAACGACGAGCTGCATTGGTTTCACAGTTTTAGTACATGCTCATCGTTGAAGGGTTAACTATGACACCCGTCAAAGTATACATGCATGACAGCTGTGATACCAAAATCATATGTTTTATTGAAATGATCTAACTTTGCAGACTGGATATGTTTGTGCCCTCAGTTAAAGAGCACGGATTAAATTTAAATGTAACTGCCTATTTCAACCCTTTAATTGATACAATGCCTGTGATACAAAAACTGCAGCTTACACTGCATTATCACTAGTTACTGCTTG
The DNA here is from genome assembly GCA_020284085.1 of Aporrectodea caliginosa. NCBI lineage: Eukaryota > Metazoa > Annelida > Clitellata > Crassiclitellata > Lumbricidae > Aporrectodea > Aporrectodea caliginosa. Next base: position 1,565,486 of record JACEVL010001206.1, on the reverse strand, counting down.
TTCCAGTCTACATTTTGCAAGGACGAAAATGGTCTGGTTCAAATATATCAGAATCAATACCTTTTTCCAGATAATTGCTTGCTCTCTTACTTACTAACAGGATTAACTGTAGCTTTGTGGTATTTCAATGCCTTCAGAGGTTTCATAACTGGACTTTGCCTCTTGCTTAAGGTTATGTTCGCTTTTTCGAGTCATCTGGAGTACTTGGAGTCGGAGAAGCAGAAACTTCGAGCACAGGTTCGAAGACTTTGCCAAGAGAACTCGTGGCTACGAGATGAACTTGCAAATACACAGCAGAGGCTGCAGTCAAGTGAGCAATGCTGTGCGACTCTTGAAGAGGAAAAGACACATTTTCAGTTCATGAGCCAGATGAAGAAGTATGATGTGACATCACAGGTGAGTGAATAAAATCAACTCCAAAATGAAGCAAGTATGATGTCAAAATGGGACGCAGATATAGATCAGTGTTACTATGTATGTATGTGTGAATGTATGTTTAGGTACCTCTTGAAAGCATTGCACTCAAAATTATTGTCTAATTGATCTAACCAGGTTTGTTTTAGGTAAGTACGTAAGTAAGTACGGTAAGTATATCCTTTATGAACCAATTACTAACTGCATTTTGGTGTACTTTATGAAGTATATAATCACGAGTAAATCATCCTGTTAATAAATGTTTTGCATGCCAGACTGTCTGCATCAGGTAGAATTCTATCATGTTTACGTGAACATGGCACATATACGGTGGGCCCTACTACAGTTTTAATTGGGGCAGTAGATCGTGTAGAACATGGCCTGGATCTGCACGAACAGCCCCAAGAGGCGGCTGCCAGCACTCTGGCATAGTTGTTCGAAACTTGGCATTTTGTAAATATTATACTGAAGAGAGTCTGATGGGCACATAGCTGATTTGACAATATGATGAATTTTACAATCTTAAGGTTATCTTACTATATCTTAGTGATCTGGGGATTCTTAAGAGACTTTTGAGTGAATTTTTTGTTACAGAATGAAGGGGATAATCAAAGTGAGACGTCATCGCTCAACACTGATTTAGGTTTTCCAGAAGAGGATGAGGACCATCAGCAAGAGAATAACGGTAAATAATAACGTGAATTCTAACCTGTAAATGATATTCTAAGTTGTAACAATATTGAAAGTTAGCTGGTACCCTGTGAATGTTGACTAATAAGTTTATTTGTTTTTCTTAAAAATATGTTTTTTTATATGTGCATAATGAGTAAATCATAATAAAAATGCTAGAAATAAATGGTTAATAGTTATTGGTAGATGTTAACTGCTAAAGAGTTGCTTGTATTTAATAGCTGGGGCTTGCTAACTCTAGGTTTTATCATTGCAGCTATACAGCTGGTCATCTGAAAAGTGAGGGAGGGGAGGGGGTACCAAGCAGGGACAAACAGTCAGAAAACAATGAGCCAGGTGCAGCAAGCAATGAATGATGATAGAAGCAGTGCAATAATTCACTGACTTATATCGGGCTACAGTGCGAAACATTTTAGATGATCTGAAATAGGACAAAATATTGCTTAGTATATGAAATGAAGACTTTAGTCTGTTGCAGTGTCAAAGCATTTTAGCGTTAAATTATTAACTGAAAATGAACCTGTGGATGAAAATATTGGCTATTACAAGAATAATTTTTGGTCCCGTCGCTGAAGCTCAATGCAAAATCTTGATGATAAGAGTGACTGTTACACTTACACAACAACTGCATGTTGTGGAAATGTTTCGGCTTTTCAATTCTTATGATATGCTTTCTATAGTTTGATAGAATGTCACTACTCAAGTACTGAGATAGCGTACATCTTATAATTGGATGATTGATGGTAAGAAACTCTCACTACCGTCAACAACAAGATGGTTCATGAGATGATAAATGTCATAATTATGATAATTACCTTAGTGCCATGTAGACTTTACGGACTTTACGGAGTATAACATTACAGCTTGGTTGTAGTGACCTATTTGATCAGCCTGTTTCTCGACTAACTCTTTGGTTATAATGATAGGCACATAACAGCATATGTGGTCTCTATTAGATGGTATATAGACAAGATTCAGCTTCTAAGTTTTGTTGTCTAAGTTGTTTAAGTGAAATCTTGGAAATCATTGGTTTTAGGATTTTCCTCACAGACTGGAACAGTAGCACAGGCTGTTGGCAGTGGATATGAAATTCCTGCTCGTCTGCGAACGCTTCACAATCTTGTGATTCAGTATGCATCCCAGGGCCGCTACGAGGTGGCTGTTCCGCTGTGCAAACAAGCCCTTGATGACCTGGAAAAGTCAAGTGGACATGATCACCCAGATGTCGCTACTATGCTGAACATTCTAGCCTTGGTTTATAGGTACGACTCATTTCTCCTTTCAATTATGATGCTAAAAGTGTGGCTGGTTTTGTTGTTGCTTCATAGCATGGCTTCATAGATTTTCTTTGTGATCATAGATTTTGTATTTCTTTCTTTTACATTGTTTTTGCTATGTGGATACATGTGGAGTTTGAATCCAGGTGCATGTTGTGCAATCAGGTGCTGAGTTAACAGTCAACCATAAAATTGGGTTTTCTTTTTGTAAGTACGGTATGGATTAATTGATTGATTTGTGTTTGTCATTCTGTTGACAAATCTTTCAGTTCCAGGAGCCCTGCTCAGAGGACAGTAGGGGCAGCAGTATGTAATAATGATTTAATTGATTATTGACCTAATTACAAATTCATACATTAAACAAGATCAAGGTAATTTTTGCCAGATATAAAAGCTGAAATGCTGTATTGCTTTGTTGGGGGCCCAATAGCGCATTGGATAACACACTGGCATAGAGAGCGAGAGGTACCGCGATCGAGACCCGTAGGCGGACATGCTTTGTAGGCTGCTATTAGCGCCGCGTATTGCTGGCTGTCTGTTCTGTTAGCAGTTAAGATTTATGTCTTCTGTCATTTGTGTTCTTGTGAATTGTTTCAATTGCATAACTGTACACTGTAACTGGTTGCGTTTGTCAACCCGATTGTTTCAATAAAGAATATTATTATTATTATTATTATTATTTGTTAGTCACTGAAATCATTTCTGTATATTTGATCAAGCATACTGAAAACTATAATAAACTTTATTTCTTTCAGAGACCAGGGAAAATACAAAGAATCAGCGAACCTTCTGAATGATGCTTTAGTCATACGTGAAAAGATTTTAGGATCTGATCATCCAGCAGTAAGTGTCAATTCATTTCAGCTTCAGCAAACTTTAACTTGATTATATGGCTAGTCTTTCTGGTTATGCTATCTTTTAAACTGTCAAAACGATGGGAAATAGAAGAGGAGGAACATATACAGTTTCTGTGTCTACTTTTTGCCGTCATGATTTTCTTGTCTTGTATATCAACTGTAACAATGGCATTGTTTTTTGTAATCTAATTACAGTATTGACTTTAAGTTTTTACTGCTGTTACCATAGCATTTATCGACTGTCAGATAAATTTCTTTAAATTAAAATTAAACAAAGACCAAAGTAAATAGGATGTGATGTAAACTAAACACTACTTGGGTAAGTTATGGTTAAACTACTAACAAGAAACAGATTTATAAAAATAATTTTCTGCAGGTTGCTGCCACTTTAAACAATCTCGCTGTGCTCTATGGCAAAAGAGGCAAATACAAAGATGCAGAACCACTTTGCAAACGAGCACTCGTTATTCGAGAAAAGGTTGGTCTTCGGATTAATATTTCTCTTTGTACACAATTGCAACTGAAGTTTTAAAAGATGAGATTTTTAATTATAATTGTAAACTCCAAACTTTTAAAACGCCACTCGAAAGCCAAGTGCAGGGCACTAACTTATTCACGAGCACAGATTGGGTCTTAAAATACAAGGAAAATAAGGGGTGAAATGAAGCCAGATGGTGTTAATAAAATTTGCAAATACATGTTATGCATCCCAATATGGTACATTTTAAATCCAAATTTGCATCTAGGAGGCATCATTATTCAGAAACATGAAGAGGGGGGTGTAGTCTTCAGGTTTTCTTGGGGATTTTCCACAGATCTTTGTGTCTGCAGTAGAAATTTAATAATTAAACTGAATAATAAGAAATTACTTATAGGACAGAAATGATTTAACTTACATGTGTCTTGCTTGGTTTAAGGTCTTAGGCAAAGATCACCCAGACGTTGCAAAACAGCTTAACAACCTGGCACTGCTCTGTCAAAATCAGGGCAAATACGAGGAGGTAAATGCCCTCCAGACAATAATAATACTTCAGCTACTGCTACTACTACTACTAATAATAAGATGTAGAGCACGCTGGGACAGACGAGGCCAAAGGAAAGGACACTGTGCATATGATTGTTTAAAAATAGAGGTCTTGAGCTGTGCATTCTTCACTTGGTTGATGATGATGATGGGACTGATGGTGGATACAATGATGATGATGATGAGGATGGACTGATGATGATGATGATGATGACGACGACGGTGATGACAATGATGATGCTAATATTATTGCTGATGATGATGACCATGGTGGATACAATGATGATGATGAAATGGAGCACAAGGACACGGAGTAGGAGGAGAACGGACAATGATGATTTCAGAAGAAACGTCCCAAAAACTATTAACCTGTAAAATGAGCTTCTTGGTCTTTCTTTGCTTATCTTCTGCAGCTGTTGAAAGGCCTTTCTGTTATATTACTGTGCTTTAGCACTAGGTGGTATTGCCTCTCATGAGTTTTCATTAAACAGGTGGGAGGGGGTTTAGGTGAATGGTTAACACTCCGACACGAAGAGCAGATGATCAACTTGGACATGGGATCAAATCCCGCTACCCTCCAAAGGCTGACTGAGCCTTTCATTCGCCAGATGGCTTTGGTAAAATGAGCAGTAGGATGTGATGGGCACCTCGCGTGGCTGCCATACAGTTAAAGTCTACTCCTGTAATAACTTGTGATCATCCATTCATCCTATGACTTGTAACCATACTGCATTCATGTCAGTTTGAATCAGTAAACGAAGATTATTTTAAAAATATAAGTGAACTTCTGTGATGGGACAGTGATGATGATACTGCTGCTGCTGATGATGATAATGATAATGATTAAAATAGTTGTTACAGTTGGATTTAAAATTGTAAAATGCCTATAAATTTATGTTTCTTGTTATAGGTAGAACAGTACTACATACGAGCACTTGACATCTATGAGAGAACTCTTGGCCCGGAAGACTCAAATGTTGACAAAACTAAAAACAATTTGGTAATCTTATTCAAATAATACATTAATGCTTCACTGCTTAGGCGGCACTTTTGTCAGGCACTATAGGTAATTATGTTAATTGTGTAAATTACTAAGTTACTAACTTATTCAGCTTCTGTAGTGTTTCATGTTGCCAACAACATTACCCTTAGTTCTATTATGACTCCTGAGACTTATCACTGCTTCAGGAGACCATCTGATTACCTTATCCTGAACGTATAGAGTAGGGGACTTGTTATTGGCAGGTTTGCCTTTTCTACAGCTGGCTACAGATTCTTCAACGTCTTCTGGCATGTAGAATAATTTGGTTGGAGAAGACTTCATTCCCATTTTTTACTGTAAATATCATAAGATGCATAAGTTTCAGTTGGTTTTGCTTCAAAATAAAAGCTTCATTAGTAAGTCAAAGTAAATGCATACCAGTACATTACACCACATAACACACAGACGTAACATGTACCCAAAACACTAAAATTCAGATGCAACTTGTCCAGCCAGTTGCTGCAATCCGGAAATGAAGGCAGAACTTTGTGGACAAATGCACTTCCTGCCACCTGTGTTTTTTTTACCTAAGCATGAGACAATGGCTTAGTTTGTTATCCTGGTGCTGATGGTTGTGGCCAGAACTACAGCTTGCCTTTGAAATGAAACAAAATAATCTTCAGAGTATGGAGACAATTTGCAAAGGAAATGAGGTCTGACTTCTGTTGTGTGATTTTGTAGGCTTCTGCATACCTTAAACAAGCCAAGTACAAACAGGCTGAGCTACTGTACAAAGAAATCCTTACAAAAGCACACGAAAAAGATTTTGGCAAGATTGATGGTGTGTATTTTTGTTGAAGAGTTAGAATGTTTTTTGCAATTGTCTGTCTGTATCCCTCCCTGCCTGTTTGTCTAGCTGTCCTTCTGTTTTTCTGTCTGTCTGTCTATCTGTCTACCTACCTGCCTGTCTATCAGTCTCTGTGAATTTTCCTACCTGATGCTGTTCTCAATCGTGAGCAATAGTATCCTAACGTGACATGTGTGATGATTGAAACTAGATGCCTCTGTTTCCAATCTGTTTGATGTCCCTTTACTTTAGCTGAAGACTCATTCCTTATTCAGATATGCTTGTTGGCCAGCAGTTTAATTGGCACAGCCATTAAGTTTTCAATTTCAGACGGCCATTGGTTAGCGTAAATTTGCCGTAAAACCTCTTAATGGTAAGTTTGGTTATTCAGGAACTTGTTCACTATAACAGTTTTCTGGCATTTGATTGAGGTTATGGTTATGGGGTGCTCTGCAGTGTAGTGGTTATTGTGCTGGACTGTCAATCGAGAGGTTGGGGATTCAAATCCCTGCCAGGGCAGAAAGTTGGTTCGAGATTTCTTCTCCATCTGCACCCCTAGCCAACTCAGCCATAGCAAGTACACTGACCATGCGCTGTCAGTGGGAATATGAGACTGCGAGAGAGACAGTTTCACTGACCACCTGCCCTCACATGCCAAGGTTAAGAAAATTAAGCTGCTAACACTTCATGCTCCTGGCTGCCTCACTGCTAGTGTAAGTGTAAATAATATTCTATGGTTATTACTTAATGTAGTTGTCTATTTTGCTAGATAACAATAAGCCAATATGGATGTACTGTGAAGAACAGGAGGAGATCAAGGTGGGTCTTCTTCAGAGTTTTTCATGTGTGTAAATCAATCGAAATGTTTATTTTGCAACCAATCTAACGGAATCGTTAGGTTTACATGTTGCAACTTGGCTACAAAAAATTAGGCCCTAAAGGATAAAGAATCCCGCTAAGTATGGACACCAAATTACAGATTAAATTAGATGATTAGTGGTGGCCTTAAAAGAAAGATTGTCATTGCAAAAATACTTGCATTGATCAAGGGAATAGTGACAGTTGAAGCAAAAAACAGAAAAGAAATGAAGATCACAAGATACATTTATTTTGCAGTATTTGAAGCACTTTAAGCTTATAGTTTTTGTTTTAATCAAATATAAGTATTGTTAAAACTGGACATAAAATTTAAACTTGGCTTGAACATTATAACTTCTGTTAAATGATTATTAGTGTAGTCATATTTTATCAAATAGGCCTACCTCCATGCTTTGTTCTAAGATTTCTTTCAGTCTGACTTCAGTACGGTAGTTGATTTTTTCATAAAACGACTAATGGCCAATATTTGGATTTTTTGTTGTTGTAAATTTCATGTGATTTTTATTTATGAACAGCAGGGAAAACCTAAGGATGGTCTGCCTTATCAGGATTATGGTGCTTGGCTCAAATCTTCTAACATTGACAGGTAATGAAGGATTTTGCTAAGCTTTCCTGTATTTTAACATTTATGTTATTGATAGTCTGTTTAGTCTTTTTCCTCAATGAAAGACAATGATCTTGAATTTGAGAGTATACATATATACATGTAGTGATGATCAAAGTTCTTTTGTCCTGACATGTTTAGAGAAAGGTTGAGTGGGGTTTCACATATTTTTTATCATTATAATATTATGCCTCATTTACATAAATTAGTTGAATAAATGTTGAACATTATAAATTATATTTCACTTTTATTTTTTGTTAATTATGAATTAATTACCAGCAGCTGTAGGCTTTGCATGGTACTGTGGTAAGTTAGTCCCAGTCTGAGCAACCTCGTGCTTACCTACTGGTAAGTCAGATTCGTCATAATTAGTTTAACTAGTTCCAGCGGTGTAGCTAGGTATTTTGGTGCCTGGGGCGAGTAATGGCAAGCGCCCCCACCTCCACCCCCTAAATTTTTAATTTTTGCGAAATACATCAAGTTAGAAATGCTATGTGCTGCATGTTAATCGATGACATGAATATATGGCTCTTACCAGACTTGCAGTGTATCGGGTTTTTCATCAGCTTCTTCCTCACTTTTACCATATGGTCGTTTGTTGAATTTCGTCTGATCAGCATTGACATTTAAGATGCAGATGATGGAAATGCCTTTAAAAATTTAATTTTGCCACCCAGAGTGGCTGCACTACCCCCTCCCGGCTATGCCACCGACTAGTTTTGATTTGATGACATCACCATCTTTTAAATTGCTTATGGGATCCTACAGGGAAACAATTAGTTTCTTTAGGTTCTTCCTTTGATGCATTATTCAGTGATCACCTACATACTGTCGTCTTGTAATATTACTTGGTGTTCAATAAATTCTCTAATACAAATAGCTAAAATCATGCTATACATTATATTAGATTAGCTTCGAAGACTAGTATCTGAGACATGGAGAAAGATCTTGATCTTGCTTACACTGTTTTACTTTGTGTTAAGAGTAAAGTTTTGATGTATTGAACTTTTCTGTAGTTCAACCATTGCTACAACCTTGAAGAATCTCGGTGCTCTGTACCGAAAACAGGGAAAGAACGAAGCGGCCAACATTCTGGAAGAAATCTCCTCCAGAGGCCGACAAAATGTACGTTTGAATATACACGTTCTATTATTACTTATCCATTTTTTGCCATAATTATGCATATTTTATGAATTTGGAAACAGTTATATGTGCATGTGTGAGTGCATGCATCAACATGTGTGTGTGTGGGTGGGGGGGGGGGGGGGGGCAGGATGTGGATTAGTTCAGTAAGTTCAGGTGAAAGATTCCTGAGATCAGGTATTAGAAAAGTTTTTGTATAATGTTGCTTCAGTTCCAATTTGGAAACTAAAAGGTATTCAACTAATATGTATAGTGTTTTTGTTCTGAGTTTATTATTTACAAAACAGCAGTGTGATTAGGTAATTGTAATCTCGGTGCTCTCTACCGAGGTGCCTAGTATGAAGTTATGAAGATCTAAAGATGCAGAGGTATCTTCGTGTTCATTGTAATTAACATAATTATGTGCAGTTCTTTTCTTTAACTCAGAAGAATTTCTTCACATGGACACACACAAATTTCACATACATGTATCATGCCGTAGAGGTAAGTTAAGTTTGTGCAAAGTTATGTGAGTGATAGTACAATGATTAGGTAGGATTGTAGGCTATGCAGGTACAGAGCACATGCATAGTTATTATCTCTGACAAATTTTCAGGCCTTAGACAGAATGAAAATTACAAAGATGACCGATTCAATGAAGTCTGACGGTGGAAAGGAGTATGGAAACAACGAGTACTCCAACAGAGGACAATCAGGCGGAAAGTCACGTCCGCTGTCGATGGATAGCATCATGTTTGAGAAACTCAAATTAGCCGCTGAAAGGTACTGTGCTATGCAAATTATATGAGCTGGCAGTCTCCAAGATTGATGATGATGAATTATTTCTCTGTGTGTGTATCTTTTGGTCCGTTTATTTTTACTGTTCCTCACTGTGTTGTAAATTTCTAGCAATCATATCTTCAAACACACTTGTCTGTACTAACAGAGTGATCAATGCATGAGATGAATCTGCTGTGTAGTTTTAGTTCTAGCATGTATGTTAGTATTATGTGGTCATTTATATAGCACCTTACAAGAACCCCACGAATGTGCTGAAGTATAAATCACTCAGGATTTGTACTTGAAAGATTGTATTGAATGGTTGCCTATTACCAGTAGTAAATTGTTCATATGAGCCGTCAATATGTATAGTATGATTTGCCTTCACCATTAATTTTAGTACAGGGTTGTTATGTAGACCTGCCAGGGCAACAGTCCAGGGGTTATTGTGTGGCTAGGTGTTTTATCTCAGGCAGCCATGAACTGACCTAATGTGCTTAAGCAACTACACATTTTGTCCTAGAGTCCTTATGTAATAAACCAAGTGTGCTGTTGACTGTGTGAGCACAATTTGTGGGTTTCTTAGATACTGTAGATGTTTGGGATCTTTATAGAAATCTTATTAGGTTAAAGCTGCATGTTTATTATGGAGTCACACAGCTTCTATCATGACATCTGAGTTGCAGTTTTTTTTATATCTGCATAGATCTATTGTATAATTTTGTATTGCTATGACATTATGTCCTATAAATTGTACAAATACAATATATTTTTGACTAATGTATCTTTATATAAGTATGTTGTATATTTAAATTTGCAGGAATTTTATATTTAAACCACAAGTTTGTATGTTTTGATTAGTGTTGTTTGATTTATCATAGGATTCACAAAATTGTGTGTATTTATATGCATGTGTAGTAGTACCTATAAAACTGCTGATAGGTTTTTGTTTTGTTTTTCAGCTATCTCTCATCCAGTTCAACATCCCTTGACAGTCATGATAAATGTAAGTGAGGTTGGTGTCAGCTGAGCTCGGTCGGATCAGTTCAGATCCGATCAGAGATTCCTCTGAAAAGGAACAGAAGCCATCAGATCTGAAATTACGTCATTCACTACTCTTAGAATTTCAGAATTGCATCTCTGCTTTCACTTCCTAGGTTTTACTTTCCAGCTTTAGCAGTTTTGTATTTAACTGAGTGGTGTAATAGCTGGTATTGATGGTGACTGGTGTGTTTTCATGAGTGTGATGATGACGACAATTTAAACGATGATGCTAATAATGTTGATTCATTTTTCTAATTTTTGATTGCAATTTCACTTGAAGCGACCATTGATCGATGCTTTGGGGAATGTGAGAATGGCCCTATAGAAGTCGGATTAGATTAGATCAGAATTTGTTTGCAATATTCAAATTAGATATCAAAAACTATGAATTTAATTCATATTTAAGAAGTCTGATTATGCCAGCGTTTCCCAAAGTGTGTTCCACAGAACCTGAGGGATCCATGAGGGAAGACAAGGGTTCCGTAAAGAAATTGGATAAGTGTTGTTTGAATGTGTTGTTACAGTATAAATCAGATTCTGAGGTGGAGACAAGGGTTCCGTGGGAAAATTTCACTTAAAATAATTTCTAATCTATATTTTTTTTATTAAAACTGTATTTACCTCAATCACTGTCATTAATATTAAACCTGCATGTTGGTCTGCTTTGCAGACGTCATTCATGTATGCCATAATATGTTTTATTTAGGTTGGGGTTACGTCCAAAAAGTTGAGATCAAAAGGGTTCCGTAGACAAAAAAGATTGGGAAGCACTGGATTATGCCATCCCAGATACATATTTCGACTAGTTTATTAATTTGGATTGCACAGATATTAGTTGAATTCAGTTTAATTAATGACAAACTTTGTGTAAGACATCCACTACATTGGTCTTTAGTAATGTTGTGCAGTCCTTGGATTTACATCTTTCAAAGTGCTTGTCTATAACAGATGTCCACTTTAAAATGACCTACTTGAACATCACCCTCCTTTCTTGTTTCCATTTGGCATTACACTTCCCTCTCCTTTCATCGATGTCCAATTGTCCATCCACTCCAGGGCTAACTGTGCTATGGCATGGGTACTGAAATAGGTGTATAAATTTGGCTGAAAATGTTTCTTGTGTGCACTACCCAAGCACCTAAACAATTGTTACATCATAACTAAATTCTTATCTTTTGCAGAATTGTGATCATTTATTTACATGGTATGTCAAGAGAACATTTTGCCAATAGTTTACAGTTGTTTAATATTAACTGTCTTACTGTTAATGTACGACTGTTTTAATTTTCGAAAATGTCATGGGTCATGTAATGGTCTAGTCCATTTCGTAATATGACCAGTCTAAGCAGGCTTGACATAATATGCCTGCATTGATATTTGGTTCTTACATTCCGATATCAGAAGCCAAATATTCTTTTGAGAAGTATTAGGTCTGTTTTAGATCTGGCTCATTTGAGGCCTGTTTAGACTGGTTTTGTGTGACTCAGATCAGTAACTGTCTGGCCCAGACATCTCTTGGTCTATAGAGAATCTTTCCACTTAAATGTTGATCTCGTTCTTGTGCAGCGAGTATTAATGTCTTAAAGAATCGAGTCTCACTTCGTTTGTGTTAGGTCTGACACACACACACACACACACACACACACACACACACACACACACACACACACACACACACACACACACACACACACACACACACACACACACACACACACACACACACACAGATTGGACAGACAGACAGAAGCAAGCATACACACACACACACACAGATTGGACAGACAGACAGAAGCAAGCATACCGGAGAAGTGTTAGCTGTAACTACTGATTTTCAAGGCTAAGTGCATTCCAAGAAGGGTAAGCAGGCACTGAGCACAGGAGTGCAGGTCCAGGTTTTTTGCTTGTTTTTTTTGTTCCAGTTTAAGAAACATAGTTTTACCATAGGTTCACTAAGCACTGCACACACTTACTGCCTTATGACAAGCAACGGGAAAGACATCTTGACACTTATGCACTTATGGAGGAATAGACTACTACAGTAACTGCTGTGAGTTAGTCTGAGATAATGTTCTTCTGCTTGTTTGTTCATGGTGCTACTTATTGTTGTTTCATGGTCATACTCTTCCACTGTCACAGTATCCACTATATACATGGAGATTAGTTTGAGCACTTGCATGACCTTCCTATGGCAGTTCTTCTGACGAGATCTCGACTATAAGACTTAAGTTTTCCACTTTTCTGTCTTCTGATGATCAAACACTAAATCTGGGTCTGTCTGATTAGAAGACACCCCTTCACCACCTCAAACACTCATTTGGCCTACCTGGTCCTGCTGGCAGTGGGTTGCATCTTACCCACTCCCCATAGTCATTCAGTTCATTAAAATCAACATAGTTCTGCCCTCACTGTTTTGAATATTGTGGTGTACCACAATATTCAAACTGACTTAAATAGGTCAGTTTGTACACAATTCAGTCGTTCTGTCCATTCGTTGATGTCACTCAGGTTTAAACTTAAGATTCATCTTTTCAACATGCCTATCCACCGTAGCCTGCTTCTGGTTTCTCTGATCTGTCCTGGCTTTTCCCACAGATTATGTTTTTTGATTGTGATATCACTCAAAGCGACCATCGACAGACATCTTGGATATTATGATAATGTCACCATGGAAGTCGTTAGATTAGACGGGAGAACCTTTCCATTCACAGTACAGTTGAGAATGTAAGAATTTATTCTTTTCATTTACGGATACTCCTTCCCCTACCTCGCTTACTGATGCATTCCATGCGCTTGGTGGCAGAGTGGTTAATGCTTTGCCACAGCTGCATCTAGGGTTCAGGTTCTGGTGAAAATGGTGGACTGTGTGTTAGTAACAAGTAGCTGGTCGTTGTACTTCTGTTACATCGGGAGTTTAACCAAGCATGACATAGAATCAATGAATAAAGCGAGATAGCATATAATCAAAAATCAAGTTTTCTTACCAGCTTAATCTTTGTGATTATTTAAGCGAGATATCATATAATCAATAACGGAGTTTTCTTACCGGCTTAATCTTTGTGATTATTTAAGCGAGATATCATATAATCAATAATGGAGTTTTCTTACCGGCTTGATCTTTGTGATTATTTATGTGACTTTTATGTGCCTGTTTTCTTACAAATGATTAAATGACCATATAAATTGCAATAAAATAGTCTCATTTAATTATAATAATAATACTCATCATCATTAATGATAGTTTCTATCATGTCTGACTCTTAGACAATAACACAAGAAAAAAATAACAGTAATAAAATAACACCTGTTGAATGAGCAAAGGCTGTGTAACTAATTGTGTTGATGTGGCTTTAAGCCAATACAAAGGCTGATGCAAGGCTACAACAATGGAAATTGCTTTAACTTCTCATTAATGTGTTTAGGCTGGCGATTTGCTTCATTAGTTTTACTTAAACAGATTAATTAGCGTGTTATGTAACGATGACGTGTTGCTTTTAGTCGATATTGTCCTGTCTCATGACAAAGCAAATGTTAATCATCGATCTGTTGTTCATAGTTCCATTGTTACTGTAATCTTTATTCCATTGGAAGAAGTGAACATTATTATTATTATGATTAACAACTTAATTATGCATGTAAATATGTACACAAATAGGCATGCTGTTATCTGCAAATTTGTTACTTTATTACCAGTGCACTGTTAGATAGGCCTTTATTTAGCAGACATGGTCTGGTAGCTGTGTCAATTAATAGACACATGTGGGCACAAACACACACGTGTATGTATGTATGTACATGTATATGGGTTTGGTGGTGTTACTGTTGTACGGTTTGGTGTTGTATTATTCGCTGAAAATGCTTTATCATTCGTGAGCTTACTAACCTCATCTGTTTGTTTTGTATGTTTTTCATCGCTTCATTCGAGTCCTTGTTTATTTTTGCCTGAACCCACGGACATTTTTTCATGACTTTCATGTAACACTTTGGTCTTGTACAACATTAAATCATGGGGAAGATGTCGATGTATGTTGGAGTCTTGCCCTTTGATCAGAAGCCGTGCAAAACTTCTGAAAAAAAATTAAAGTTAAATATAATTTTAAATAGATATTAGATTGTTAGAATTGTCTGCCATCCATTTGGACAAATTACGTGCAGTAATGTAATATGTTGCAAATCTGCTGTCCGCCGCAGTTTCGTTATGGCTACAGAAAGGGAGCAGTGGATCCCAGTAGACGTATCATTTAAAATTTAGGCTAGACTGTGCTTCTGATATTCCCACTATTACTGCTACCACTACTACTCCTAATGATAGGCCCCTAATGAAGATGATGATGGTATGGTGGTGATCACAATGATGATGATGCTCAGTAAAGGTTTTGATTCTTGAGGGATTCCTCGGAGAAAATAATAATGAATGGGCAAAACAATGGGTATGAACAGTGAGGGGTATGGACCACTCCAGTCCAAAAGGCAAGGTAGGGGTACCTCTGACATCCCCACAAATTACGCCTATGGAATCAGCTTATTCACAGGCACTCCGACAAATCAACTATGAGCGGTAGGCCTATACGGTCAGGGTCAATAACATGTTGAAATGACCTGTTGCCCATTGGTTTCAAAGTCTGAAAATGGTCTCTTGCAGTCTCTGAAAGTGCGTGCTGCCGACTGCTGGGCGTACATGTAACGCAATATTTATACAGCGCACTTACAAAGCAATAATTGTGAGCCTTGAATTTTCTGGTGTGTCAGTGTCTAGATGGTCAACACAGACAACACTTGATGGTTAGTTGCTGTTTAACGACACTTTCATAACATAGATGATTAGCGTCACCCTCCTTTCTCCAGGCTTGCGACTGGCACTACCACAGGTAGGGTAGTGGCGGAGTTATCAGCACTTGAAAATTATTAGTTCCCTTCATTTGCAGCCATCGCGGGCTAAAGGAACGCAGTCATTAGAGGACACGTTCTTAGCAACGGTGACATTCCGCTATCAAATCCACAAAATTTTCCGCTTTTTAATTAGCACAGGAAGTGATCACGTAAAAGAATGCAAGGTGAAGCTATAGTGCGGCCCTGGAAGACCTTCATTTCGACACAGCAGACGCATTCGTCGTAGACTTTCACCGAAGAGAAGCGAACAACGAAGGTTCGATGCCAGACGGCTTAGATTTCCCGCTCTGAATGTCGAAATCTATTGTTTCGCTTCGAGGTGCTGACTGAATGAATTGTAGGCATAATATAGGCCTACATCCGATTAATTTTGTGATGGGTTCGAAGGCTAGGACGGAGAGGAACGATGCAGTGGCTCAGGTCGGGGTGGGTGGTGTGGACTGGCACGTGTACGAGGGGTGGAGTGGTGGAGGTGTTGGAGATGTAGATAGATAAAATAACGTAACATATTGAATGCGTTGGCAAATCGAGATTAAGTTTACGCTCGGCCGGCGATATCGATTTCGAATTGCTTTCGTGTTTTCACTTCCATTCGCTACGCTTTTATTGCCCGAACATTCAAAGGTGAATGGGATGCAGTCATAGACGCCGACAGACAGGCAGACAAAGACAGACAAGCAGGCATACAAACGTTATTGATATATTTGCTTTTTGCATAATATGTGGCAGAGTGTTGCTCTTCTAATACGAGCGTTAGGCCTAAGGTAACCTCTGAACTTCGAGGATATTAAGAGGTGAGTATAGGCCTACATTGCCCTATAGGCCTAAGTAGGCCTAATCCCCTCCATTCAGTCCAGGGCTTTGTCTAGCTATAGGCATGACTACAATGCAGCCCTATATAAAGGCCCGATTAACAAACTTTCTGGTTTAGCTATATGCCAGTAGACCTATAGTCAATTATAGTCAATCTAAATTTACAATCTCGTATAAAGTTACGAGATTTTACTATTTACATGCATATAGACAAAGTGAATTTTGCTATGAATCGCCCATTGTGTGTAGTACCAAGAACGATTAGGTTATTTGCATCAAAGCCTATTCAGCCTTACACAGTAGGGCCTACTATACGGCAAGATCCGGATCACCAAATAGGCAACATAGTCAACATCAATGGGCCCCATCCGAAGGCGCCTAAAAATATTTGCAGTGATCTAAATTCCGTAGGCCTAGATGAATTTAAAAAGGGACAAAATTAGACTTGTATAATTGCAATTACCCTGAATTACGTGGATATTTATTTACGTGGATAGTGATCTATCCAGCACGTCATTCGTAAGCTTAATCAAAGTGGCTTTCAGAAAGCTGATTAGCGTGCAAGTGCATGAAAAGGTTTGGCGACTGGGGCTTCACCCCAGATCGCGCGTGTGGAATCAGCACACCTCAAAGGCGCTTCGCGGCGGGGAGGGAGTTGAGGATTGGGACCCGCATTACCTTCTGCCTAGGGCACCAAGGTCCTTAATCTCGGCCTTCTTGCAGCGGAATATTAATAGTTCCCATCATCAGTCCATATATCTTCGTTGGTATAGGCCTACATGAATATAAAATTGGAACGTCTATAATAATAATGTTGCAATAATGGTCAGGGTATTAATTGATGGTCAAGGTATCACCTGATGGTCAAGGTAGGCTATCAACTGATGGTCAAGATATCAACTGATGGCCTTTGCGGAGAAAAGTCTTGGAATCCGAGAAGACAAGAAACAGCCGATGGAGAAAATGAGCCCAGACTGCAGAGTTGATTTTTAGTCGAGATCTCAAATTCTCAAGGTCAACGTAGAACCTGCAGAGGAAACGTTACTTTGCCAGAAGGGCTTCAGAGTATTGGCCCTATATATACCTAAGACGCGGTTTCTTTAAGAGCTCTCCTAGCTCTTGATAGACCGAAGCCTTTAGCTATCTTCATCAGTCACCAACATTAGCCTATCGTCATCGTCAGTATCATTTCAGTCTTTCGGCGAAAATCCCGCGGGTTCCACTGAAAATTTAATCGTTTCGCAGATCTTGTTGACACGAACGACATCCACTGCAGGGAGTATTGCGCTTTCAGGTAACAGGACTCAGACTCGGGCCTCTTTCGGGTATACCTTTTGGACAACCAACCACTCTCTCTCGACTCAGCCAGTCAGCCCTCGTGAATAAGCTGGCACCTGCATGCGCTTGGCTTTCGAGTGGCGCTTCAGAAGCTAGGAGTTTACTATTACGATTCATGATTGTCATGTTCCATGTGATTTCTGCTCTCTTCCTTTACGGTCGACGCATCCGAAGTTCCTAAGTCATTCGTCCGACCAGTGTTTAATCTAGACGTCTCTTGGGGGGAGAAGTTGCCCCCAGGATCGAACTCGATCCTGGGGCAACCCCAGAAAAATGAAAGACATGTTTATTTTGTACAGAAAGTGTGAAATTTAGGGTAATCCCCCCAGGATTTATTGTCTGCCCCCCTCCCGTGGTCAGGGTCGATTGAGGAGGGGAAAGTTTTGTTGGAAAACGCTCGTTACTACCCCCCTTCGCAAATTGTT
>JACEVL010001206.1:1532500-1540000 GCA_020284085.1 Aporrectodea caliginosa | reverse complement strand
GATATTTCAATAGTGGCAGCTTATTGATTAGAACACTCCATGTTTAACGTGGCCTCAAAAAAGATGATCACCATGTAGGGATGTTGTCAAATCAAAAGTCTTAATGGACATATGGTTTGAGACCAGCACAGCTTTCTATCCATGCAGATCCTTAGTGCAACAACAGGATTATAGGCAAAATGACTATTTAACTTGCAGCTGATGATGTTCACCATCTCGCCATTTCAGTATTCTTCCATTTACTATTAACATTTTCTTTCCTACCTTGGTAAACGTGTAATCTGGTCTGTATATAAGATTTCAGAGCACTTTAGAAAAGATGGCAACTTTAATTCTGACCCATGGAGGTAATTATCGGTAGTCTTCATTCCTGTGTTGCAGAATTGATGCCACAAATTCTGAAAGATTGGGTCATTTTGTTAATGACCTACCTCGTCGCCTGGCGAACTGCTATACAAAAGTTATTGCCATGGCAGGGAGACCCCATGTCTTGATATTTGCTGGAAAAGATATTGCTGCGGGCGATGAACTACGCTACGATTATGGAGGTGGTGATATGCCATGGAGAAAGGTGAATTATTTACTGAAATTATTAGTTTAAGTTTAAAGTTGTTATACTTTCTGATGTGATGCTAGACATTTTTCCAGTGTGCAATCAGATGACATTTGAATCATCTTTATTCAGAGGTTTTTCAAAATTATGTTTATCAATTACAGACTAACTAGAGTGGTAAATGCTTGGTGTGCATTGCCTGAGGGGATGATGAGCAGTCCTATAATACATTCTAATAACCAATGATGCTTGTAGTTTCTCCTTAACTGTTGTTGAGGTATGTTTCACTGGTCGTACTCTATCCTTATCTATCTGCTTGATCCTCCTACAATAAGTTCAACCGACCATTTAAGACTAGGCTTGCCAAACAGACATTTTGATAACTACAAGGTCAGTTTTGAGTTACTAATTGAATCTTGAACATTCTCTGGTAAGGTTGTGAGTCACGTCCTTCCTCAGTTTCGTTGTCTTCCAGCAGTCTTTAACTGCTTGTCTGCAAAATGATCCTTCGTCTTGTACTTGATTCTTCTTCTAAAGACGCTTTTATTATGAGTAAGAAGAAAAGTTGTAATATGGTCTATTGAATTAGCTATTATTGCAAGGTTTTTTACATTGTTTGCAGTTTTCTTTATTTGGCAACAGTTTAGCTAACTGAATTCTAACTGAATCTTATTTTTTTGTTGGAACCGTCAACATATAAGAAGACAGTAAAGAATACAAAGGAAGTTGAAGCAGAAGTTATCCACTCTAAAGAGGTCATTCAAGTTGAAACAGAGGCAGATCTTCAGACAGAGCTTATCCACTCTAAAGAGGTCATTCAAGTTGAAACAGAGGCAGATCTTCAGACAGAGCTTATCCACTCTAAAGAGGTCATTCAAGTTGAAACAGAGGCAGATCTTCAGAAAGAGCTTATCCACTCTAAAGAGGTCATTCAAGTTGAAACAGAGGCAGATCTTCAGACAGAGCTTATCCACTCTAAAGAGGTCATTCAAGTTGAAACAGAGGCAGATCTTCAGAAAGAGCTTATCCACTCTAAAGAGGTCATTCAAGTTGAAACAGAGGCAGATCTTCAGACAGAGCTTATCCACTCTAAAGAGGTCATTCAAGTTGAAACAGAGGCAGATCTTCAGAAAGAGCTTATCCACTCTAAAGAGGTCATTCAAGTTGAAACAGAGGCAGATCTTCAGACAGAGCTTATCCACTCTAAAGAGGTCATTCAAGTTGAAACAGAGGCAGATCTTCAGAAAGTAAGTAACTTTGTGTAGTTATTTTTACATTACTCTTTAAGGCTTTAACTGGACTGAGTTCCATTGAGTACAAGGCATTGTGAGTTTTGTGTAACCATTACAACTATTGAACAAAGTTCTATTGAATGTATCTTTCATTCATTCATAAATTTATATAGAAATTTTGATTCTTATTTGGTTTAGGTTTTGTTTGTGGTGGGTCATTTGTTGCACTAATTTTTTAACTGTTACCTGTTCTTGAATTATTATTTACAGCTGATTTATTGGTAACCTGCTAGATGGTATACCGATGGTGCCATGTCTCAGTAATTTGTTTAAAATGAGTTCAGTTGTACATGTGTTATTTTCGCTGCTAATATTAGATGGTTATTTTTGTTACGCCATTACTGCCATTTTTGCATCATTGTATTGGTGTAAATGCACCATCCAAGTTAATGTTTAAAGTTAGTCAATAAATAATGTTCCAATGATTATTTAATTAGAATAAATTGCATTTGATTTGTTATTCTTAAACAAATTCGTACTGCTAGTGCATTCACTTCCTCCAAGATTTAAGTGTTTCTTTGGCACTTTTGTTACAGAACCTTGAATACATCATCAACTGTGGTGAAGATACCATTTCTGATTCAGCATGTTCTGAGGAAATTAAACTTTTTCCTGTAAGTGGATAGTTTATTTCTTGGATTTTACTTCTTCCTTTAATTAAAGCTTTCTGTTTCAAAACATCTTGCTTGTCAGTTTTACTTGAGCTAATAGTAAACCATTTCAAGAAGGGTGGTGGATAACAAGCACCTCTGAATAGTCATTACTGCTAGAGGCGCTTTGTAAATGTCCAGATACAATACAATACAATACAACAGTATTAAGAACTCTTTCTGTTGATGTACCTGAGGTTTCAGGTGTTGTCTATGTATATGCATGATGTGGCTAGAGTAATGACTGACCCATCTTCTTCATGCAGTTCCAGCCTGAGGACAGATATAAATAGGCTCGACCAATTTCTGCATAAAACTTGACTAATGGACTATCTTCCTGACAGTGTGCCGGACATCACAGAGATGATTAGCGAAGCTGAGGATAGACTGCTGTTGGCCGTCAACTGGATTGCCTTTCATTTTCTGCGGAGCTTGATCTCACCCACCATCAGCTTCACTATAGTCTTTGCCCTGAAACCCATGATTTTAACTACCAGCAAAGGATGACAAAAAGTATATATATATATATATGTGTGTGTGTGTGTTTGTGTGCAATTTTGGATGGTATCTATGCATGTTAGTAACTATATATATACATGTATGTATGTTACTTTAAACATGTATGCTTTTAACCATCAAAACACTTCTGCAGTGCCTCTTACAAGATCTTAAATGGCTGCAATTTTTCAGAATTTTGACAAATTTCCTACCATCTGCCAGCCAAATATCCAGATCCTCACACACAGACATTTGCAGATCTTTGCAGCCATCTGTTGAACAGCAATCTGTGGAGAATGATTCAGAAATGCCATCTGAGAGTGAGTCAGATGATGAATATGTTCCTGATGAATCAGGTGATAGTGATTCAAGCGAGTCATCAGATTATGAGATGGCACATGAAGTCAAGAAACGAAAAAGACGTTTTTCAGAGTTGAAAGATGCACGTAAACACAAACAAAGCAATTATATGAGCAGCTGTGAACCTGATCACTCAATGTTGAGCACAGAAAATGCAGTTAAAGTTTCTTGTAGAAACCGAACAGTACAGTATTTTGAAAAGAGACCCTTCTGCTTTTATTGCGGTACACAACAGACACAAATACAACGTCATTGGCAAACAAAGCATCGAGAAGAGCGTGAAGTTGTAGAGATTGCTTCTGTAAAGGACCGAGCAGAACGATGTAAGCATATTGTTAGGCTGAAGAATTTGGGGAATCATATACACAACACAGAAGTTCTTCGTGAAGGAAAAGGTGAATTTTTAGTAACATACAGGTCTAAGCATGCGACAGTCCCATCTGATTATGTTCCATGTGAATACTGTTTTTGTTATCTCCTGAAAAAAGAGTTTTACAGGCATATGTGCAAATTTGATAATCAACGAGTTAAAGGTCGTAAAGTACTGAATGCAAGTCTCCTGTTGCCACCACCAAAAGGCACTTCAGCGTTACAAGAAAGTAAGAGCGATTCTGAAGAATCCGATGAAATTCCAGAGCCCTCTTCACTGCCATCTGCTGTTGGTTTTGGGAATCCAACCATAACGTGTTCCACTGACACATCGATTTCTCCTTCAGGCGGTGGTCTTCCTAAAGACTCAGAGGCTTGCCCCAGGAGAATAATATCGAATCCGATGAAACTCCAGAGCCGTCTTCACTGCGATCAGATCGAGTACGATGAAACTCAAGAGCCATCTTCACTGCCATCTGTTATCAGTTTTGGGAATCCAACCATACCTTGTTCCATTTCTCTTTCTGGTGGTGCTCTTCCTAAAGCCTCGGACGTCCCTGTGGCTCGACCAACCATGCGAAAACACAGGATACCATGTATGCTTTAATTAACTATACTTCGTTGCTTTGTGTATTTATAAATATATATATATATGTATGTATGTATTATGCGTATGTACATGTATTTATGTATGTAAATAGGTATGTATGTTTGCATGTATGGAGAAAGTAGCCATTGGCTTGTTACTGGAACACAAAGTTCCCTGATATATTCAAGGACAATGCATAGGATTTAGGCTTGTCCCAGGAGAAGGATATCGAATATGATCTTGTCGTCAACTGGGAAACAATGTACTAAGCACATTATTATTGATATCTATGCAAATTCACTGTTTAATATCTGCCTAGTGTAATCTTTTATTAAGCAGTATCTTGAGCACTGGTGGCACCACTGTCGAGTAAACACTGAATTTTGCTCTCAATTGAATTGTTGAAATCAAGGCATCTTAACACTTCAAGTACAGCCTTTGGGAAGTCCTTAATGCACCATATGCTACCATTAAATGTTAGGATCAAAAGAAATTATTGAGGTAAATTAACAAATATAAGATTTGATTGTGTTCTGTGACACCTAAGCATTATGTTCTGATCAGCATAGTGATCAATGTAGATCAATTAGGGCCTATAACGAATTGCTGAAGGTATGGTTTCTGGATTCTATAGTAAGTTTCGTAGATCATATTACTGGTTGTAGACACAAAGAAAACATGGACAGAAGAAGAACAAGCTGCTGTCAGTCGCCATCTCCTTCCAGCGATTCTCCAAGGCCGCCTGCCTGGGAAGTGCGACATAGAACAATGTATCAAAGCTGAATCGTGTTTAAAAAATCGTAAATGGAAGAACATAAAAGACTTCTGTAGGTCACGAATTAAGCGCCACATTTAATGTTTGCCAAATGAATGAAGTAAAGCTTCATAAAAAAACGTAATGCATCTTCCTGATAGCATTTGTTTCAGTGACTAATTCTTCTGTGTAGATGTTGATGACAGATCAAATGGAAAAACATAAGACTTGTTGATCACGAATTAAGCGCCACATTTAATGTTTGCCAAATGAATGAAGTAAAGCTTCATAAAAAAACCTAATGCATCTTTCTGATACCTTGTGTCTCAGTGACTAATTATTCTGTTTAGATGTTGATGACAGATCAATTTCCCATTTACATAATTATGTATATATGTCTCCATTCTGGAATTCATAATTGTAGGTCACGAATGAAGCACCACTGTTAATGTATGGATGGATGGATGGATGGAAGGAAGGAAGGAAGTCTCGATATACAAAGTTTTTGGGGGACAGATGACATGGTGCAATAAAACTAACATATTGGGAATTGATGCAAAATCTTAATTTAAATGCAATGTCTGTGTGAAAATAAGCAGATCGACTTTGATCATTAAAGTGGGCAGTGGACATGGAAGAATTAAACAATGCTGCTAAACACATGGAAAATCATGACACACACTGTGGCTGTCAATGACATGAAAAGCATGATACACATACTGTTGCTGTAAAATACATGGAAAAGCATGACACACTGCAGCTATAAAATACATGGAAAGCATGACACACACTGATGCTGTAAAATACATGGAAACTCATGACACACACACACTGCTGCTGCTGTAAAATACATGGGAAAGCATGACACACACTGATGCTGTAAAATACATGGAAACTCATGACACACACACACACACTGGTGCTGCTGTAAAATACATGGGAAAGCATGACACACACTGCAGCTATATAATACATGGAAAAGCATGACACACACTGATGCTGTAAAATACATGGAAACTCATGACACACACACTGGTGCTGCTGTAAAATACATGGGAAAGCATGACACACACTGCAGCTATATAATACATGGAAAAGCATGACACACACTGATGCTGTAAAATACATGGAAACTCATGACACACACACACTGGTGCTGCTGTAAAATACATGGGAAAGCATGACACACACTGCAGCTATATAATACATGGAAAAGCATGACACACACTGCTGCTGTAAAATACATGGAAAAGCATGACACACACTGCTGCTGTAAAATACATGGAAAAACATCACACACACACACTGCTGCTGTAAAAATATCTATCTGTTATTCACCAAATTTGGTTGCACATAAAAGGGGAGGAAACAGCGATACAGCATTCTCAGGACAGCAGACTTGCCTGTGCTATACTAATTAGAAATATTACATAGTCCAAGTTTCATTACTACAAATTATATATACTATGTGCATAGGAGATCACACACAAAATTTACAACACTGTTCCCTGTAATTGGACCTCTTCAAAAAGTCTTGTTCTTCTTGACAGCCAGCAGTCCTTGATGTTAATGCGTAAATTGCAGAATGTCCACAACACTGTAGTGGCTGACCTTGAAGATCTTACAGATGCCATTGTTGTAGGTTTAATTTAGTGAGTTTAGTTCACTATTACTGAGGTTCACAGCTTCCATTGAGTAAGCTTACAGCATCAATGGTTTGCAGTGAGCACTAACAAGATGCAGTAATACTGGCTCAGTGAATTTGCAACATTCATTTACTATACAAAGAGTTGAAAGTGTTGTTCAGTAATTGAAATGCATGTAATTGAATTACGTAATTGAATTATAAGTTCCAAAATTGTAATTGAATTACATTTTAAGTCCAGTAATTGTTGTATTTCAATTACAATTTTGCATGTAATTTGTAATTGAATTAAGTATAAATAACAAATTACTTTAAATCAACTAAGTTCTCATATAGACTATAATATTGAAAACGTCTACTCCTAAAAATCAAATAAATTGTAACTTGTTTTAATGGATCATAATTGTAAATCGTATTTTGGGCAAACATAATACAATTGAAATTGAATGTATATATTACAATATACAGGCCATTGGCCCATGGGAAGAAACAGGGATACAGCCAGCTGTCCTTGATGTTTATGTGTGAACTGCAGAATGTCCACAACACTAGTGGCTGACCTTGAAGATCTTACAGAGGACATTGCTGTAGGTTTAATTTAGTGAGTTTAGTTAACTGTTCTGAGGTTCACAGCTTCCATTCCTTTAAGCAAGAATGGTTTGCAGTGAGCACTAACAAGATGCAGTAATACTGGCTCAGTGAATTTGCAACATTCATTTACTATACAAAGAGTTGAAAGATTTGTAGAACTCGACTCATTTCATGCAAACCAACTTTAAATGAAATGGCA
>JACEVL010001206.1:1332500-1527500 GCA_020284085.1 Aporrectodea caliginosa | reverse complement strand
ATGACGACATGTATGATGACTCACTGTTGCTGTGTGTGCGTTACTGATCTCTTGATCTTCTTACTTATTTTCCGATTACTTCTCATGGTGCTGCATGCTGAGAAATTAACTGCATGCGAAGATTCTTGTCATAGTTTCCCATCAGTCTTGAAAAATTGAGGATAATGGCCTCGTGTGTTAATAGTCTCGTATCCTGTTTGGTTCTTACTTTCCCACGGGATTGCAGTAGACGACCTTTCGAGGAGGAGGAGGAGGACCTCGCGGGACACGGAGGGAGGGTCATGACGGTTACTAAGAGCGACTTGAGCCCGAAGTCTGTGCTGTTGGTGAGGGTCTCGTGCACTTGCGAAGACGCTTCTTTGATGCTGTAATTAGCCCAGACTAATTACGAATATTGTGACTAGCCCGTTGTCACCACCACCCCGCTCCCCCTTCGTCGTCGCCGAGACCAGTTGTAACGAGGGTCGATATTGGCCGACCCGGATACGTCATAGTCTCCAAGCTGGAAACGAAAAATCCTCTGTCTGGGAAAATGGGTTCAGACGTGGAATACAGGGAGGTTGACACCGGGAAATATTATAGGAACCTGCATCACAAGCTTGTCACCTACCTGAGTGCCGATCATCTTCGCACAGACTGAAACACTTTCTCAGCCTTGAGTTTCTTAACTGCTGCATTGAATGACAATTATTTTAGATGACGTCAGTGATGTTTATGATGATTGGTGATGGTGATTACGATGACAGTGTTGATGGTGTGGTGGTTATGCTAATGATGAAGACAATACGGTAATGATACTTGACTATTGTAATTGTAATTGTAATTGAACATTTGTATAGCGCCACTCAGAGATTCAGAGGCACTCCCGACCCAGGGCTCTAACAAATAAGATGGTCTTCAGACGTTTCCGAAACAGAGGAAGAGAAAGGCTGAGGAGCTATATAACCATCTTTTGCCATATGAATTTGATTTCCTTGATGAAAATCTTGTAATGTATTGACATACATATTTTGTACACTAGCTTGGTATCCTTATTTGTTAGGAAAAACAAGTCTATGAATAGGTTGATGCTGATGCACGGCTGTACTCATCTGAGATCACTTACTCCATTGTCTCATGTGACTTCTGCTTGTGACTCGGATCCTTTGGCTTTTCCTATTCAAGTCTAGCCCTATTAGACAGACCTAACTTGCTGTGCATTGTGTATAACCCAAAGAGAAAACTACGAGTATAAAGTGTTGTCGGCTTCATTTTCTTAGCCTTGGCAAATGAGGTCATCTCTCTTACCACATGATCTTCCCACTCACAGTGCATGCACAGTCAGTGCATTCGTTTCACAGCCAAATTTGTAAGGGTTGCAAGTGGTTATTTTGAGCTATAACAACGTAATGTCATTAGTACCATTTAAGTGGTAACTTGATAACCAAAACCACAAACCATAAAAGTCGTCCAGCTTGAATTTTCAGACTCTAGTTTACTACGAAGAGAAAGAGCTGGAGAGCTTGGTATGTGCGTATAAACTAAAATACTTCTGTTGAATAGGAAAACTATGAAGCATTGTTCTCCATGCATATTTACCAGAGCTGAGTGCACAACTGTTTTTAACTGTTTCTTCTCGTTTATGCATTGTTCTTTATGTTGAAAAATTGGGTGGGTACAGTCACAGTGTTTTGCAGAAAATTTTAGAGGTCATTCTAGGAAAGCCAATGTGACCCCTTCCGTTTGTTGAACAGTTTTGGGCGAAGATCAGTTGCAGGCAAAAGAGAAATTTTCCTCTGTTTTCTTCTTTTCTTTGCCTTCTACTTTCCACAGTTTCTTTTTCCTGACTTGCATGGCTATTATATGCTTCTGTAATGTTGCCAAGGAATGACAAATGCAGTAGGAGTGCAGCCTTTCGGGCCATGCAGGAAATGAGTCTAAATACACATTTATGATGGCAACTATACCGTCCAGACATGTTTTCTTTTCGTTAAGCTGGTGTCAGCTTCATTATGGTTTGTTGATTTTGGCAGCCAATACTTGGCCTTTCCTGTCATCTTTGAAAAATTACACAGTGTGAGGTGTTAAGAATTTTTTGTACTTGCAAACCAAGCTGAATTTAAAGAGAATGAACTTAAACTCTTTGGAAGTTTTACAACAAATGATTTACGGTTGGCAGACCCACTTTCTCACTGTTTATAGCTTACTTGGTCATTTGTTCAGTCCTGCACGTGTGGTCATTTGTTGTTCATTGTTAAATGGCTGGCTGGCTGAATGGCTGACAGACTGATCGATTGACTGACTGATTGATTTATTGATTGACTGACTGACTGATTGATTGATTGATTGATTGATTGACTGACTGACTGATTGATTGAATGAATGAATAGCTGTATGATTGACTGACTGACTGATTGACTTATTGATTGCTTGATTGATTGATTAATGGGTTGGCTGAATGAAGGATAATGGGTTGGCTGAATGACTGAATAGCTGTATGATTGACTGACTGACTGATTGACTTATTGATTGCTTGATTGATTCAACAGCAGCAAATCCAAAACCATGTCTGAGGAAACTGCCTCCTGTGAGAATCTGTCATCAGCATTGCAGACTTCCAGACAGGAGTCTTTGAGCGGAGGAGACAAGACCGAGGAGACAGTTGTTACGGACATTGAAAAAAGATCAGTAGAGTTCCATACATCAAATGGTTCATCTTCAAGATCAGATTTCGGTCCAACTGGGAATCTGGTGAATCCCAACTCGGATGAGAGCAGCCAAGAGTTCCAGAAAATTACAAAGGAACCACAAGAAGAGTTGAGCAGTGAGCATAATGGGGAAAAAATTATCGAGGATAATGTTTCATCAGCAGAGATAAAAATGCAGGTGGAAGAGGAAAAACGACCCCAGTTGAAGGCATTGGAGACCAGATCACAATACCATTCTATCCAGCAACTGTCGTCACCTTTAATCAAACCGAGTAAATCCGTTACTTCTGCTCCTCGAATTTCATACAAGATCTCTGACATTGTAACTCCATCTGAGTTTTATGGTGAAAGTGGAAAACATTCCTTCAGCGGCTGCAATCGTGAAAGCATGGAAAATGCAACCCAGTCGTCAGAAGATGAAGACAAGACAGAGGCTCAGAGGAGAGCTGGAAAAATGCTTCCCAATGGTCAGGTAATGGATTATGGTTGGAGCGCACATGACGCTCAAAAACCTTCGCTCCACAGAAACCAGTGCGAGTTCTCGGACGATGAAGAGGAGGAGTTTCTTCGGGCCAGGATTCACTGTGGCAGTGACTCCTTTGAAGACTTGAGCGACATGGAAATGTCAGATGGTGGAAGTGGAAGCCACGACGACGGGTCGGTAGGTGAGGTCCAGCAGAGGGAAGCACCGTCAAATGTGGAAGACTCAAGTCAGGGACCGGATGCTGTGGATGAATTTGTGCTGACGGATGTTGGATATGAAGGTAAGATGGAAGCAAAGAGAGCCAGGGTCGAGAATATCATAAAGACAATGACACCGCTACACAAAGGGACTCTGCACTCGTTTCCAATATGTCGGAGTTTCTCAGCTGCGAGCAAGCTGTCCGAGAACCGTGACAAGGAGTTTTCTCTGAGCTCTGTTCATGATCAGGTGGTTGAACTGAGGCGACCAAAGCGGAAGCAGTACATTCCACAACAGGTTGATCCACGAGGTGAGCATCTTGACCTTCCTCCAGCGGCCAAGATCTGTATCACGGAAAGGGATGCAGTGTGCAACGAGTTGCTGAAGATGCAAGAAGGCCTTAATGAAATGCAACAGAAATATAAGCAGATGCTAGACTGTGACCATGAGGCATCGTTTGGTTTCTCTGATCGAGAAGATTATAAAGACAACAGTCGAGGGAGATCAGAGAAAGGACGCAGCCTCTCAGATGTCAATCAGAATGATGTAAACAGTGTATCAAGAGAATTCCGTCAGGCGTTCAACAATGGCAGTGAATGGGTGCTTGACTTGGCGAATGAAAACACAAAAGAATTTGGACTCAACGGTTCAATAACCAGCCTTGAACAGCTGACAAAAATTCTCAAGACAGAGATTACAACTGGCGTGGAGCGCTTGGTCGACAACTTCTTGAAGACGTTCTTAAGAAAGTACTTACAGAATGCTTCAAGAGATGGAAATGCAAAAAGTATTGAGATGTCACACAAAGGAGCTGCTCCTATTTCATCCAGAGAAGATGGCTTTGCAGAGCATGACTTAAAAGTAAAGGATGAATTGATGAAGATGGATAACCACATGAAAGATAAAGGAACTGGTCAACAGCTAAGAGGTGATGGGTCAGGAACAGGGAGCAAGGTCAAGGATGACTTTTCGAGATCAGATAACCATGTCCAAGAAGATGTGCATGTGTTGAGTCAAATTAGGGACAATTCAAACATGGGTGAATGCAAAAGAAAAGCACCAACGCCACTTACCTTTGCAACACCAAGCTACCATGCTGTCAGCAGGGCTGGTGTTGATGTCAGTAGTCACCTGCCCACACTGCCACCACCACCACCGCTGACAATGCAGCCACCATTTCAAATTCACAGTTCAATCTCAGAGCACACTAAAGCAGCCGAGAAATATCGCGAGCACTACTTCGACACACACAACGGAAGTCCGTTTGGGATCCAACAGTCCCATCTGTCACTGTTTGGGCCACCTCACCCACACCTCTACTATTCTCCATGCATTGGGAAATTTCCACCAGCCTTTGTGAAGGAGCAGGAGCAGATGGAACCACTTCCACTTATAGTTGGAGCACCAAAGAAACCAAAGAGGAGCAAGGTCATCGACAGGGTTTCGCCTAGAGCTATGAGGTCAGTTCCCCAGGAGACTGCAACCCAGAGCGACGATGGATCAAGGCAGCTCCCGGAATCACCTGGAAGGTCTTTCCACCCAGCACCACGCTACCATCCGGCCGGACCAGTGCACGACGCGTTTCCACACCCGTCGCTGCTTCCTTTTGGTCTTTCTCCATCTGTTGCCCTTCACAACCCAAGTCTCCAGCAACATTCCACTCTTCTCCAGGCCATGTACTCTCAGATTCCCTCTATCAGCCATCGAGAAAAACTCTCATCTTTATCGTCGCCCAATCGAAAGACCCAACAATTCGGCTCACCCTCAGACATGGTTAGCGCATCCAAGTCTTTCCAGAAATGTGAGTCAGATGGTTCGATGTACGACCAGATGATGTCCGACTCGATGATGACAGTTGGTAGCAGTCACGGTTTCATATCCTTTGGTTGAAATTGATTGTCGTTTGCCTAATAAATATCCGTAATTAAATGTCAGCGCAGACAAATTTAAGTAGTTTAATTGATTCAGGGTCCGTCCGTTTTCCCTTTCTGCAAAATCTTTACTGTTTGCCTAAAACCTAAATTACACAGGCGAATCGTAAATCCACATAATTGACAAGCGCTATCATGTTGCCAGAGAAGTAAATGCCTTTTAATTCTGCTGGCAGTATTTAATCAGTGGTTCATGATGTGAAAATTTAAGTGCTTAAAAATTACTATGAACTAGGAAGTTCAGCTTTTTACTCTTTTGCAGCCATATTGCAACCTACAAGGGCGAGACCGTCTGGTTCATAGTAATGGATTTGCATCATCTCTCCTTGCATCACAGTACTTACTGACTGTATTGTATTGTATTTAGGAATTTATAAAGCGCCTTTCTGAGTTATACCCAATCAGAGGCGCTGTAAAGGTCCTATTTATGTCATTCAATATGCTGTCAAATTCTAAAAGCATTTTGTGTTATTTATAATATTATAGGACTTTGGTAATGCACGACATTGTGCTGCTGTTCTGCCCTGCATCATATTTGATTTTAGCTTATAATACACAGAACTACTTCAGCCACTGAGACTTTTCATTAGCTCATGAAACATGCATGTATCTTTACTATTCAAGGTTACTTTTAGTTAGTTAGATTTTGTCACAGTTTGAATCCTTAACAGCGGTTTACACTAGCACACTAACGCCAATGCATCTGCGCAAGGCAAAGCTCATGTTCTTCTACGTCCGATATCCGAGCTCTGCCATCTTGAAGATCTACTTTCCGGATGTGAAGTTCAACAAGAACAACACCGCACAGCTCGTCAAGTGGTTCAGCAACTTCAGGTATGGAGCATTCTAAACGTGTGACTTTTCCTTGTAAATGTAATTTGACAGTTAATTATTCAGTGCCACTTCAAAAGCAACTAATCAGAGGCACTAAGTATAGTGTGGTAATCTAAAGGATGTTAACTATCATTAACAGAGACTTCATAAGCTCCGAGTAATAACTCAAATTACAAGGACAGTCACCAGTGGTGGACACTTGCCTGCATGCATGCTGGTCCAAAATTATATAATGATAATTTTATAAGCTATATATATATGCATGTACATATGCAAGTATTTATATATATATATATATATATATATATATATATATATATATATATATATATATATATATATATATATATATAATAAATACATATGTTTGTATGTTTGTGGTACATGCATGTATGCATCTGGTTGTTTGCATAGTATACCTTTTAACTACCTCTCAAAACTCTGTAAAATATAACTTTCTGTATATGTGAGTTTTCTCTCGTTCAGCAACTTCAGACACACAAGCACCTATACATACGTACTAATACATACACCATTGGACATGCTCATAGATAGATGCTCATAGTGCTATCCATACATGGCACTTTGTCCCGGAACAAGCTTCCAAGGTACAGAAGTAGGCATCAGTATTTGCACGTCTCCGTTCAACAAATATTTTCTGCCTCCTTTAACACATTAATGACGAGCGAGCGTGTATACACACTAAGAGTGACTGGGAAACCAATGCAGCTCATCATTAAAGTGTTAAGTCCCACCTGTTTTGATAGGTTTCATGGGTATGCATACATCCTCTTGAGATGTACTTTAGAGGTGTCATTTAAATGTCTTTGTAATTATGTAAACAAACATACATGTGCATTTGTATGGTTTATTCAGTGTTGAATCAGTGTAAAATCTACAGCCAATGAAAAATTAGGCATAGTTAAACATCTATCAATGAATCCACATTATGGCTTTAAGGGCATATCAAATCTTGCTTATGGTTCATGCACATTATTCAGGTGTTTCAAGTGCATAGTCTAGCGGTGTTTGGCTTCACTCTGCAGTGTTAGATTTTCACAAAGACTCTTTAGAATTGCTCTCTGATCTCAACTTATATCGTAAAATTTCAAGAAATCTTCTCTTAAAGAAAACTGATTGATAAAATCACAGAGCAGATTTAGGAGTCGTACAGTCAAAGATCGGTTCATCGATATATTCGTATCTCAAGGCGTCTCTGACCAGCAGCAGAAGGCTCGCACATCTGTCTCTTTGCAGTAGTTCTCTGTTCAAAAGTGTCTGGCGTTTCGGCGCGTTATAATAGTGGATTGATTGCCGTATTGAACCGGCCTTTGAGGTCGTCTCATCCATTTTTGATGATGAGATGCGAATTCCCGATCGGCATAGTCGTTCGTCTTTGGTCGGCGGTGCGTCTCCGAACCGTTTTGACACCCGATCGACCTTGTTGATCGTCGCCTTCCCAGTTGAATAACAGAAACGGCGGGGCGCTGTTGACTTAGCCGGTGTCGGTCGACTCGTTCGTATTTTTCATCTCCTCGAAAGCACCTTAGATGAATTAACTTATTAATATTAGATTGCGGCTAAACATCGGCTTCATCACTTGAGTCGGTGATTCCGTTCCCGAAGGTC
This sequence comes from Aporrectodea caliginosa, assembly GCA_020284085.1. Taxonomy (NCBI): domain Eukaryota; kingdom Metazoa; phylum Annelida; class Clitellata; order Crassiclitellata; family Lumbricidae; genus Aporrectodea; species Aporrectodea caliginosa. The sequence continues at coordinate 1,519,737 of JACEVL010001206.1, read as the reverse complement.
TCCTATTGGATGCTGTTGATAAATAGACCGTTGTGTACACGTGCATGGGCGCTACAGCTTCTGCGAAGGCGAGACGGAGGCATAGGGACAGACGTACGGAGGCATAGGGACAGACGTACAGAGGCACACGGACAGACGTACGGAGGCGGCGCCCAACAGGGGCGTAGGGATTGTGACGCCGAATTGTTTTAGTGTAGTCCAGTGCTGTCGGCAAACAGATCACCAGTCGTCAACACGAAGTGTATCTCATTTGACACAGGTACTGCCGCAAGCTTACTTAAATGCTAATGGCTGGTGTTCTACATGGCCTTTCGTCTAAGCCACAGGTGTATGTCGTACTGTGTTCTATTGCACCATTTATTGAAAGTCATCTGACATTCGTATGGCTGAGACGTGGGAGGTGTGGTTTCAGCATGTGTGGGATTTAATTTGCAGCGTCCTTTAAAAGATGTCTGGTTGCCCAGGACTGCATTTTTTTATGGCGGCCTAGTTATTTAGTAGGTTATTTACCCACAAGCCAGAAAGACCCGTCAATTCATACATGAACCGTGCCTTTGAAGGCAGCTGTTAGATTTTCTAACCGTCCCTGCCAGCATTTCGTTGAGGATTATCTTCGACCCATGCATAATAATGGGCTCTATATTGGTCCCATGTGGAAAACAAGGGCTTCATGTACATATACAGGGAGGCATTAACCACTTATTGCTCTACCTGGTATTTGCTTAATATAAAAGCGATGCAGAAAAAGAGGATATGTGAAGAATGAAATTAATGGAAATTTAAGCGTATACTCAAGGACAGGCCAACATGACATGCAAAACATCCTGCATATTACTTTGGTCTTCTTTGAAACGCAAAACAAAAGCATGCAGTTGATGCTATTGACCGACTCTTTCCTGGTAACACCGGGCAGTCCGTTCAATGTCTGTGGTCCATTGTCGCAAAGAAATTACTCCTCTCGATTTTCTTGGCTTTCAGCTCAGGATCGGCGGCTGCATCTTGTGGCAGAAACAAAACGGATGTGAATTGTGGCATCACAGATTCCCATTTCATTTGACGCTGTGCAATATTTTTTCTTCACGTCAGAAGCGACATGATTTAGCATTCCGTTTATCTTGATGTTTGCTCATCTTTGCTCAGCTTGCATTGATCAACGCTCTGCAGAATGTGGTCGAATGATAATACAGGAAATTGTTGAGATGGCGGCAAATAATTAAAAACAATCCAAAGTCTACGGTTCCGTTTGTCTGCGAGAGGCGAAACAATCGATCGCCCGCTAATTGAGAATGTGTTGCAGACAAAAGGAACTGGGCAAATGCACTTGGATACACGCACTGATGACTCGGGACGTTACAGTGGACGCGGCCGGGTCAGGTAGAAAATCATCCGTTCTTACAGAAATTATATTTGCAATTCTTTTCGTCGCTGCTATATACCGTTGCGAGCGGACAATGGAGCGAGACGCGGCGATTGTATGAATGGACGGGTTTTTGCTGCTTGCATGAGGATAGTGCTGCTTTATGATCAGCGGCCTTTTGTGCTCAAAGTGTATTTGATTTTGATCCAAAGTCACTCTGAGTCCGATCAAGATGGCGTCGTCGTAATTGGCAAGTGAATCGACGATCTTCCTCAGCGCAGTACATTAGCGGCATTGTCGCCTCGGATTCATTCGCGATCCTCTCGTTATGTAAATATTGCTTCAGGAACGCCGGGACTCGCGACGAAGTTGATATTGTTTTTCTTTGCCCGTCTCTGGAGCCGCGTCTGCCGCGGAGTAGAGGTAGCCCGGCGCGGCAGCGGAGGCCGCGGTGGCGCGCGGCACGTCCAATGTCTTTATAAATCATTTCGATGGCTTGCAATCGCATAAAGCAGCCGCGGCTGTCGTCCGCTTGGTTATCAACCTGCAGAAGTAGGGCGAAAATGAGTGCATTCACGATCCCGTTCGCAATCACGGGTCATCTTGTTCGCAGGCAAATGCTGTTAGTGGGACAAGCGGGGGTTATGGTGGGACAAGCGGGGCCTTGCCTTGTTGTCGCACTCGATAAAACTAAATGAGACGGTCGACGATTGACTGAGCATTAGCTCCAGTCCGAACTGAAAACTGAATATCTGGAGTTGAGAATAGTGACTGGCCTCTATAATTATTATGTACACGCTATAGGTTACAGACTTCTATCATTTTGCTAGTCTGCAGTCTATATAGGCCTAATTCTTTTACATGGATGTTCTTTCTATGCACTGACTGTTAGTGTTAGTATTGAAACTGATGTGTTGAACATCTGGTCACTTGGAACGATGAAAATAATAAGATATGAAGTCATTCTTCGTGAATATAAAAAAAACTGGTTAAGTGAAACAGTCGATTCTGAAGCTTCCTTTGCTTTTGTCTTCATCTGTCTATTTCAGTTCTACCTATATTTCAGTTTTTCCTATTATATAATAGTAATAATAACAATAATAATAAAGATAATGAAAGTGATAGTGGTAGTGATAATAATAGTAATATAATGATAATAAAAAATAATAATAATGATAAACAATAATAATAAATAATAATGTACTAATAATATACTAATAATAATATGCTAAAAATAAGTTAGTAGTAGTGCTAGAATATTATTGATTCCTGATAAATATTGTAATTAAATATACATGTAAATATTTATTGGTCAAAAGGATCTAAGAGCAACACATGAGGACAGAATAGATGTGCTGTATGGTGTAAAGACCACCCACAGTTGTGGGCCATATATAGCTATGCTGCTGTTTTAAATAATAGCAGTGATCAAGTTGATTAATGAGGGCAAACCTTCCTGGATTATTATTTATTATTATTATTATTTTTATTATCCTCATCATCATCACCATCACCATAATTGCTCCCATCATCATCATCACCATCATCATCATTACCACTAGTGTTATTATATTATTAACAGTATTTATTATGGAAAATCATCATCATCATCATCATCATCATCATCATCATCATCATCATCATCATCATCATCATCATCATCATCATCATCACTAGTGTTATTATATTATTAACAGTATTATTTATTATGAATCATCATCATCATCATCATCACTAGTGTTATTATATTATTAACAGTATTATTTATTATGAAGAATCATCATCATCATCATCATCATCATCATCATCATCATCATCATCATCAACAACAACATGAAAAATAAAGTGGAATAATTGACATAATGACCCAAAAGAGTAGAATAAACACAACGATGGTAATGGTAATAATTATAATCAGTTCAAAACGATTATAGTAGGCCTAGGCCTAATCCAGGCCTCACTGAAAAACCCCATCAAAAATTTACGACTTTCGCGTTGTCGTTGTGTTTATGCTGGCAACGTGGAGCCCAAGAAAATAACCGCGACAAATGTCGTTGCTAACGTACCATGGAGCATCCGTACTACGGTACTACCAGCCGCCTGAGCGTCTGCGGAGCTCAGAGCCTCAGAGATAAGTGCTGTGAACTTCTGCGTTCGTCGTGTGATGACGAACCCAAGCTTCGTTCGTCGTATAAACGATATTTGTCTTGCAGGAAGTTTGAGGACTGCGTTGCAGCTGCATGCTGTGGAGTCAGATAATGATAGTTCGCGTATGTGCCGATGATAAGGATGTGAAAAGGATACGGCTGATGATCGTGTCATGCCCTTTGCTTGATATCAAATCTGGGTTCATGCGCCACAACATCTGTTCTTGGGCCTTCGCGTCTGTTTTCTTTGCAATTACTCAGCGCCCCTTTCCCCTCCGTCCCTCTCCCATTCACCGCCGCCTCATCTCCTCCTCCTCATCCTCATCCTCTTCCCCCGATGCGCATGCACTGGTAATTCTCCTTGACGCCATTTCTCTGTGTTTTCTTTTCATAAAGTCAAACTGGAATGTTTTCCACGGACAGTTGCCAATATGTCGTCCATTATCTCGATACCTTGGCAGGCCATAAGATTTGACGAAGTGTATCTACTCAGTGTTTTTAAATTGCCAGACTGTTAGAGCACACTGTCATTTCTTGATGTAGCATCAAAAAAGTACTATACAGATGCAAATTATGCAGTAAATAGGACCTAGACAACAAACCCAGCATTGGCTTGTATACTGAGTATTACAAGTACACTGTAAGTGCATTTTACATTCATCAAGTTTTAAACTAATCTGATTTTACATTCATCAAATTTCTACTCGACAGTGCATTGGTAGCTTAAACATCCTATAGGATCTACAGGATTAAAAGTTTGTGTGACTTTGGGATAGATAAAATGCAGTGTCTGAAAAACAATTTACTATTGTGACAAAAGCATGTTGTATATTCATCAAGTTGTACATTTATTAAGTTTTGCATTCACAGCACGTTGATGTATAATGGCCTTGCAGAGTCGAGATAAGCACATTTTACATCAGTCAACATTTACATTCCCAGGTAGTACAAAGTTAACCAATAGAAAAATAACAGATAATGGGTGCATATGCATAGAGAAATATCTAGAGAAAACAAGAGACAAGGGTATGGACAGTGAGTTAGGATTTAGTAGACCACTGTTTATTAGGTCTAATGAACTGATATTATATGCAGACAGACGTTTATAATAAGATGACAGTAGTTTAGTTTCCTTCATTTGAAACCAATCCACAGGATGATTCTGTGGAATGATTTAAGTTCTTCAGTAGAAAGAAAGGAGTAACTGACTTGGTGACTACATTTTAAACTGTTTTCAGGCTTGACATAACAGATGCCAAATTAATTGAATTTAATTGATTAATCCAAGTTAAATTTTGGAGATTAATCGATTAATTTTTTAATCAGTACAAACTCTGGTTTATACTGTATGTGATATATTACTGGATAAAGAATTTTAGGCTGTTACTTTGTCATATGTCTCCATTATCTTTATATTGCATAGGGCTTTCATCATAATTCTTCCTCCGTCCAGCTGTACCATGAGTGATGGGTATAGAGGGCTAATTATTGTAGAAGTTACCATGCATCTGTGGGACTGTCTACACTGCATTAGACCTAATCATAATATACCACTTATAGTTATAACCAACCATTTTACTAAGACTATAGGGGTCGCCCTGCTCAAATGTCTGCCTGGTCATGTGGTCGACGGCCTGCTAAGTGAAGATAAGATGGCATTCAGATGAAGGCAGTAATTAAATGATTATGGCTAATTATGTCTTTATATCCTCTTACTAGTTTCTTCTACTGACTTGAATGCTTTGTAAATACTTCATACGGACGAGTCAGACCTCATCGTCATTCTCTTTAGGATGTTCTTGATGATGTATACATACTGCATCTGCGTGCATTCAGATGGACGGTTTCTAGCATCCTCTTATAGTTGGAATTGCCTGTCTCAAGTGACCCTCGAAACAAGTGGTTGATAACGTCCGCAAATACCTTTTCGGCTGTTCCTTCTAGTGAAAAAAGCCAAGAAAGTTCGCCCTGTCTATCATCTGCTCTCTAAAATCCTCTGTCTATCATCTCCTCTCTAAAATCCCGCCAACAGCATATCATGCTGCATGGACATGACAGTTTTCGGCACTAAACACCTGATGTATCTTAGAAATTCTTTGGTTGGACAGTAAAGTTTCAAATGGGAACTGCTTTTGTGGCTAAAAAGTTATTCTTTGTCTTTTATTCATTGACTTTTGTAACTTGGCACTGAGAAACAGAATATACCAAACATGTGTTTAATTACTTTATTAAACACTTGTTTGGTATATTCTGTTTCTCAGTGCCAAGTTACAAAAGTCAATGAATAAAAGACAAAGAATAACTAATAGCCACAAAAGCAGGGTGTGATTTGCCGGGGGGGTTGGGGGGGTCGGACCCCCTCTTTGCTAAGGCCCGACCCCCACACTTCGACCTCCAAAAAAGGTGTGGGGGTCCAATTTCGACCCCCTCTTTTGGCAGTGCGGCCAGTGCCACAAGAGGGGGTCGAAATTGGACCACTGCAAGCAGTTAGTAGGACTTATTCGTTTCATTTCCTCATTCGTTCAACAGTTGACAGTTGTGAGGCTCTAAAGAAGAAGAAACAAACAACAAAAACAACAAAACATAAGAACCGAACTGGAAGGAGAGGTCCAGTCATTTTTTCTCGGTTTGGTACCAATCCGTGCAGGTACTGCGATAGATCTGCATATTTTGTTGATGAATAATAATATTTGGAATCGGTTGGTTTAACTGATGCGATATGTTCAAAGCAGCTTGTAGGCTTTTGCAGTGACGGTGCGAGCACCATGATAGGCAATTATAGAGGTGTTGCTACGCTGTTGAAGGAAAAATTTCCACGTGTTCAGAGCTTCCATTGCATGGCACACCGTTTGGAATTAGCTATCAAAAATGCGTTCGATTCAGTGAATGGTGTGTCTCATTTCAAAATTTTCATAGACAGTTTGTACAAATTCTACAGTCTGTCACCCAAAAACCAGAGGGAACTCGCTTCAATAGCTGCAGACACCAATACTGTGTTGCTCAAAATTAACAAAATTTTTGAAGTGAGATGGGCCTTTTCATCGTTTCTTTCCATGAAAGCGCTACTACGCGATTACTGTGCATTACATGCTCATCTTTTGCGGTTGTCTGAAAATGGTGATAGATCGACTAAGGAAGCAAGCAAGTGCAAAGGTTTAGCCAACAAAATGTCTAGTTGGATCTTTGTCAGCCAATTGTGCATGCTAAAAGATTCACTGCGCACATTGAAGCAATTGTCATTGTTTTTTCAAAGTAATGATGCCAATCTTGTCAGTGCAACTATGAAGATTGCCCAAGCGAAAGCCTCGTTATTAGCCATGAAAGAATTCCCCGGTAAGAGTCTAAAAAACATGTGGGACATGTGTGATAGTACAGGATCTTTCAAGGGTGTTCTGCTTAAGCGGACCGATACTGACTTTGCAAATTTTACCAGTCTCAGAAGTCAATTCTACCAGTGTCTGTTAGACAATATAGCTGAACGATTCCCTTGCACAGAGACATTGAAGCTTGCAAATGTCTTGAATCCAACAAGCTGGCCAACAGATGACTTAGAAAAAACGCTGTATGGTTGCAGAGAGGTTGCTGCTCTCTGCAAGCAACTTTGTTTCAGTTCTATTGCGAGTGTTGAAATCCTATCAGATTTTGCTACTTTTAAAGATAATCTGAAAGTAGGAATGCATCTAAAACAATTGCTGACAAAACTGTCCATTTATCCTATCTCCAGTGCAGATTGCGAGCGTGGTTTTAGTTCCATGAATCTCCAGCACACAGACACAAGAAACCGACTAAAAACTGAAACTGTCAGTGCTCTATTGATGATAGCTGTTAATGGCCCTGCTGTGCAATTTTTCAAGTGTCACGAGTATGTCTTATCTTGGTTCAAAAAAGGCAGGCATGGTGCCAACGACAAACCAACAGGGAAGAAAAGGAATGTTGATGAGCTTAGACCAAGATATAAACTTTTTGCCATGATTAAAGACTAGTCACTACCACTTAGCTAGAGTTCATCACAAATTAGGCTACATCATACATGACAATTTCATTTCAATAATTTTCGCATGATGACTAGTTCATCATAAATAATTTGCACTTCGTTATTGATGATTCTTGTTTCTGTTGTCATTTGAAATTATTTCTGTTTTTAGTCCTCAATAGGAACACAAATATCTTCTTATTTGAAGTTATTTCTTGTGAGTTGTTATAAGAACAGTATTTAGTTTATGCGTTACAGCTTGTGACTTGTGAAGTTCCGAGCACTTCGTTCATCCTAGGACCTTACTATTGTTTCATTATTTTGAGTGCTGACTGCTGAGTATTATTCTCACTTTGCGTTGTACTAAGTAACAAGTATTTTGGTGCCAACTTCCAAGTATGCTCGGCTTTCCAAGTGTACATATACTAAGTATGATCATTGATTTTGGTGCTAACTGCGAAGTATTGATCGTGTGCTGGACTGCCGGTAGAAGTTTCAAGTTTTTTGGTTACTACATTTTCTGATTTCATTCGCTTTAAATTGTGACCTCAATATATCCTGCACCTGTGCATTTTACTGCATTTGTACAGCCAACTTTTATGTTGAAGTTAGACTTTTATGTTCTTATGTTGCACTATGCCACTATTATAAACTTCAAACCCTTTAACATAAATAACATGTTCACTGATCTTTAAAAAGGTGATATTATTCAATTCATTCAATTCACTTTCAATAGAAGATTTTGCTTTGGTTTGCACCAAATCAATAGCGGCCGGGGCTCCGCCCCGGACCCCGCTGGGGAGCTTACGACGCTCCCCCAGACCCCCTAGTCGGATATGCCGCGGCGTATTTTGGCCCCCCCCAAAACAAGGAAATTAAGCCGACCCCCACACTTCTTTTTTGACAAATCACACACTGCACAAAAGCAGTTCCTATTTGAAACTGTCTGTGATTTCAGTGTCTAGCTTTTTAACTTCTTCTAACTATCAGACTAGCAGTGGATTTATTGTAACACAAGTGATAATAAGCAAGCAGTGAAGTGGCTTAGCTATTCCCTTATAAGTGTAATTAATGCATAAGTAAGAATATCATCTCCTTCGTCACTCTCATCATCATCATCAACATCATCATCATCGTCATCATAATCATCATCATCAATTATTATCATCATCGTCATCATCATCATCGTCATCATGATCATCATAATCAGCATCATCATCTTCATCATAATCGTCATCATCATCAATTATCATCATCAGCAGCAGCATCATTACTAAATTTATGGTTATTAAATACTTATTAAATACTTTATTTGTGAGGACATAAATATCGCCATGCAGCTGCCAAATGGTAGTTTCTTTTTAACTTCTTCTAACTATGAGAATAGCAGTGCATTTATTGTAATATTCTATGCATCTATTGTAACACAACTGATAATACGCAAGCTGTGATGTGCCCGCCTCAGTTATTATTTTATAAGTGTAATAGTTTCTCTGCCATGTAGTCTCAGTGGAATCTATTTGAAAAGCAATTGCCTTCATTCTACATGGTTTATTACCAGCATGTGCCACTTGATCTGGTAAATTCATGAAGTACCTGGCAAATAGATTGTTGTCACCATAGGGGTAGTTCTCAAATGATTTGACTTTTTCCCTTATAAGGAATCGCGTTTTAATTATGTGTACCAATGCATAATTAAACAAACGCATTTTATGTTTTCTTTTTCCCCAAAAATATTATCAAAATCATCGTAGGGTTATTAGTGCCGACTTCACATGCGGGCTTCCTCCACGGTCTAAAGCTCGGTGTCTGACAAATTATAGGCTTGGGATCCATTTTTAGCAAAACCAAACTGCAGTGGAAATATACAGTAATCACAACGAGATTACTGTTTGCGCAGTCATTAGTTGAATAATTTAGTTCCTTTTGCGGCCTGAAAGAGAAACAATTTTAGTCTTTCTCTTTAGCTGGGTCACCGTTTTGGGAAAATGTTTAAAGTTTACTCGTTTCTATTTTTCCCATGCACTGAACGGCGGCAAGCTGCCAGCAGATATGAATGAGGAACTGAGAAAGAGTGCCTACTTCGTCTTAGCAGGAAGTTTGTTAAATGTTTGGCATTATAACTGGCACAAATAACTGTGTGCATGTGCATTGTAACTGGCCGTATCTCTTGCCATTAAATGTAATTTTCAGCATGTGAACCAGTTTGCTTCTTGTTCGGTGAAATGTAGAGATGAAAATGAATGAACTAAAAGCACTGCTACACGAATACTTCGTCAAAGTTAGGATCCGCAAGTAAAATCAATGAGTTGGATGGATCCTATATGACTTCTGAGGCAACAGTGCTTTCCCCAAGTAAAGCTCACCCAGCTGGAGCTTGAAAAAATTGTTTGCTTATGAAGGCAATCATTACTATTGTTTTCCACTACATTACAACTCTACAATTTTATGATGGTATAAAAGCTGCTATTTGTAATGAGAAACTTGACCATATGATTCTTTAAATTTCATTGGGATAAGAAAAGCAGGGGGCATACAACTGAGGGAAGAATGAGTTGCAAACTTCACTTAATCTAATATATTAATATACTTAATATATAATTATATATGCTATATATATACATTTATTGTATATATATATATATATATATATATTCACCCATATCTAATGCTAATAATTAGGCTATGATTAGTAGCAGAAGTAGCCTATAAAACAGAATATTCAGAGGCAGGAAAGCAGCTTATAGCTTCCATCATATTCAGGTACAGGTGTCACGGAGAATGACACAGATTGTCACTGAAGACAATCCTATTCCGAATGACTAGGACTAGCCGTGCTCCCAGCTACAACTGTATCTGGGAAAATTCATGGCTTGCATGACGCCCGCGCTATAGCAGGATCTAAGCTTTGTCTTATTGTGTCCGAGGTTATTAAGTGGCAATGGGTGAATGTCTCAGATGACCCCTATAATGCCTCTGGTCTGTGCTGAGAGAGATAATTGGCTTCCTGACAAAGGTTCTGACTGGTTAGAGGAATAGAGGGGTACAAGTGCAAGGAGGATCATGAAATATGGGCCCGTACAGCTCAACTTTAAATATACCGAAATGTGATATGTTTATTAGCGTTGCATTTATGGACTATAGCACTTTTTAAATTAGAGCAAAATGACAGCTGTAGATGTTTGTAAGATTCGGCTTCACATTGCTCTAAAATTCTTGGGAAATGAGTATGAGTGTCAAACAACTTCACCTGGCAATAAACAATGGATACCCCAGTAACTATCTATAATTATACCGTTCTTTAAATAAAGAATAACATGCATAATAATTATAATGAAATAAGAATAAATCAGTACTACATGTAATGTAATGAGTAATGTAATTAGTAATTTATATAGCGCCGCTCACAGCCGAGGCCATTCAGTAGCACTCCCAGTGCGAGAACCCCGAGAGAAGAAATAGGTTTTAAGGAGAGAGAGATGAAGACAATGATCCAGAAAGGTAAGTATACTATGTAGTACAATGAAAAGCAAGTACCAGTTGTTGCATGTTATCAGTTGCAGTTACGGTAGCCTACGTTTTGTCCCATAAAAACTTATTTTCATAATTATGTTATTGTTTAATGATATATTGCAGTTGTGCTGCGATAGTTTAGCGGTTAAATTTTTCAAATGACTCTTTTCGTGCACAGGGAGTTCTACTACATTCAGATGGAGAAGTATGCACGTCAGGCCCTTGCAGAAGGTGTTAAAGCCGCAAAAGACTTGGTGGTCACACCTGATGCTGAACTTTACAGGATTCTGGTCGTCCATTACAATCGTAACTGCCAGATAGAGGTAAATATAAAAAATTCATTGCTTTATGTAAATTGTGTATTGTGTGACCATGATACGGATACCCATAAGCTGCCGCCGTTAGCCGCCGAGCAGACATTTTTTTGCAAGCCGATAAACCACCGGAAATTTTTTGCGGATGAGGCGAAAAACCGCCGAGTTATTTCATGTCTAGCCCCCGGAAAAAAGTTCACCTAGAACATGAACACAAATGTGACTATGACTTTTGTAGGTTAGCTCACTATAGTTCGGAAATACTGAAACTGTTTCGTATGACTTTCTGTGGGCCACTCATCATTGTTCATTTGTTCATGGCATTGTTTTAACGTTGTTGTAATGTCTAATTAATTGGCTTATTGGAACTCCCTATGGAACGAACTGTTTCAAACCATAATTTGTTTTGTCCGATGCACTTATAGCCGAAAAAGGTAGTTTACGCGATTTTACAGCTAGCCGAAATTATAACAGCCGTAAATTTGCTCAAGCTAACCGTTAACCAGAAAATTTGCGGCTTAGGGGTATATGGTGACCATGGTTAGGCTATATATAGCCTATGAATTGGGTAAAGTTTAAAATCTTACTTGGACTTTGAGTTTTGAGAGTTTTGTATAGGAGGCTTTTAGGAGCACTATTTAGGTCCTATTTATGTTTGTTCACAATTAGCGAATTCAAAAGTTACTCTTTATTCCATTAACTTTAATATAACATCGTACTGCAGTCTGTTAAACGAATGGTAACGAACGCCATCTATTCAAGACGATTTCAAAACTTGCATGTGATGATGTGACTGATCCTACATGCAAAATGTGACTGGCAAAGCTGCAGTGCATGAGAAAGGGACAACTTTCCTGTTTTGGGTCAGATTCTTGCGGTACGTCTGCGAACCGTAAGGGTTCGTAATAGCTAAGCCTATAGTAGAGTTTAATGGTGAAAGTATTTAGCGTTTTACATAAAGGCCTTCCCATGTAGCGTGTTGCGCATTACCACACGCGGTGTGGTTTAACCAGTTAACGCAGACAGCGTTCTGTGGATGTGAGATAAGTTGCTTTGAGGCGAAGCAAGCACCTGCCTGGCCTGTTCACGTGACGAGTCAGTCTGAAGCCGCCAAGAGGATGGCCGGCCGAGTAAGAGGAGCCTGAGTTCATTTTATACGCGAGATATCATGTGACGACGACTGAACTACTGTTGTCTCTTGATATAGCCCGAGACTCCTTCCAGGGTCCTCTTCGTCGTCGTTGCTCTTAAGGTTCCGCGTCGCACAGGCGATGACACACAAGAGACGAGTTGAATTCATCACCGCAGTCTGCCGTCGCCGCTGCTGCAACCGGAAATGATGTGGCCGTTTCTCTGATTAAGACGCCTCTGACCTCCACTAATAATGTGCTGCAATGAGCTAGCCGAATACTTGCCTCTTCAGCCGTGCCTTGTATTGTTATTGTTTCTAGCTTTGTTGTTACAGCTGACGATGCTGCTATAAACAGCTATCGTCCGCATTCTCATTCTAATTATAACGTCTGCTGAACCATAGTGTAATGGAATAGGCCTGTAGCTTATTGTTTTAGAATTTTATATGCTGAGTGAAAACAATAATTAAATTTGTTAAGCGGTTTGTCACTGCTGGTTATTAGGCTATTCTTATATAGGCCTAAAATGTTCGTCTTCCTGATCAAATCCGGTGACCCAAATTTCTTCAAACTCACATCAGAAGCCTTGTAGGGCACATATATTTCCTCGTTGTTTCCGTGAATGCTGTCCCTCTGGAGTGCATGTGGACATGTTCTGCGACAGCTTAGTAGGTTACTACGGCCTTGCCTTAGACAGCTATGGCGACATGGTTGAAGCAAAATTCTGCAATCGTTTCTATTCCCTTTGCAACGCTGGTCGCCTGTTTGTTCTGTCGTTGTTGGTTTTGCTTACCTCCTCCACCCACCCATTCATTCAGTCGTCCGGTCGCCCCCATCAAACCGGTTCCATCCTCCAAAGTGGTCGGTTTCCTGCTCCCGCGTCTCTTTTGTTCCAGCGTCCATTTTCTCCGCGGTTGCTGCGCGCGCTTGTTATTCGAGCAGTCTTTACCCGATTTTTTGCGACTGAATGGCCGTCAGTCCACTGCAAATTGATTGATTGCCTGATTGTTTAATTGACCTTTTCATTCATCTGTCCGCTTACGCATTTGTTCCGTCGTTCCGTGTGTCCGTTATACGGTCGACTCAAGAATTACTGACGTCATCATCATCATCGCGCGTCGTCTCTGTTTCAGTGGCGCGAAGCTTCACGCATGCGCAGGTGATTGGCCGCCGCCGCCGCCGCAATAATGGCCGCGTTTTCGGTTTATAATAAGTAAGTAAGATGAGCGTTGATGTTTATGGTGTGCGGTCGGTCGGAGACAAAATGTGACGGCTTCTGGCAAAACAATAAGTAATTTCCCGTCGGACAATTAGCGACAATAAATTGTGACAGGCCGACATCAATCAATTCTTTGAGGCAACTATCTAGTGACGATCGTAAATTGTCATAAGCGCCGTATAGTTCTGTGGGCTTCCTTGGCTGCTCGGCAACCTGTTGACAAATTGCCCTCCGGATAAAAAGAGCTTGGATGTTTGGTAAGAATACCGTCGCACTGTATTCGCGTCTCTCCAGAGTTAAGGCAAAATTCCGAACAATTCAAGCTGATGGGGTTGTTTGATGGCGACGCACGTGCAAAGTAAAACGGGAGCTACAGCATGAAAGAACAAGCAGGTGTAAAACAGAGCAGCAGAGACTGCTCTTGTCTGTGGCATTCAAGCTGCTTGAATTGTTTAAGCCGGGCCATGGAAAGATGTGAAAAATTGCAAAGCATTTACAGCGGGCGCCACAAATGACATAGTTGGAAAACTGTCACTATAAAAGAGTACCGATTGTTAAGAAGATATTTGAATGCCGACGTTTATATTTTAGTCACAGAAACTGGGTTTCTGTTATAAAGTTGCCAACTTGACACAATATAATACAGCAGGATGATCATTATTCGAAATTTCAGAATTTTATAGATAAATTGGCAGAGAATGCACCATGCATTTCCTCAGTCTATACCTGTTGAAAAGTTCTTTCAATAGAATCATTCACTGAATGAATACAGTTTTTTAAATAGACTTGACAAGACTTATAGAGTTTCAGATCATAACCCTTATTTATGAGTTCAGCAGCTTAATGTTTTTTTATCAATAAACACGCTTTTCAAGATGCCATGTTTTTTCTCATTTGCAAATAATCCTTTGCTCCATTAACAGAGAAAAGTAATTTGCCATCTGAGAAAAAGAAATTGATCTGCATGTATAAAACTATAACTTCCACAAAGTCTAGCTTCTTAGACAAAGCAGATTCTCAAGGCCAAAGTGTATACCTAATGCTACTGATGTACTTATCCTGCATGCCTTTATCAGAGCAGCATTGAGTGCAAGATAAGACTTATTGGTTGCTGTGTTGGCTCTACACAGGAAATTACTGAGCATCTATGCCTGATGGTTAAAATATGTTCAACTTTACTGTTAAGTTGAAGTCACAGCTATAGACAGAAGCCAGGTGTTGGCAGTTTAACACTTTCCTTGAAGTCTTGGGTCATAAAGTTTTTGCCCTGTGGCAATAGCAGTGGCTATTATGTGTGTAGTGTACAAGCTATATGGTCAATAAAGACAGACTGACCGTCAGTAGCAGCCTTTTTGCATGAAGCATTGCTGATGGCTATAAATATATTAGGGTGGTCCACAAAAATCAAGTAACAGATTTCAGTTGTCCACAAGGCTAGTTTTGTTCTTTATCATAATTATAACAATCATGCAAATTTTAATGAAAACAAATAATATTTAGAGGTCAACCCATTTGGCACTTTTTATGTTATCTCAACAAAAATAGATATAATATTGTTCCGCAATGGTTAACACTATGACATGAGCGCTGTCTTGGATGGAGTTGGTAAAATCTTGCGATGATTTGCGACCAGTTGAAGAATAAACTGTTTCTGTTCCTCTTTCTTTGTTAGCATGTCATTGTACTTTTCGATAAGACTGTTTCACCCTTTCATCTACGTCATTCACCACTGTCATGCGTGCAGCCAGTTCGCAAAATCTGTTGAAGACTGGATCACCTGTCCACTGTTCTGGTGGTTTCTTGATAAATAACTGAGTCTTTTCTTTGCCTTTTTCCATTAGGACATCAAAGAAAGATGTCCTTTCTGTCACCAGATCCTCCAGTTTCAGCTGTTCAGATGCACTTGTCAACTGCACACGCCAAGGGGTGCCTGATAATGCTGGCCGTTGCAGATTTCGTACTATCTTTCTCTTCATTTTTACTGAGACTCTGTCATGGCTATGTTTACACAGAAACCAGAGGTGCCTTGAAAATGCTGCATGTATTTTGCTGACAACAGCCTGGTTTGGGTAGGTCTTCAGAACTGATAAAAATTTGATGTCATCGAGAGGGGCGCGGATTCCAGGCGGTGCTTCGTTCCACTGTTTGACATAAACAAGGCTGACAAACAGAGCCAACTCTGTGATATTCTTGGATTCGCGAGCAGTCAACTTGAATTGAGTCTTAAAAAGGAATATTTTCATAGCAGAAATGTCTTTTGACATCCATCTGGCGTGATGCGTTGGACCTGGAGCTCAAAATGATTCACTGCCTTCAGTTCACCAAGAAACCAGAAAATAAACGTAGAAATTCCTGATAATCGCCCCTTGGTTGCTGGGTTTCAAGCGCATCTGGTAAATAGCCGAGCATTTCCTGTCGCAGTTTGTTCAATAATGGATCCTGAAACAGTTCATCAGTTGTTGCGAAATAAACATCTTGGTTCACTGATGGTCATTCTGTCTGAAATCGCTTGAATAGCGCAGTTGATGGACCTTCGGTTGGACCAAACAGGGACAAGAAGACATTCAACAAGACGACTTTCATCATTTTCATGACGTGTTGACAGCATGCAAGCCAGACCATTTCAGTTCCCATAGCCTTTTCAATTCTAAAGCATGCGCCTTTATGAAGCCCAGTGTTGCTGGTCGTTATGTCAAATACGAGGCCTTTGATCTGTGAATCCAGATTCCATTTCTCAGTTACGTCAACACAGGTCTTGACCTTAGACTCACCTGCACCTATCCATTTTTGGAATTGTCACAAGTTTTCCTGACCATTTCCAGTGACAACAGCAGCTATGCGGTCCATATTTTCTTTTTATCCATTAATGTCGGGCAACATTTTGCCGTTCTAGTGCAGCAATAACGGTCCTGCCAGTGAACACCCTTTTTCTTCCATTGTAAACATGACAAAAAGACGCATTAGCACACAAGTAAAATGTTGAGAATGGGTTGACCTCTAAATGTTGCACAATTAGGCTGCAATTTAACAGGCAAACTATCTATACCCAGTGGACAAAAATAAGCCTTGTGGAGAAATAATTCCACAAACTTAAACTTTTCTCTATGGTTGCTGGACCACCCTAATATATATAGTTTGATTGCAACCAAACTTCATTGTCCAGCCATTCTTTGTGCACGATTGTCAAAAGTTGGCCAACATCCAGTAAAATTGAATCCTTTGCTGCAATAGTCTGATCCAGTACGTGCATGGCAGCATAGATATATTATAGTGTATGTATGTATATATATATATATATACAGGGTGGGCCAAAAAAAAGGAACCCCCTACGCATTTTTGCTAATATTTCGGCCAAAAGTAAGAATTTTTAAATCATGTTTTACAAGCTTAAAGGTAATTCATATCTACGTATAATGGCCAAATTTCACCGAAAAGTTTCAAACAGAACAAAAGTTATATCACTTTTAGTGAGTCCACCCACTGTTTTGTGATGGTTCAAAAACGTAACGCAACAAAAAGCAACAAAAAACGATTTTACTAAGTCACTTCTCAAATAATTGTAATCAAACAAACTTGATTATTGTTTCACAACTTGAGTTCAATGTGTCCACCACCAGTGCCCATACATGTTATGAGTCTTTTTGTAAAGTTTTGATGTCTTTGTTGATGGGTTCCAGAGGTAAATCTTCCCACATCAACTTCAATGCGATCTTCAATTCTCTTATCGTTTATGGCTTTGGTCGCAGATTGTGGTATTTCTCCAGCATAGCTCCCCTTACGTGATTATCCATTTGTTGGAGTGCGGAAGATTTCGACCTTCCGCTGCCTTTACGGCGTTCCAGAGCCGATCCCCTTTCATGAATGCGTAGGGATATTTTTTAACGATAGGCCTACTCAGCTTCCACTGTTTATCAGGGCAAGCGGCGATTAGAGCTTTTGCTCAAAGACCTTGCTCATGAAGTGACTGCATACGCATTTGTCTATCACTGACACCTTGCCCATCTTGATATTTGAGAAATTTCAATTTCATTGTTTCAATAAAAATTATTAACCTGAAAAATTCTTTATTTACCAACTTGATCGTCTTCTTGCTAAGTGACGTCACAGTGACGTGCAGTTACGCTGGTACCCCGTTTCTTTTCTAAATAATAATAATATGTATCTGGCAATATCAAGTTTGTTTGAAAACAATTATTTGAAAAGTGACTTAGTAAAATCGTGTTTTGTTGCTTTTTGTTGCGTTACGTTTTGAACCATCAAAAACAGTGGGTGGACTCACTAAAAGTGATATAACTATTGTTCTGTTTGAAATGTTTTGGTGAAATTTGGCCGGTATACGTAGATATGAATTACCTTTCAGCCTGTGAAATTTGATTTAAAAATTCTTACTTTTGGCCGAAATATTAGCAAAAAACCGTAGGGGGTTCCTTTTTTATGGCCCACCCTGTATATAGATATATAGATATATAGATATATATATATATATAATTTAGGGTGGCTCAGAAAAATTTATTTCAAATATTTTTAACTCTCACCCTCTCAAGATGTTCCAAATAAATAAATAAAATTTCCTGTTAAGTTTGCGATTTTTAGGATGATGTTTAGGGGTGCCTCACGGCAAGTGTAGTTTTACACAGTATGTCCTGTTCGTACAATGCCGCTAATTGGTGTTATCGGTTAAGTCTAAAAAGTGAATACATTATATTCATTGTGTAACAATATCTACTGTCTAGCAGTGCCTAAATTATTAACCAAAAGCAGTAACACTGTATATTCAACGGCTAATTAAAGAATTGAAAAAAGAAAGTTCTGAAAATGACTCTAGTCGGACATCAGCTTCAACATAAAATCAGATAATACAAAGACTGTCTACTGTTAAAAGCTAATGTCTAGCATGTCAGTTTGGCCACAACTGTGGATTTCCTACAGTCTTGGAACAGCTTTCTATGCTCAGCATGCAACCATTTGAAGGAGAAACTATTCCTGTTCTTTGTTTCTGATCAGATCGGCATTAAACTCCTGAATCAGCGCCACACCTATTTCCGCCTTGTCGTTTGCGACTTTCAGTGCCTTGAAAAGCGCTGTTTTGAAATCAGATTTGTAGCACCACAGGCCAGGATCAATCTGAAGGAAGTCAATTGGCAAGCTCATTGCTGTGAAGAATTGAAAACTCTGCTGAGTGACAACTGAGCCTTAGATTTCTGTTTGCTGAAAGACCACCTGTCATGGCGATTCGTTTTGATGTATTGCTGTTTCCAGGAGGAAACTCCTCATTGCATTCAACATTCCTAGTTTCACTTCAACAGTGACAGACAGATCAGACAGTGCAAGACATATCATTTTCTCATTCAGATTCCATAGGTGTCCCAATTATTTATCCACTGCACGATCAGATAAGACCTTATTGCGGAGTACTCCTGGAACCTATACAAAAACAATAGGTCATTATTCGGAGCCAAAATTGGCATCGACGCTGCAAACTAAGCTTGGATGTATCCACCTGTTATGGGCAAAGCAGAGAAGCTCACATAGACCATGTTCTTCTTTGGCTGTCAACTTAAACTGGATGCGACCAAAATGAAGATTTTGAATCCGTATAACAAGTGAGCCATCTATCTTGCTCGGTGAAGTCCAGCGGGAGCACGGAAATAAATTCCATTCAGAGGGATCCCTCCCAGAAATATGATGACGACAATGAGCAGTTCCTAGTAATCTTCTCGTGGCTGAATTTCCTGAAGTAATTGTTCAACAAAGTTCGAAACTTCAGATCTTTTTTCTGGTGTGATCTTTCTCGTGACTTAACATAATCTAAATCTGTACGGAAAGCAGCATGATCAATATCAGTCCAGGAGGATTGGAAACGTTTGAACTTCTGTATATCTGGTCCAGAAGAAGAAGCTAATGTCAGTGAACAGACATTAAAAAATATGATGCCGACAAGCAAAAGATAGCCGACGTTACTCCAACTTCTTCTCCAGACTAGTGCATGTATACATGATTTAAGACCTGTGTTCTACGATGAGGTGGCGAAAGCCATGCCACGGATGCGTGACTTGATACCCTTATCTTCGATAGCTGCGACTACTGCAGCGGTTGTTTTTTATTTCTCCTGTCCCATATGGTAGGTATGGAGCTTCAGGCAGCTGATCAATGCCTGTTCCAGATACCAATATAGGCAGATGATTGACATAAGCTTTCCCGCCCATGTATAGAAGAAGTTTACATCTCTATTCTCTGACTAGAACCTTGTTGAGGCACCTCTAAACATATTCAGAATCAGTTTAAACTTGGTCACAATTTTTTATAAATTATTTGGAACAGAATGAAAGGGTGAGAGCTGCAACTTTTAATAAAAAAGTTTCTCACCATTGCTCATGAGCCACCCTAATATATATATATATCAAGGGGCAATATATTCCCCACCACTAAGGCAGAAGATACACCATGTTATTTGCCTCATAGACTAAAATTTGTTGTAGTGCCATTTTGATCAGTTTTTCATTTTAGGGGTCAAAGCCAGTTAAGGGACCAGAGTTAAAACACATAGATGCATAGTTGCACTGAATGTGATATATATATATATATTAGGGTGTCTCTTAAAAATGAAAGTTAAAAGTTTTAATCTCTCACCCTTTCAAGTTGTTAGGTTCATGGAAAAACAATTTTACAACAGATTTGGTGGATATTGGATAACATTTAGAGGTGGCCCTTTGATGTCAAAGTTTTAGCAATGTAGGCCCATTGTTTATTACTATGCTACATAGTTCGAATCATTAAGAGAGGGACAGATTGTCCTATTAATTTGCCAATTTCAATCTAAAGAAAAAGCGAAGCAGGCTACCACTTCATCATCATCATCATCATCATCATCATCATCATCATCATCATCATCATCTAGTACAGCAGAAGAGATGGGAAGCTAATGGAAGATCTAACTTCCACAGAGCATATCAATCGTCTTCCAATTCTTATATCAGGTGTTGGAGTGAAGCTTCGATCCGGAACTGTATACCGACTACCGAGGCCCAAGCCACTGACGTCATCGTGTCTTTGGAGGAATGGGGCATTATGGCTCGTGTTGCGGGGTTTTGCTTTGACACAAATACTGTCCTGCCAAAGGCTGACAACGATGGTGGGATCTCTGGTGCTTGCACAATTATAGAGCAGATCGAGGCTTGGAAGAGATTTGCTCTTCCAGGGCATGTCACCATCATATGGTAGAGCCAGTGGTTTGGGCGACATTCGAAGGGACAAGTGGTGCATCTGCTGGCCCTGAAGTTCTTCTATATAAGCGATGTTGGAGGCATGACGTTTTCATTTGCAGGTGCCAGGCATCATGCATTGTGCCAGATGGATGACCAAGGTTATACATGCGATTAAAATCTGGCTCTTTCGTGACCAGTTCCAAATGACTGCTTCAGAGAAGAGAAGAGAATTCGTGATCGGGCAACTTTTGCAGTTATCATCCACCTCAAGACCTGGATTAAGATTTACTGCCCCAATCGGAGTTGAAGCACCTCTGAACGACTTCCGACTTTATGATTGAACTCCTAAAATACCCACATGAAGCCATTTTCAGCACAACAAGCAAAACGCTTGGACTTCATCTATGGTACTTTTCTGAGGAGCTGGTCCGACTGGCTCTTTTTGATTCGAGAGTGTCTGTGGAGATGAAGAGACTGATGTTAGCCACCATGGACTACCCAGCCCCGGATCACCCAGTGACATCCACCAAAGAGACCAAAAGTTAAATCTGCTGCATTATGGGCACCGGGGCCTGGAGTAGTTCTGCGAGATAAACACTCTTCTACAATAGTTGGCCTTCCTCAAACTTTCCTTGCCATGGATTCGTCTGAATGCGATGAAGAGGAAACATTCCGAGGAAATTGCGCATCATCAATGACAGGGCTAAGTGAGGCGTGGCCCTCATTAAGAAGTTGACTGCCAGGGAGGAGCAACTAGAATTCCTCCTTCAAGTTGTCTCCGACCATCGACGTAAATTTCTGGACTGCAGCGAAAAGACTATTATGGCAACATATTCCGGAAAATTAGTAATTAATTTTAACACACGTAATTATGTAGGGTATATATATACCATATATATAGACCCTATATATACAGGTAGATAGTAGATCATTTGCTAGATAAGCAATACAAATGATTAGTACTACAACTGGCGATTAATTATCATGTAGCATTATATACTTCCCATTGTACCAAGTATCATTAATTTTCTAAACTTCACCGCTCGAGGGCCACCTCTAAATATTATCCGATTTTAATTAAATTTTTTATAAAATTTTATTTCTATGAACCTAACAACTTGGAGGGGTGAGAGCGAGATAAATAGAAAAACTAATTTTTTACTATATGCTAAGAGACACCCTAATATATATATATATAAATATATATATATATATATATATATATATATATATATATATATATATATATATATATATATATATATATATATATAGACGCTCCTAGACAGACTGAAGTGTCCACCTTTCTAACCAGGTAGCCTCCATTAGCCTAATCACAAATCTTTCCAAATTGGAGAAATCTGTATCTTAAACAATTCTGATAATTTAAAAAAATGATTTAGTTGAAAAATGAAAGTTCTTGTATATGCTCTTATCCCTAGCTCATTTTATGGGCCTAAGTACTTTGCTTTAGGCCTACCTATTTTTGACTTTACGATGCGATGCTTTTAACACAGGCTGAGGGCAGTTATATAGAAGCTAACATGTTGTTCTAAACCTGGGTAATATTGTTTTATTAGGTTCCGGAAAACTTTCGTTATGTTGTTCAGGCCACACTGCGTGAGTTCTACACGTCAATTGTTGCAGAGAAGGATCAGGAGCCATCCTGGAAGAAAGCCATCTACAAGGTGATTGCCCGGATGGACGATCCTGTCCCGGAGTACTTCAAGAGTCCAAACTGGATGGAGCGACTTGCTGATGGATGAGAGAAATCCTCTATATACGTTTTGTGTGGTTAATTTCCTGAGCTTTTGTATACAGTTGTCTCAAAGTGGCCACGGCCAAGCAGTATTGATGAACTGTGGTATTAAGGAGACTTGCGAGATTGCAAGTGACGTTGGTGGTAAGGCATCTGAGGGAGATGCAAGTGTTCTTGAGTATGAGCATTTCTAAGTTGCTTATCAGTACTTCCCTGGTGTTTACACAAGACTTCATGTTCACCGTGATGTTCACTGTAGTTGTACTGAGCTTGTTGGAGTCATGATGACATTTCGTGATCATTTGATTTTCATGTTTACAGTTGAACCAACCCATCTGAAGACTTTAGAACTGATAATGGAAACTTTGTCATGACCGGTCGTTAGACCGTGGAAGGGTTTGAGAGTTTGAATCTCCATGGCATGGCATGGGAATCTTGCAAATGGAAGAGTATATCATGTTTGGGCACTGCTCAAGAGTAGCTTTCACACGTCTGGCGTTTACACTCAAACTCAGTGGTTAAATTGACCCGGATCCCGCTGGATCTGAGATCCGGCACTTCTATTTTGAGATCCGCCACCTGAACTAGGAGATATGCCACCTATAGCTCATGAGACCCACTACATAAATGTATGTTTGGTTGCAAAATCAATTATATGCATCGTTTCACATTTTTAGTTATATCCAAATAGCGAGTATCAGTTATAGATTATCCAGAAAGACTTAGGTTACAGCTTTGCAAAACTTTGGAGATCCGCCTCCTCTGGATGAGCAATTTAACCAATGCTCAAACTCCATGTGGGTTATAAGGGTCCTTTTCTTCAGCCTCTGTTTACCCTCCTCTTATGCTAAGAGGAGAGTTTTGTAGACAGAAGTCTACAAAATGTCTACAGCTGTAAGATAGTATACAATTCTCTATGTTATATGTTGCATCTGGCCTTTATAATTCAACTTTGAACTTGAATTTGAACTTACTTAGTGTGTAACAGTTGAAATGGTGGACCAACTGTAGTATAATACAGAAGATGTGCAGATTATGTTACCAATTAGTTGTTTGCTGCTATTTGTTGTGGAGTCAGTTTTTTATCGGAAAAGCCGTTTGACTTAATTAAAGAATCTTTGTGTATTGTTTTATGATTGCTGTGAAATTCAACAATCCAGTGAAATTTTGTTTGTCATTGCATATTTACTGTTTTCAGGGAAGCTGTAACAATTGTAAATTTAGACTTACTTGTATACGATTAATGCTTTAACGAAGAACTGTATTGGTTTCCCAGTCGTCTTTAGTATACAATCTCATCATTAAACTGTTAAAATATGGAGGACAGAAACAAGGTGAAAGTTGTGTCAGCACATCTGACTTAGGATACTTCTTCCACCTCGCCATCATTTAAAAATGTATATCATGCAAATAAATTCATAATGAGAAATTGTAATAGTTATAACTTTGGTGCTGAATTGGTGTTCAAAAAGTACCGCAAAAGGGTCGAATGGCCTAACAATGAACCTGTAGCAGTTGGTACATGGTGTACCAAAATAATAGATTTATTTATAATATGCACAAAATTCCTGGTTTTGAAAGACAACCTATCTTCATATTAAAATGCTTATAGTGGTTCATTAAATATTAAACAGATGTGCTGTTATTCCTTATGTGAATAGTTAATTAGCTGTGTATACTGTTATAAACCTATCTGTGCTGTGAAACTGAATTTGCAACCAATTTTCTCCTTACTCTGTGTTAACATTTTGCCAGTATCTAAAATTGTGCAATTTATGCAATGTTCGCATTGTCTTTAATTTCTTGTATTTATAACTGTTGAGAAGACTACAAAACCATTATTGCTACAGTGTTCAGTAAATTACGTTTAAAGTGCTGTTTTGTTTGGAACATATGTTTCTTCTGTTATTGTGATTAGACCATTCTGACTTTGAAAGGTATCATGATGTTATATGGATTTATATAATGTCTCAGCGTGATTCACTGATTTGAAGAGGTGAAGGTTGTGAAAGAATAGTGAAAATGCTGAAATTCACAATTCCAAACAGATTTCTTACAAGATTTAGATAGTGCTTGTTTTTCAAAATGACCGTGGCCAAGAAAAGGGACCATGCACTTGTCACTTACTAGATGAGCCGGAATATGGGGTTTCCCTATTTTTACCATGAACATTGATTTTTGCATTTAATTAATGCATCTCCATTTCTGGCTCAGTGAATTATGTCACGTGATGGATCTGTTTAGAACTGTCATGCATAGTCATAGGATGATCAGTGTTTTTGTGAGGTAGCCTACTTAAATGCGCTATGTTAAGTGTCCTCATACATACATACATACAATACATACATACAATACGTATACAACTATACATGTATTAAGGCCAGATTCTGTGATTAATACATCGGGCATAGCCTATATGAGACAGGCTGAAATTTTTTATAGGCGTTTTCCCGCCAAATGGTATTTTATTTTTTATTAAATGTGGCATAAACTTTGAGCCAAACATCCTGAAAATGTTAGCCTAATTTTTAAAGTAGGCCTATCAACTTGTGGAAAATTAGTCCATTCCCGACAACTATAGTCCATTTTCTTGGCCGAGATCACAGATGGAGATGTGAATATACAGCATTTATAGAGCGGTATATTGAAGGGTCTTCAGCGCGTCCGTTTGGGGAAAGTAGGGAACCAGCTAAAGCGCCATTAATCATATGGCGCGGGCGACTTTCGTGACGTCGCTTATCATACGAAATGCATGCTGGGATTTCTTAACTGCTGACCGCAACTTGACAATGGCAGAGACCGCCTTACGCGGGTTCCTGGCTGGTCTCCCGAGAGTCGTTCCAGCAATCTAGGCAGGACTACTTAATTGACGGTGCGCAAGTCGTTTAATTTGCGTGTTTATCTTCTATCTATCTTTTGTCTCTATACGAATGGTGTTCGTGTCAAATGGTCATTAGGCGAGCTGGAAGACCATTTAACGATGATCTCCTGTATAGGCTAGGTCTTTCGTATATAGCGGATCCAAATTATCGTTTTATTCCTATTGGGCCTTTGTATATATTTATAGTCGTTGCTTCGCATGGCACAATTCAGTCTCTTCCTCTCTCAGAAATTCTGCAACTGCTCTTAATCTGCGTTGAGCCAGTTTTTTGGAGCGAACTCTCAAAGGACTTTCGCCATGCATGGAGTTCGCTCATCCTCCAGTTTCAATCGGATCTCTGTTCCTCTTGTCCACTTCGCCATTGCGTGTTTCACTCGGACAGAAAACGAGCCTTTTCAAGATGTATCAGCTGTGACGTAACTAGGACTTTTCGTTTGGGGGGGCGACTTTAAGCCTTGAACATGGCGAATGCGGTAGCCCGAGCCTATAGTGGAGCCGGCGGCTTGATTCATTTTTTGGGGGGGCTCAAGCCCAACGCTGGTTACGTCCCTGTGTATCAGTGGCTTAACATAAAAATTCTTATATGAGTATGAGCGGGCCAGAGTAACGCTACCCGCACCCGACTTTTCGCACCCACCCCCGAGTCCTAACCTGGCGCAGAAACTAACCGAACAGTGGCGGCGCTACAGCAGGGCAAATGCACCGGTAAAAAAGCCCTTGTCATGATCATTGCCCTGCCAGACGGCTGTCAGAATGTTTGCCTTGCCAAGAATTTATTTGGGGCATAAATTGCCTTTGCACTGGTTACTTTTATGACTGCCCTATTATAGTTGTCAAAATGTAACTGGCGTCGCCTCTGTAACCGAATAGCTCTTGCGGATAGGATTTGATATAGCGCCAAGATATATAGCCTACCCCGCCGAGAATAAGCTGCAGTTGATGATGCGGCTTTACGGTGTCGCTGAGGAATTGATAATTACATCTGCGCTGTGTAAAAACTATAATGGTCCTCTGGAGTTTTTATTAAGCCTATAGGTCTACTTACAGTACGTGCATGCATGATAGGCCTACACAATTCACATACGCACGTATGATAGTACGCAGCGTAGCGAGTGTCGTGAGATGAGAGGATGCGATTGGGTGTTGCAGTGCAGCCCATCAGCCTCTTCGTTGACCAAAGAAACTGCTGCGGCTGGCAAGACGCTGAATACTTGCTTTAAGAAGTCGCCGCCTGGACGTCCTCTGATTGGTCAAGATCGCTCAGCCAGTGGCCAATGAGGATCGACACAATCGTATAAAAAAACACATCAGGTATAGCAGAAGGAGCGAATAAAGGAGAGAAGGCGACTAAGCGCAAACAGGAAATGGATTGAATTTATTTCATTGGTAGACCTCGCGATGTAATCACGTGTGCCACAACACTTATGTGTACAGTCTATGTAACTATAGACATTTATCATCATTATCATCATCATCATCATCATCATCATCATCATCACCACCACCATCGCCATCATCATCATCATCATCATCATCATCATCATCATACACCGATTGATGTCTTGTGCATCAGACACCGATTGATGTCTTGTGCATCAGACACCGATTGATGTCTTGTGCATCAGACACCGATTGATGTCTTGTGCATCAGACACCGATTGATGTCTTGTGCATCAGACACCGGCGCGAATGAAGTTCCTTATTACAAACCGGATGCGATTTATAAAAGCTCCTCCTGTATACTGGCTCAGAGTGCAGACTGTCTCTCACAGAAGATACATTTCCCATACATTCACTCTCATGCATGCATGCATTGCATACGTAGGCGGAAGTCCACTCGGCATAATTACAGGCCTATTTAGACTATGCAGTCTGCTGCACAAGCCCTGTTGTCAACTTGTCACTGTTCGCATGTATACACATGTATATAGGCCTATCGCAGTTTGTTAACACTAAACCATGGCATGGCATTCTCGTCACAACCCGCGGCACCCGCCTCGTGCAGTAAACTATAGGCCTACTTACTGTAACAGGCCTAATAATTTTTCGTCGCACAAGCGCTATTCTTGGCAGATTGGTTGAAAGACTGGCTTATGAGATTCGATCCGTATAGGCCTAACTATAGTAGGCCTATCACTTTCCTCCAATCTTACATGAGTTGCCGATCTAGCAAATTAGCAATTCAGTTAAAAATCTGTCACAGTTCATAAGGCATCACATTTAGTCCCAAATGCAGCGTATACCAATATTAACGGACTGCGATGGTGTGTGATTCTTGTTCCAGTTTTCGTTACTGTTCTCGGTGCCTTTGGAAACCAATGCATTTAATAGACCCTTAATTATAGTGCTGTGGATGCTTTCTCGTCTGTCTGTATAAGTAGCCTAATTGTCTGTCTCTCTCTGTGTTTTTTCACATAATTTGTGTGTATGTATGTGCCAAGACCTGTGAACAACTGAACGTGTATACGCTATATATACATGCAATAGACCATGCACAGCCTATGTATACCCTGTATACCCTGTATGAACGTTTTGTGCATATTGACATAATATAGGCCTATACAGTACTTGCATGTCACTTAGAGGGTTATGCTGTATAGCTTTTGCATATATATATATATATATATATATATATATATATATATATATTAAATTTGACTGTAATCAAATAGGCCTATCAGGGTTTATTTAAATTTCAAAAGTAATCAAATAATAAATAATTGTAGCCTAGCTTAAAATTTACTCACCCGTAGGCTATAGGCCTACACTAAGCTAATATATCGTCGACCCAGATAAGAACTAAATGTTGTAGAGCCAGTCTGTTGACAGAATTTGAACTTAACAGTATAGGACTATAGGCCTATATGATGTTACGATGTCTGTTATATATAGGCCTAATGTGGGAAAGAGATTTCAAGTCTGGAAAACATGTCAGTCAATCTGTCTGTCTGTCTGTATGTATATATATGTCAGCCAGTGTGTCATATATGACTCTCTATATTTCAGGAGATCATTATTCAACCTATATATATATATATATATTATATATATATATGCAATTAAATGCTTCGTTTGTAACACGTAGCGTAGCCCCCCTCCCCCGCCTCCCGTAGGCCTATACGTATATACCTATATAGCAAATGCCTGTGTTTGTACGTTTGCTGTTGAATGTGGCCAAGCTGTAGGCTCATGTGTGCGTGTATGTGTATTTGTGTACATGCGTGGTCACTCTTTCTCTGCTTTAGATTGCAAAATTGCGGCTCTAACGCTGTCGTTGTTTCCCGGTTCCTTTCCATGCAAGTGCAGGCCAATTATCCTCCTCCTCGCTTTGCTTCTTGTCCCTCATGATCTTCTTCCTGAAATCCTCTTTGATCCCTACTCCACTTCCCACGCTTTTCCAGCACCGGACATATAGAAAAAACAATAAAACAATAATATAGGCCCACTATGGGCCCTAGGCCCATTATATGTTCGTTTCCCTCTGCAGTCTTCGAAAGTATCTTTTCCAGTAGGCCTAAGTCTCCTCGTCTTCGTTCTATACTGATCTACTCCAATTCTTCCTCCTCTACTTCCTTCCAATTCCTCTGGTTCTCGATCCTTCGTACCTCCTCATTTACTTTCTCCGTATTTTCCTCCTCTCATCCTATCCTCAACCCTTTTGACCTCCATTTCTTCCTTCTTCTTCTACTTCTTCTTCTACCTTTCCTCCTTCTCATCGTTCTCCTATTCTTCATCCTTTTCTTCTTTCTTTCCCCTCTATCCATGTCTTCCTCTTCCTCCTCCTATGCATCTATTCGTTGGAACATAAGATGTAGAGGAAGATTACGGCGACATAGACAGACAGACTGTAACTGGAGTAGCCTAACTAAAAGCTACTGGACGCTTATACTGATTTGAGAAAGAGGTAAACCGATCAGACTCAAAGCTATTATAAACAATTTTAGTTATTTTACTCATTCCAGACTGGAAACGTCCATCGCACTATACGCGATGAGGTTTACCCATTCGCCTTCTAGAAGCTTTCAAAGGACGCTTTCGGAATACGAGTCATAAAATGGCAAATCTCCGGAGACGGCGCCAGATGGAAGCACTTATTATTAAGACGCGAAAATGTGAGATTGTTTCTCCGAAGCCGTTATAACGGCCAATTGCCGTGCCCGTCATTTACGACATCAAATGGCTTTGACTGTACGCAGACTCTTAAATTAGGCTGTATACGCACATCTTTTCGTGACAAGGTATCATTAAATGTAGTGCGGATCTGTCGTCTGGGTATAATTATTTATTTATAAATATTTATTATTTTCTACAATTTGATGGTACCGTAATCTTTTCTCACCGGGATAAGTTGATAGCATTGAGCGTCCAAATCCTAAGCCGGTATAGGCCTATTATCCGCAGTTTCGACCGATGTGGACCGTAGTTTAGCGCGTTCTGTGTCTACAAGTAGACCATCATGGCCATGATGTCAAAGACAACATTTAAACTAGGCCTAACATAACTAATGTCATTACGCAATGCCTGCAGGCCTCCGACAGATTTATTATAATCAGAAAATGAGTCCGGAAAATTTGAGAGTTTCTATCTCTGTTTGTAGGAAACTAGGCCTTACTTCAGCTGGAGACCAACTCAATAAGTTTAGCGACACCTGCCGAACATACATTTAACATTGGCGTGTCGCAGTCATAGACTAGACACGCAGCGATTACTGCTTCCACCTGGTGATCAAACAAATATGAACGAACGACGAGTGGGGCTCAAATCCGCAATCTACCTCTGCTTCACCTTGGTTTTTGCCTTTTGGTTTATAGCAAGGGAGACATTATAAGTACACAAAATTACCTATTTTTGACCTATCACTTTAACATTACGGTAATAGCATTACCTTCCATTTTGTGGACGTCCTCACTCTAACGGAGCAGAGGCCTAGCTTGACTACCCTGTTGATCTTGCAGGCCTAACAGTGCTACGGGGTGGCAACTTCGATCTCGCACGTCGTGCAAATGGACTCTTCACTCTTCATTGGATTCAATGCAGTGCGTCCGTGTCACCTATACTGATTTTAGAAAGGAATGTGCAGGCTGCAAATGCACGTACCAAATCTATGAGCCGACGTCTAGTCTATACAGGGCATAACCTTTGCCCGCATTTAGGTGACCTATCCCCGATTTTGTAGACGTCCTTTACAGATGACCCCTAGCATTGCAAAGTTGGAAAATGCTGTTTGGGGCTTTACAAGTTGGATGGTACACAGAATTCACAAACCAATATGCATGTTAAACAGAATGGAAACACTAGTTTTACAAATCGGCATACCAAATGGTTGCCTTACAGTTTAGCACTCTTCCACTTTCAACTTGACAGCCACCACCAAAATACTACCCCATAATGGTCATTTACTCCACAAGGAAAACCATCTGCATAGGCTTTGTTGAATTAAAAGAATTACTTTACATGGTTCAAGATTTTTGTATTGTACATGTATTGTATTTATTTGTTAAAGACCCAGAGAAAAGAAAGTGGTTTTGAGACATTGGAGTGGCACTTGGGAGCACCAGTCAACAGCAAAGAATGTGTCGATGTAGAGCTCCTATTCCATAGTGCAGGACCAATGAATACAAAAGCTAGTTTTGGCCATAGCAGTCCTTGCCCACAAGACAACAGCGAGCTCATGCCATTCAAGCAAGCGAGTGCAGTGGACGAAAAGAGGAGGCTGAAGTAGACAGATGGAGGTTACGAAGATGCTTGGGCGCTATGCCACAGTAAGACCGGTAAAAGTAAGAACCTGAAGCTGAAATCTAGCAGTAAGGGGAGGGCTCGAGTGAAGGTGATCAAACATGAAAGAAGAGATGTGGGACAAGAGGAGTATCTTCGACATTTCAGTAACAAACTAAACCTTTTTCAGTTGTTTAATTGCAACAAACAAAATCATTTGAGAGTTTTTCACATTCTGATTTGCTGCAATGTCAACAGCAAACTGACTGCTATGTCATCAGATTTAGTTCTTGTAGCCTCGGCTCTTACGACGACCACGAGCACGCTCAAACTTGCGTCCTTTCGACTGACAATATGGCCTAAAATCACAAATAAGACAACATCCGTTCAGACATCCATACTTACACACCCGTCAATAAGCTTCCAGACAACAATTGTGAACAGTCAGGCTAATAAAGCACAATTTGATCAAACAAGCTCCAGCTTGTTGTAAGTATTGCATTTCAAAACATCATATGCTCTTTAAAGCAGTAGCTTAATCTACTCCCAGGATCATTGTCAAGTTTTTACCCTGCATTATAACCACCCAAGACCTCGGCAAAAGCAGAATGGAGAGGTACCATAGCTGCATCGGCTACAACTCATCAACATTTGGCAGTGCAAAGTATTACAAAAAGCGGCATTAATACACCGTACTTTAATTTGCATTTTCCATTTCATGTTTTCCATATGAAATGTGTAAAGATTTTTATATTGTTAAAACAACGGTTATTAAAACAAGGGCTACAAAATGTAGAATACGTACTTAGTGTGGCTGTGTGGAACTCCAGGAGCAGTTCCAAAGTGTCTGTATGCTTTTCTGGCCTTACGTGGTCCTGCAAATTTAATACAATTAACAGAACTCTATATGGCTGCAGACACCCACCTCTTTGACGCCATTATCAATAATCCAGCATATGTAAAACACAGACAAAAACAGACTGCATACTTACTGCACCCAAGAGCCCATAATAGAGTAATACAGCACTCCAACAGTTTGGCATGCAAAACATTTATAACATGGATGATATATGATAGTTGGTGCACCAAAACTTTTATGATGTTAGATTCACCCAATACATAAAAGTGATTCTCATGTAAACCAGTGCAGTTAGCAATTGGTATAATAAAGGATATACTAACTTACTTAGAACAATTAGCAGATTTAAAAACAATATGCAGGTCTACTACAGCAGTTGAAAATTTTGACAACTGGCACTTTTACAAGTGCATGGCTGCAACATAATGTTTCACTCTGGGCTGAGGATTTTAATGATAATTAATCGATCAACCACTAAAAATTGTAATCAGTTAATTTAATATTGGTCGATTAATTTTACTTATTTCATGATATCAAGTGGCCCATTTCCCGAGTAAACAATATGGCGAACAAAGATAATGTGAAACGTTTTGAGTTAAAAATTAAGCAATCATTTTGCATTTAAAGTAAATGCTGATAGAAAAGTTGAAGATGTGAATAAACAGTTCGTTTACAGTGATTCAAACACATCGCTGACATATCACATTCTGCATTTGGAATGATTGGCTTTTTTGTAGAAAGAAAAGTAGTAACTGACTCAAGAACTAAATTTTTACCAGTTTCAGGCTTTACATAACAGATACCAAATTAATCGATTAATCTAAGTTATTTTTGATGAAAATCTAAGTTGATTTTTGGAGAGTACTCAATTAATTTTTTAAATAAAATTCTTTAGACCTAACTGGTATTGTAATTGTATAACATCAGAAAACACAATGACAACTTTGCTACCAAAACTATTTGCTTTAAAGATTTGAATTTTCTTTACCCTGCAGGAGCACACTGTTCTGGCCCTTGGGACTCTTCAAAGCCAGCTGATCAAATGTCAAGATCGAACCTCCGTTTTTCAGAATGCGAGCACGCGCACGATCAGTAACATGCAGAGCGCACACCTAACCAATCAGAACAAAGAATTCATCAGTTTTGGTTGACAAACATAGAAATTACAATACTTCAGAAAAACGAAAATTCATTTCAAAATCTATACAGCTAAATCGCCAGTTTCAGCATAGCCAATCTATTTTTTACAGTAACCACTTATACAATTTTCCAATTAGTCTAACAAAGCTCAGATCATTTCAAATTATTATACTTTAACCCCTTACTGAAAACAGATAAATTACCATCTGACTGACGACTGTATGTTTTCGGATCAACTTATAAATGCACTACAATAGGTTAAATTGCATGATTGGCTAATAGCAATTTACAAAATTAATGCTTTAAAAGAAGCAACATGTTTTGGTAAAAATAACAACCAGCAGAATTAAATAGTTTGTTTGCTCACATTCAACTTCGGAATTTCAAAGATCCTAGGATCATCAGTGACTGTGCCAACGACAACAGCGATCTTTCCCTCACGTCCATCCTTCTTCATGTGTCGTGCCTACAATTTAAAAATTAATATTGCAAATATGTACAAATATGTAAGACTGTTTGTTTGCAGTAGAAAAACTCTATGGGAATCTACACTTAGTACAAACAGGACTACATTGACTAATTATTTAACATTAAAGAGACAATTGATACAGGAATAGAATAATTGTTACCTCAAATAGACTTTCCCATAAACTTAATTTACAAATAAATACTGATCAGAATAAGCGGTTTCATTTTTGAAAAACCGTCGGATAAATGAATAATGCAAATGAAAATTTCTTCTTATACAGAAAATTCAAAAACAAAAATGTTACACTGCATTTATACTCCACAACTGAAAACATAGCACAATGTAGTCTTAAAGTTTCAGTGACAACTTTATGTTTTACGGATATTGACTTATGTTTCGAAATTCATTTCAACGCTTCAACGACAAGCTACATTGGTTTTCCAGTCACCGTTAGTACACTCTCATCATTATTTAAAGTGTTAAAGACCTAAATGAAATGTCAAATAAATATTCTTTTCACAATATAGCAGTGTTTAAAGATTCTTACCAAACGTGACAGAGCAAGAGGAGGGCGGTTTGTCTTGCTCATAAACAGTCGCTTAAGAACAACTTTGTTGAACTTTGCATCAGTTCTTCTTCCCAGGAACCGGTAGAGCTACAAGCATCAAACCATATTCATTGCTAAAAATTATACAACAAAGTAACTTATTATTTAGTTTGAAAGAAAACTTCAGTAGACGAGCTTCTAGATGCCCAAACATGACCTCATTACTACCAAAATGCATCTGTTTCAGCTTCAAATTTTGTATTCATTCAATGATTCAAAAGGCTGAGAGCACAAGGTAAGCCAGACTGGTCACACATATTCCAGAAGTCCACGGACAGTCACTGACCTAACTCGCTATTGCTTAACTTCACGGCAAGCCTATAGTATTGGGGGCTGAAGAATAGAGTGTGTAAGTTTACTGGCGTTGTGAGTGTCGGTTAGGGTCAGGGTTGTCATTAGAAAACCTGGTACCGTCCGGCATCCGCGCAGCATGCCCAAAAATACTGTATAATTCTTCAGTCCACGATACTATAGGTTTGCCAACTTCACTGTGCTCACCATTATTGCATATATGCCTCCTCACTTAATCTAGACTGCATTTTCATTATGCAAATCAAGTTTCTGTAATCCAGATTCCAACACACACACAACCTTCAAGTAAAATCAAACAGTATCTAGGCCCAAAGCTATAACAGTATAGTCTCTAAAACTATAACTGCATAATCATGCATTGATGTTACTTGCTGCCTTTTGATAGCAAGTTTAATATGAAATAAACGAAAATACAATACAATGAATTCCTAGCGAATTTTCTGCGTGCAGTAATACATAATACCACAGCACAGTAAAATTGTTACTTGCGACTTTCTTGTATCTACAGTTTATAATTTCTTATATATATTATTTTTATGCATTCTCTGGTAAAGGCATTGGTACC
Source organism: Aporrectodea caliginosa (assembly GCA_020284085.1). Classification (NCBI taxonomy): domain Eukaryota; kingdom Metazoa; phylum Annelida; class Clitellata; order Crassiclitellata; family Lumbricidae; genus Aporrectodea; species Aporrectodea caliginosa. The sequence continues at coordinate 1,484,572 of JACEVL010001206.1, read as the reverse complement.
AAAGTGCACGCCACATGCACATGTGTTGCGGGCTTCGCGGCAAGGTGATCTTGTGCTAAACATAAGTCACAGATAATCCACATATTTTAATTTTAAAAATACAACAGTACGTTTAACTGCAAATCCGATTATCTTCTATTACGTTTGATTTTTGTTATTATACGGTCCGTACCTTGACAAGAAGTCTCAGATACACATTCTTAGACTTCGGCTCCTTGCGATGGACTTTTCGGTCCTTGTTATGGCGGATGTCGATACCCTACAATCAAATCAAAGTTTCTATATCTTAAACATGTCAGAATCTCTTGTTCTGCAACTAGCTGATAGTTATTATCTGAGATGTCAGTGGATTTAAAAAGTCGGCAAAACATTGATCCTCACCATTTTCTAAGCGAATCAAGAAAGGCGGAAGTACCAGCAGAGAACTATGGGTAGGTTGTTGAGTCAAGAAAGCTTGAAGAAAGATTCCAAATATATGCGCTCGACACAAATCAGTCAGTCAGTCATTAACGAATTCGTTTGCAGAATTTAAAATGTTGTAGTTAATGGTAATCGTAAACGCCATACTTGTAAATATATATATATATATATATATATATATATATACATATATTCGGTTTTTTTAGAAAAACAATCTGAAAAAAACGCAGAAATGCTGACATGAGTGACAATGGACAATTATCTATCTTTGGACATTCCTGATGTGGAGACGATGGTTACTAAAGCTGAGGATACGCTGCTATCTGCGGTCCAAAGGAACAGTTCACACGTTCTGACAGAGCTTTTCCCACCTACTAACATACGCCAATATATAATGCGACCCCGACCTCTTGATTATGTACTCGATCCCCTTTAAGGACAATAGAAATTTTTTCCTCGTGTCCTTTACCGGAAATTGGTACCAATAATCTGAGAGTCTTTGTCAAAATGTACCATTTAACACTAATTTAATTCCATCTTTTGTACCTTCCTGTTAACATTAGTTTTATATTTCGATTCTATCTTTATTATTCTTTTGAATTAGCTGTTATCAGTTGCTGTGTGTCAGCTGTTTTTTGTGTGCCAATAAACGAAAATATAATATATTATATATAAAGTTAATTAGAAAATTAATTAGAAAAGCGCCCCTCGAAAGCCAAGCGCAGGGCACCAGCTTATTCACGAGCACTGCGTCGAGTCAGATGGGTTGTTCAACGGATAGTCTGAAGGAGGTCCAAGTCCGGTTGCCTGAGGTCAGAGCACAGTCCAAAATAATGCCTTCAGAGTAACTGTTAAGGTAGGCAAGGCGTCGTTTATATAGGTAGAGAATTAATTGGAAGATGGAGGATCTCTGGATCAGATGAGTCGGGGTATGAATTCCTGAAGAGGTGAGACTTCAGTTTTGATTGAAAAGCGGAAGCCCGAGGTGTGATAGATAGATGAGCCTATATAGCTGAGGCAAATGATAGTGGGTGATTGCGGGATGCTGGTGGAGGAACCGAGAATTTGAGGGATTCAGGAGGAAGATCGTTCCATGCAGAGACGTGCATGAAATAAATAATATTGCGACTGAAGTCGAGAAAGACTGAGACAAGAGAATAGGCTAATCTGGTACAGCGAGTTGGCTGGATTGTGAAGACTTCACGAAGGCATTATTTTGGGCTGAGGTTATTGTAGGCATAGGCGTAGCTACATGGAGGCACGAAGAGGCAGTTGCCTCCTCTTGCTTTCTTGATATGCTAGAACTTCTATTAACCAATGACCCCAATAACCAGAATTTTGCCAATGGTCTGTGAGGTTGCCTCCTCTTGAATTTAAGTCCATGGCTACGCTCCTGATTGTAGGCCAATGTAGGGAGTTGCAGGCTAGTGCTTTGAAATGGATTCGCTCTGGAATATTTTAGCCAGTGGAGCAATATTTGAGGATGGGAGTGATAATTAGGCTATGATGATGCTTTCAAGGCGTTCTGGTGAGAGCTAGTTCGTAGGCCAGGTCGGCTACATCGATATAGATGTGGTAGCAGTGGAGACGCCAGGATTTCAGGTTGGGGGGCTAAAGCTCCAAGCCTTCCCTTTTGTCCCCTCCTCCCTGTGATTCGCAGTGATTTCCCACTTTTTGGGGGGGCTGAGCCGCAGTTAGAGGATTGATTGTATGACTGTCTGCCTGCCTAAATCTCCGGATCTTGACCATCTGTCTATCGATTTTGTATTGATTAAGCACATGTTATTAAACTGGTTCCCGCGACTTCGCTTTTGCGGGCGCTGTAGAAATTTCGAGCTTAAGATTCACGACTTTACGATTTTCGTTGCTGTTAGACGGGGGTCCGGTGGCGCGTTGGATAACATCTGGCGAAGAGTGCGAGAGGTACCGAGTTCGAGCCCCGTTAGGGCGGATTTGCTTTGTAGGCTGCTATTAGCGCCGTTGTATTACAAGCTGTCTGTTCTGTTAGTAGTTAACTAGTTAAGATTGTTTCAATTGCATAACATGTAAATGTACAGCGCAGTGCGTTTGTCAGGCGCTAAATTAAAGAAAAGATTATTATTTATTATTATTAGACAGGCCTTTTGAACTGGCATGCTTACTTTAGTCTATTTACCCCAATTCAGCAGTTGTCACGTGGCGCACGAGGCAGTGATATGATTTGGTGATTAGGCCGTGTGACGTCACGCAGGCCTGTGGTCTAAGAGCTGCAGCGAAAAACGACCTGAAAAGTGGAGGATTACTCGTCTAAAATGGCCGACAGAGGCGACATCAGCGATGAAGATCAGGAAGTAGACATCGAAAGCGACGTAAGCTCGATTTATTGCGTAATTTTTCCTTTCTAATATTTGATTTTTCCAGTGAAGTTTGACTGCCCTAACGCGCTTGTGCTTTGTCGTTTTTAGGATGACGATGCCAGTTCGTCCGCAGGGGGTAGCACGTATATGTCAGAAGTAAGTGTGATTTTTTAATAGTTTTTTATTCGCTCCGTCGTGCTTTTAAATTAGTTTTGTTAATGCAGTAATGTAGACAATATTTTAAAATATCCTGCATGACTCAAATATTATTTAAAAAATATTTTACGATTGCTCTCCCACCTTTAGTTAAGAATGGACTCTTCCACTTTCTGATTGATTTGTATCACGTGTTCGTATATGATGGATAAACAAATGTTAATATATTAACCAGAAGTAGATTGTAGTCCCTAAAATATGTGAATTCTTAAATCAATTAACTTATTTACCTCCAGTTGGTGGCTTTGAATTTTAAAAAGCAAGATCGAGGGGGTCTATAAGTGACGCTGTTTGTAGTTTATATTGGCACAGATTTGTAACAGTGCTTGTATGAATTTATGTCATTGCATGAACTGAATAGGTCCAGATAACCTATATAAATTGTATTATTTTGACTTAAAATCAGGTAAAATTTAATTTGGGTCACCTGTGGCAGCTCACCATAATTTTAAACAATATGGTCGCCCGGACTCGGATAGAGTAGAATGCTGCAAATTCCGCAGCTAAAGTCCCTCAAGTAAGTAAGTAAGTAAGTCATGAATGACAAACACCATATTCATGAAGGGGAAAACATTTGTGAAATAACTGACATGTATTTGGTGAAAACTGAATTAAGTGGCATATGTTTTTGAAACACATATAAGAATATTGGCAAACAGCTGTTCATGCTTAAATGTGCTTTGCCAGATGAATTCAAAGATATGTTGGAAATTAATCAGTTTACTTTGTAAATACTCTGTTCGTTACACACTAGTAATTAATTATTTGAGCTAATTCTGCTGTGGGAAGTTGCGGAGAGAAATGTTTCCACACATTAGCAATGCCAAGATAAAGGAAGGTATTTATTGGTCACAGCTCAGCGATTTGAAGGACAGTCATTTTTGGATGGAGTTAATGGCAGTCCATAAAGGTTGCTGTCAAAAACTTCATAGATTACAAGATGGTTTTCATAATAGTTCAAGTATGTGATTTGATGAAATGTAATATTTGTTATTTTGCATTTCGATTTGGATTTTTTCCAAGCAAATCTCGGTGATGTCTCTCATGAACTTGGTAAAAGATTTCACCAAGACATAACTGAAATGAGAAAATATATGTTAAAGCAGGTGGAGTCCTAGTATGCTGGATGACTAGCCTACTATTGGACATTGATTAGATAAGCTTCAGATGACATTTGCAGGGCTTTGCAGATGAGTGCGAAAGGGGTCGGGTCGTCTATCGGCAGTTGTTAAAAAGCTTATGTGACAGGGGTTCTTGCCAGCCAATACTCCTACATTTGACATGATGTGTTCCAAGGCAGATGAAACCTTTTTCATTGCTATCCTCAGTAATCCAGGGTATGTCTTGCATGATCTACTCCCGCCTGTTTGGGAAACCAGATACTCCCTTAGGCCTTGCTCACACAGTCGAGAGATACCATGCTGAGAGATACCACGCTGTGATACGTTGACTGGAAGGGGATTTATAACTAGGATGCTGTGCAGATGACAAGTGCGACACTAAAATTTCATTTACTTCAATCATCAACTCAATTATTTTATATCTTTAATTACCAATTATTACTTCTGTATATTTTAATAATGTTTTATGCTGTATGTCCATTGTGCGTATGCAAGTGGAGTATTAAAGAACATACTTACTAACTTAATTAAATCATGCACGTATCAGTTTTAGTATATACGACAACATCAATGCATTGTAGCTGTAAAAACGTTTGCCCTGGTTGTATTCAAGGTATAACGTCGGTACACTTTTACTCTGAGGCCTTACTTTTCTCATGTTTCATTGTTCATGATGTAGTTTGCATGCTGTTACAAGAGTGGTTGTTACTTCAAAGTATGGATTCTAATGTAGCATAGTTGGAAACATGGATCACTAGTTTAATCCAGCTTCTATAGCGAAACCTTATTACTACACATCTGCCTTTTAATGCAAGTCTTGATATGGCCCACAAAGATAATACTGACTGTAAGGAAGTTTATGTATTGGTTTTGCTAACTGTTTGGCATGTAATGTAATGATGGCAATTTCTATAGCATCATCAGTACTTCTAGGATGCTTTACAGACATGCAATTATTGTACTTTTTTGTCTCTAGTCTGTAGTCATACAAGTCATTCTTATAGTTTACTCTAGGACAGTGCTGTCCAACCTTTTTGACACCGCGGGCCGCCGAAGAAGTAATTTTTGTAGCCGTGGGCCGCACAAGTCAACTCAAAAGCAGCGACTAAAATTTATTTAAAATTATTAACTATATTATAATTAAATATGGTGTTATCATAATGAATGCGTCTTGGGAACTGGATTTTGTGTACACATTGTCAACTGATAAGCCAAGTTACGAACGAATAGCTATGCAAGTAGGCCAGTGACGGTCTTTTACTTAATTTTAACAGAAATTGCAAATATTTAGCGAGCTGTGGCGGGCCACTTAGAATCTGCCGGCGGGCCGCATGCGGCCCGCGGGCTGCGGGTTGGACAGCACTGCTCTAGGACTATATCAGGTATTGACTGATGGTTGTCCATATCTGTCAATTCAAGGTAGTATATACCAGAGGGGAATCAAAAGAGACACAACAAGATGGATAGAAAAAGAAGATGTATAAAGAAAGTTAGTTCGGTGCTTATATCTGCTTTTGAGTTTGTGAAAGATGTCAACATGATGGAGCAAGCCAACAACAGGTTTAGAATAAGGAATGATGATTATGACTTGGACCAGTAGAATAAAGCTTTGAATACTATCTTAGATTCTAATATACAGCTTTGCCAACCAGTCTTTATTAGCCTTTGAGTCGACTTCAGAACTCCTTAAATGCACTGAGTTGTACTTATATAATATGTTTAACTTTGTAAGTTTTAATTACATCTGCTTAACAGTAGAATGTAATATAATGTATTTTAGGCCGACAAAAAGGCTCACCACAATGCACTGGAGCGGAAACGCCGAGATCACATCAAGGAAAGTTTTGCGGGTCTTCGTGCCTGTCTACCAACAACAAAGCAGGAGAAGGTGAGAACCATATTTTATTATTTTAGAGAATGAAAACCAGGCATATATGCATTTTTAGACATCAATGTTTGTTTTATGGATCACTTGTTAAATAGATTAACGCAAGTGTAGTAAGTACTGCAAACAGTGTTCTCAGAATGGTGCAATATTAAAAATTCTGCAATGGTGTAATGGTGGAATTCTGCAATGGTTTAATACAAAATTTTCAGGAACATTTTTAAGGACCTATTAGTTTTAGAGGAAATGTTTCAACAAGCGTAATATAACTAGGCTGGTAGAAATCTGTACAAACAAATAATGGTGGTGTGCTGTCTGTGATAGTTGTAATTGATGCTATATCTCATGAAGCCAAGCATGAGTCCAAGTGAGATAAACAAACTATCAGGCCCTTTGTAACCTTATCTCTCCAGTGTTGTAGACAAATTATGACAGATTTTTTAGTACATCAAGTTGTGCAGCCTCATGCCAAAGTTGAGCTGGAATCCAGCTTCAAGAAAGGTCTTTCTGTTATAACCAAGAGAAAAGAAAGGACCGTAAGCAGGGTAATGTAGGTTCTGGTCCCGGGCTCCCATAAAGAAATTCAGACATATTACGCTTTCTTTTAATTTGTGCCTTCCTTCTGAGACAGTCTTCCAGACAAAATGAGGAGTTTTTTATTTGTAAAAAGGCACTTGTAATCAGAGAGGTTCAGAAGGCATTAAGCCCGGATATCAGCTCAGGAAATAGTTTCAGCTTATCTTAAGACGTTTCTTTTTAATTCGGTCAGAGCCACGTTTCAGTGAGAAGTTCTTAAAAACATTGCATTGAACATACACAAAAGGTTAGATACATAAATACTTGCTTACATGTATGTATACATACATACAAGTGGAGTCAAAGAATAAACTTTGCTACTGCATTGTGTTGTGTCTATTTTTGTATATTTCTGAGAAAAGTCATAAATTTGTTCTGTTGTATGAATACAATGTAGTGCACGTAGGCCTTGCAGAGGTGGAGAGAGGCCAAGGCCACCTTCAGATTCTGAAAATGCTTTGCTCTGGTTATACTAATACTGTGAGAGTGACTAGTATGCTGAAAGCATATGGTAGCAAGTTTAATGCCTAGACTTCTTGAAAGCTGAAATCCGGGCTTACTGCCTTCTGTGCCTCTCTGATTGTGCCTTTCTACAAATAAAAAATTACTTTCAAACACTTATTTTGTTCACAGGGGAGTTTTCCAGAAGAGGTTGAGGCATCAAGTGATGGTTATGCAAATCAAATGAAATCAGGTAATAGAGGAAAGCAGAGAAAGAAACAGATGGTTCCAAAAAATGATTGTGACGAGAAAATGGTAGGTTTATCCTATATCTGAATTTTGACTATGTAGTTGGTTTGTGGTACTTGTAAAGTGGATTCAGTGGTTGTAATTCCATTATTATTATTATTATTATTATTATTACAGCAGTTTTGTATAGCGCCCTTTCAAGACAGTTCATGCACCCAGCCCAACCCCATATAGTACAAATATGAGGGAGCATATAATTTTGATTGCTGATGAAAGGTTTAATGTACGTACACACAGCTGGACATTTACTGTATACGTCTAAACTTCTAGAACCTTTCAAAGGATAAATTTTAAGAATTTTGGTGTTTGTTTTGAAGGCATCTCGAGCTCAGATCCTGAAACAGGCAACCGACTACATACAACAGATGACGTCCAAAAACGTATCAGTTCAGAAAGATATTGAAAACATCCGGAAGCAGAATCATTACCTGCGGCAGCAAGGCAAGTCTTACGGTAGAGCTCACTTTATAGGAAATTTAAACATTTTAAAGTACTGCATATGTTCTACTTTTGTTGAGATGAATGCCTTAAGTTACATGTAAAGATGAATGAAAAAGAAATAACTGTTTTAAATTAGGTGATTAAATATAGGATGACTGATGAGTATTGGTAATATTCGCTTAGTGACATTTCTGCTAAAGTTATGCTCTAGGGCAGAAATTGAGTTTTAAAAACATCTCAATTGCATTGCCCTTTGTTTTAGCATCAACTTGCTAAGGACCAGCAGCTTTCTATGAATAAATTTATTTTCTTTGTAGTGTTTGTAGTGTTTATAAAATGGGCTTTTGGAGTAATATAAAACTTTCTTAATATGTACCAGATACATGACTATGCTGATTTAAGTAACTTTCTTGGTTTGAGTGTTGTATAAGGCCAAGACAGTCTACAATGCTTACAGCAGAGTCCACAGAAATATGGAAGCAGCCAATGCGAAAAAGCAATGTTGCTGTTATGTTAACGAGCCGTGTTGTTACTGATTAGGAAATGTTAACATTAGTAAAATTCAAATGCAGATGCATGAATTAAAATGTGCACGCCTTCCACCCTTCTGCTGATCGTATTGTTATCTTTTGTCAGCAGTGCAGACTGCGGAGAGGTCAAAAGCCGCTGGGTATTCGATGACAAATTCGTTTCACCTGATGTCTGAAAGCAACAATGATTATGCTGAACACTCCGATTCAGATGACAGCTCTGATCTGGACACTCCGGCAAAAAAGCCAAAGAAGCTAAAGACAGGCAAATAATTGGAACGTCGACAATCGTACGGCCTACGGTCTTGGACTGTGTTATAGCTGTTATTACCGATCGCGGGAACATTTGTGTGACTCGTTTGGGTTGCATTCCGAACAATAAACTCGCTGGAGCAGTCTTTATCTGCTTTTGTACGGGAGTGTATTTTTGTCATCTGTTAGTGGTTGCCACAACACAGTCATGTATAGGTGGCAGCTTGCTGTGGCCTACACAGTGCAGGGACTTCTTGTGATGCTCTGAAGCAGCATTTTTATTCTAGTAAAGTTTTTATCACAACTTGTCTCTGGTCTTGGTTTGTTAAATTGTGAAAGGTATGCGAATCTCATGTGTAGTTGGAATTTTTTTTTACACAAGTCGAATAAATAGTGAATGTAAGTAACAGAAACCAGTTACTTAGTTATGATATAATGAAGTTAACGACTGTAATGAATTACAGGAATTGACTTTGTAAAGGGATGCTTAAATAAATAAATGCAGCTTCTGTTACGATGCTAGTTCTGCGTGTGTAGTCAAGTACTTGACGTAAGGATAATTGACTTTGGAAGAATTACACATGCAAATTAGGAATGATCAAATACTGAGAGTTATTTTATAAGCCAGCAGACACTAGTTGAATTGAACTTGTGTGTGGAAGATGGTTCAGTGGAATTAATCTAACAGGCTGAAGCACAATGTCTGCACACAATCAGGATACAGTTCATATGGCAAGTACAACAGTTTATAAAAACAAGATGACACTGGAGCAGTGAGACGTAATTGCTGGACGTCGTGAAGTTTAATTTCTCAACGGTAGACTGTAGAATTTTAAAATACACCGAGAAGTATGCTTTATTGTTAGAAATAAAGGTGCATAGATAGACAATCGTCCACATGCTATTTGAGGTCGTGAGGCCTGTAGTGAGCACGACTGTTGCAACTCTTGGCTTTAGACTAACCCATTTTCTTGAGGCTCTTGCGCTAAGTAGTTGTTCCAGAGGTGCTATGTAAAATGACCAGTACTAGAGGTTAAAGTCCAGAAACATCTGTTGCCTTATAGGAATCTGCTAGAATCTTGAATACGAAAGATGAAAAGTCTATGTCAAGACTATGGAAAGTTTGGTTACTAGACTGCAGATGGCAGATTGCTGATGTGTTTGTCTATCAACTGGGGTAAAGGCTTTGAAATATGAGGTGTAATATGAAGTCAACAGTTCCCTGTCAACCTATGTCACCTGTTGGATTGCCATTGTTCAGTTGGGTTTCTGCTTCTATCACAGAACTACGCAACCATGATAGAATCATGCCTCTGGGGAACATTTCTGAAAAAAGCGTACTTGTGTAGTAAATGCTTTACTTATAATATATGTCTGCACTTCTTTAACCCACAGGAAATAGAAATGTATAGCAAATTGATTACTGGAAATTAATCCTGGTATGCGTTGCACTGCTAGACAAGTTGCACATTTATACCGTTTTATACGACATAAAATTTGAATCACTGCTGTGGTGTAAAATCAATTAACAAAAACTTGCAGATAAATTTACAAATATTTATTTTCAACTGGTAGACAGCAGCATTTTACAGGCCACCTATCGACTATAGCTAAAATCACAAAAATAGAAAACCAACAAATGTACATACAAATGTATGCTATAGTTAGAAAGCTTGTTATAGACTGTGAAGATATATACTGCTATAAAACTGAAAGTCTTTGTTACTGAATGAGGTAATAGGTTGAAATGAACTGATAATGATTTGAACTAAACTCAGAATAGTTAAATATTGAAAATGATGCAAGGAAAGGTCAACATCATACATTAATAAGAAATCTGGTAGTTTCCCCAAACCTTACAATGAAAAGGAAATAAATAAACTAAACCTGATCTCGTGCATACACGACGTTGATAAGTTTTGAAAAATAAATTCTCAGCCAGAATAAACAATGAACAATCATTTGCTTGTATCACATACACTGTTTTACAGAATACTGCAAGCATCAAATGCAACAACATAAATGCCTCTAGTTGAAACATTCCAATTTTGTATTATCTGACAAACGCTCACACACTGCTATGACCTGACAACATGAATAATTTATTCTAATTTTCTAAACTAATTAGAGTAACTCATAAAAAAATTGTTTGAAACAGAAATCCTAAGGCATTTTAAAACAACCCAAACTAATTGTAAAAAAAACTTACATACAAAAACGCAGTAATAATATTCAGAGCAGCTGAGGGCATGAATACTGTGAATCGCAGACTAAATCTTTAGGTATTTTCGGTTTGCTACATGGATGACAAATACCTGGAATAAAGACTCCAGTTTAGAAGGCTCACAGCAATAAAACTGCAGATATGTAATTTAATTCTGATAATATAGCATCTAATGCTAAGAAAGGTTTTCAGAAGGTGGTCCAAGTGATCGAATAAGCAAACATAGAGTATACATCAAATGAAAAGCTAATTGTACACAAATCGCAAGATAACATAAATCATAAAGGCAATAACGAATAGTGATAACAGCGAAAATGGGATTCCAGTTGACCATGTGTCCCCATAGAGTGGAATGTTGTTATTATTATTAATATTAATTAAATCTGTAATGCGCATAGTCACACCGAAATGTGAATCTGAGGCGCGGACAGTCAGCTGGCAGGAGAAGATGCAGTTAGATATGCAAGTGCTTGAAAGCCAAGGAGAATTAATGAATTATGAGCCGCTGTTTAAAGGACGGAAGTGAATTTGAGCTACGAAGAAAGAGTGGCATTCTTTGGGGCAGAGGCATGGAATGCACACGAGCCCGTAACTGTTCTGTATCATGGCTCAGCTAAAAGACCCGTACTTGATAATTGCAGGCAACATGGAGGGATGTAAGGATTTAGTAATGATTGAAGGTAGGGAGGTGTGCTGATGCGGAGGGATTTGTGGGTCAAACAGGCCACTTTAAATTTTATTCTGAATTCAACAGGAAACCAATGCAGCCGATGGAGTAGGACGGAGGTGTGAGGAGCTTGTTCGTAGTGGGACACGCAGCACTATGCGAGCTAAGGAGTCTTGGATGCGTTGCAGCCTGTTGAGTTCAAGGTCTGAGTGACCCATAAAAATTGAATTAGCATAATGAAGGCAAGAGGAGAAAAGGGAACAGGCTATGGTTTGTGACATATTCTTAGTCAGAGCCGACCTGATGTGACGTATTGTCCTGATGTGATAATAACAAGATTTACTAAAGTTTGTTATGTGTGGTCGGAATGTGAGCTACTGTCCAGGGTTACCCCAAATGTTTCGACAGTGCAGTGACTTGATGCTAGAAAGTGAAGGAAGAGACTGCAGGCGTTGGCATGAACCAAACAGAATTGTTGGTCTGATCATAAAAACGATGCTGATTTGGATGAAAGAAAATTATAGTTTGATAGTGTGACACATTTTGTCTACATTCAGTCTGCACCCCATCTTACAATCACGTAAGCCAGACAGTAAACTTGGATGCAAAATGTGCAGAAATTGTTTTGCAATTACCCTAAACAGTTTTGTAGGTTGCCTAACAGAACTGCTTTGAAGCCAAAAGCCATAACATTCATGTTACTCATGGCTAGGTACCCGATCCTTTGATTACATAATTAATTTTACACAGCCATAAGTCTATATGTATAATAGCAATATTTTCCACTAACACTTGATTGTCTCAATTAATGACTACCAGTAAATATAGTGTTTACTAACATTATGATTAGCAACTTCACCACAAGACAATAACCTATAACCACATCAAGACGGGAGCCAAATTTAGTGTTTTTCACGCACAGTCGAGAAAGCTTGGAATTTATTCTGCTGGAGAAGAAGATGTTTTCAAAGTAAAATAAACTCATAATAACAGAGTTATAATTCCCATCAAAGTTCAAACAATTCCAAGATGTGGACTGAGCTTCTGATCTTCTGGATCAAGCAGACCAACAGAGACATATTGTACGTTGCCAAACGCAACTGCATTGAAGCCAAGAGCTCAAACGTTAATTGTGGCTACGTAACTGAATCTTTGATTATCATAATTTATCTGTGATCATCCACAGAAAATGAAATTATTCATAAGACATTCAATATAGCAACCTTTCATCCTGATGCATGCAACCATTCCAAACACACAAATGACCAAGATCCCTCATCTGTATTTGTAGCCTTGTAAAACATTCTTGTAGGAATGACCCTTTGAACTGATGGGATTGACAGAAGAAACATTGATTGAGGCATAGTGCCTTATACTAAGCACACTAGAAGTTCTACGATCACATACGAATAGTCTCATCTATCAACTGAACAGCTACCTTCTCATTTATCAGCCCCACGCATCTTTGTTTCTTTCTCCTAATGCAATATACAGCACATGGCTGTTGGCTGACCATCTTCGTAAGTATAATTGTAATTATGACAATTTCTATAGCATCGTCAGTAGACAGGCACTTCTAGGGTGCCTTACACTGTTAACTGTCAGCCCAAATGCAAAGAGTTACAGGAACTCCAAGACAAATGCCTGAGTCCCATTGTTTGTTCAGCAGTGCTAGTCCTCATTCTTTCCAAAACAGGTCAAATGCACTGACCTTGCATGTAATCTTGCTACTCAAAATGTAATAGCATAATCTGTGGCACTGGTCTGAAAAAATGACTGCAAGCTGGGCAACGTCTTTGAGTAAATCATACAAAACTTTTCAGAAAGCTGCATTGACAGCAGTATTAGCTAACACATCCAACAACTTTAAGAGGTCTAGAATGCTTTTTGCATCTACCTATATTAGAACCACTGAAATGCATACCGGTACTCCTCAACAGACAGTTCCCTAAACTTCCTCTTAAACGCTGCAATAGTGTCCACTAAGACGGTTTAATTATCCACATTTTGTCATAAGTGTACACTTCCTGCACTGAAGAATTTGTCTTTGAGTTCCTGTTTGTTTCTTATATTACTTATGTCTGTGGCATCTTAAAGTGATCTTTGCTGCTCACTTAAAGAACTTCTATAAGCACCACTTCTCCTCTTCAACACATCTTGGTCACACATGCATAGTGATATTGCTCTAGACTTCTTATATACACATAGAAGTTTGTTTTTTCTTTAAAATTAAAGCATTTTAAAGAAAACTTGACTGCATGCAAATATGTTTGTGACCATAACTTTATGAATGAAATGAATGAATGACGTTAGATTCTAGAACTAATGCCGCTTTCAGCTAGCTGCTAAACAATTACACATTAGCTGCACACACGATAACAAACACACATAGAAAATGGTAGCGATGTTAACAAGGCATTATCATAGCTGAGATGTTGTAAGAGGTTTGTGGGCAGAAGTACACTCTAAAGATTAATGCAAAACCTAAAAAAATTCTGACAGCAGCAACGTGTAGAAAACAAACAGCCTACAATGACACCTCAAAGTAAGAACAGAGGACTAGAACCATCTGAAAACTCAAAACTGGAACTGCATTCTGCAACTCTCACTGAAATGCAAGATCACTAAACAGTCCACGGGAAGTTCTTCTCAAAAGCCATCATTTAGCAGCAACTATTTAGTCAGCACACTGAAGAGCATCACACACAGATATCAGTACAACAACCACATAGCTCTTTCTAATTTCTACAAATTAACACTAAACATAATTCTAAAACAATAACCCACTGCCAGCCTAACTTGATGGATATGCTTATACGGCATTTTAGATGTAAATACTTGGACACTATACACAGCATGATGTACCAAACACAACTTGATATATCAATAAAAGATGTTAGTTTCCACAATCGGGATGTTAATTTCCACATCAGGAGCATGATGTGGCATCTTGCTCTGAAATACAATCACCGGACCATCATAATTGATAACTGTAACACGAATGATTACACAATGATCATAGTATTAGCAACTAAAAATACTATCAATAACTGTTACAAGTAATCAAAGTAAAAATGATCACCACATCAAAGCAACTTATAGTTACAACACGATCAAAGTATCAATGTCTTTTACGCCAGGGACCGTCAATAACTTCATGTTGCTTTTGTAAATCACTAATCACAGATACGGACTCGTAAGCTTGAGGATTAATACATAAAGTAGGAGAGAATCAAGGGGTTTTGCCCTAGAACAAACTGCCTTTTATATTAAATATTTTTATTAATTTTTTTTAATAAGTTAAAAATCATTTATATTTCAGGAATCTTTTGCAGACTGGAGACCAAGACTCTGCGAAACAGCATTGCTTGCATTAAAATGAAACAAGTACAGTAGGTAGACACTGGTATATTTACATACTGCAAAAACGTCTTCATGAGTTATGCTCACAGAAAACATACAGAACCAAAACCAATCATAATAATAATAAATAATAATACAATTAACAATGACCTGATTTGTCAAAACCTCATCCATGCAGGTTGCCCTTCCCTTAAAGAATTGTCTGGTCTTTTTCATAACTGATGGCAAGAGACTTGATGGGTTACAGTCACCCATTGGTCTGTGGGACAGAGTCTCACTTGGGACAATACTGCGATGGACACAACTGGCTCGACGATTTTGTGCTTCAATTGAGGTATTTTTCCCTACTGCAGAACTCTATGTTTCTGCGAATCGCTGCCACAGAAATTTGTAGGCCCCAAGAAATTATATGTACCTTGGGAATAAAAAAATAATAATAGCAGCAATAATGACAATAACATGGTTAGCAAACAATAACACACTGTACGTGCAAATGATTCCAGAGATTTTTACACTAATTGAACTAGTTTTATCACATTTCACAGCATCTTAAATTTGCGTCTCTGCTTTAAAGTAGCTATTATTAATCACTTTGCAAAAAGGCAACTTTCAGCACTTGCGGTTACCCAGGTACAATGGTACATACATTGTCTTTGATAAAACAATTACCACAGATTGAATACAATCCGTTTGGTAATTAATCTCAGTGTAATCAATCTGAGACAGAAAGTGAAAAACAAAATGTAAAAGATAATTCACACAACTCATTGAAATCTGTTCACTGAAAAAACAGAGAGTGACAGACCATTTAAAGAACTCCGTGTGAAACAATGACAAACACAATGAAAGAATACAAATTATTCTGAAAAATCACAAAATTATGTGTAAATTCGTCCTAAGTGTTGTTGAAAACATGGAAACCGGTGTGTAGAACAAAGAAAAATAAGAATAAAGTAAACAAGATAAAAAATCATCCTAAACCTAGTGACAAAAATGCCGTATTGTTACAAATAGTGAAAATAAAGTAAATGGTAACCAGTTCGATCATCTTAAAAAACTTAATTTCGCAAAATTGATTTTATTACAGAAGTATCCAAATATCAAAGCTACGGTTGCAGTTTGAGGCTTTTGTGACCAAAATCTAAGAAAACAGATGTTACTCGTTACATGTTGCAAACTTGTAAACATGATCTCAGATCAATCACAATATGAGAGCAATGCATAAACAGGCCTTGATGACTAGTTTTCTTAGCGAAACGAGGCCATATAACATTGGAGGATATAATGTGCTAAGGCCATAATGGCAACCCGGGCCGTAGTGGCAAAGATGAAGGCTGAAATGTCATCACATCTGATAAATAACACAATCTTTCTACTAATTCATCACAGACTACAGTAGAGAAATATTCAATCCACTAAATTCTTGCATCACGTGGAAAGAATTGTCAGTCCACAGCACAAAATTGTTTGTCAACAAAGTGGTAGAAAAGTGCTCTAAAACACTTACAACAACTTTACCCTAACATTTCCTCCTCCTCCTCCTCTGTTGTTTTTTTACTTGCAGCTTCTTCTTCGATACAACTTGTACTTTCCCCGGCGATGCCAGCTGGCACCTCGCAACAGAGGCTGGTACGGTGACTGTCGCCCATCAGTGACTCTGATTCAGTTGCTCCATCTCCTTCGTTGAAGTGACTGATAGCAAAGTCTTCATCAGCTTCATTGTTCTCTTTCCTTCCACCACTTATTCCGTTGCTAGATGTATCAATTGGTTCCACGTCGACAACGTCTGAATCGGTCACAGAGCAACTCGCAATCTGCTCAGATGGCATGCTACTGCTCAGCTGTTCGCTTGCCAACTTGCCACCTTTATTGCCTGCATCTGACACTGCAACCTCCAAACTTTCTGCTTTCTCATTACCAGCGGACAAGGATACTTTGACAGCATGCTAAAATTAGCAAAAGAAGTTTATGAACTGCCAAACAGGACATTCTTTTATAACATTTGTGAAAGAAGCAAGGTGGCAATGTAACATAGCAAGTTAATGCTATAATGACAAGAGTGTACTAAAAGTGACTAGGAAACCAATCCAGTTAGAGTTAAGTGGAAATATGATTTGAAAGTTAAAAAAATAAAGGTTATTTCAACATTTAATATATTAATGTAATACGAGGTAAGGCAAGTGTATACTGGTAATGCAAGAAAGGGAAAGCAAATCAAATGACCTCAAAGGTGTAAGACCATACTGGTGATACAAAAAGCACTAACTGATGGCATCCCCTGGATAAGCCTCAAATTCCATTTTCAGTCAGAAAACCAGTTCATGTATTTAATGAGGCCTTTGAGGCTAGGCTTGCAGATGCAAAAAGGTTTGGGTATTTTATTACAATGGGTCACCTGAATGAATAACTAATGACAGAGATCCAAAAACATGACTTAGTAACCAAACAGCCCACTTGCCACCCTGCAGAGGGCAGTACAGTCCCAGAGCGGGTGAACTTAATATAGCTGCACGTTTCTTCACTTCCCAACCTAGTAATAGCTGTAACTAAAATTTGGTACTTGTGCCATATGCCTAAAACTGACAGTCTCCTTATATTAACACCAGCTGGGGCGGCTTAGCTGTTGTCTGGGCTAAGGTGACAACAGCTCTGTACCAACATGCTTTGCAGTTCAATCCCGGCACCCTCACACTTTGAAATCATGTCTGGAAAAAGTAGATATTCAAGTGGCTATAAATATAAATAGTCTGCTATTACATCACAATCACTTTAGCTCATAACCAGACCAGTGATATTTTCGTTAACGGAAATAGGAATTAGAAGTAAAATTATAAATTTCCGTTAACGAGAATAAGAACGAAAATTAGGAATTATTTTGAGAACGAGAATAGAACGAGAACGGAAATACGCAACTGAGAACGGAAATATGAATAGAAATAGGAATTATTTCCAGAACGGAAATTATTACACTATGGTAACTTTTGCCGTACATCGTCTGTATAAGTGAGACATCTGTTATATTATATCCCAGAGCCGTCGAGATCGATAATCATAGGCAACGACCTCATATATATCTATATATCATATGCTATGGTATATTTGGTATGCATGATCTTTGTTCAACTTCCGGTCTTTTCGCGGTTTACTTTGACAAAGTTTAAGTTGGCTTAGTGTTTGTTAAGTTTAATTTACATGACAATGAGTTTATCCCACATATTCGCGGGACGAAAAAAGGTAGCTTAGCGTCGTAAATTATACAAGTTGGATTGACGAAAAGAATTCTCGCTAAATAGACGTCGGATTCATCATTTTTTTGGCTTAAATAGAAGTGGGTTTGATTAAAAGAATCTTGCTTAAATAGAAGCTGGATTGATGACAAATAATTCCAAATTAAATAGAAGTTGTATTGGTAAAATATAATTCCTGCCTAAATAGAAGCTGGATTGATTAAACGAATTCGTGCCTAAATAGTAGCTGGATTAATGAAATAGATTGTTGCCAAAGTAGAAGTTGGACTGAAGAAAAATTACAATGCTGCCATGGGCGAATAATTTACGATGCTAAACTACGGTACACGTTTACCGAAAAAAAGATGGTCCAATTTGGAAGTTCTATGTGTGACATTGTGTATGATGAAAATTCGGGTTAATCAGTGTACACTGTGCCGGACAAAGTCCTAGTGCTGTTTGTGGGACAAGGATGGCTGGCTGGCAAGAATTCCAGCAATTTATAGCGCATCTGCAGCGGGTTCACAAAGATGCCTATGAATTATCTATATAAAACAACAGAAACTTAACAAAAACATTTTAAGTTTAGGCTGTGTGACAAGCCGGAACTGACTAGCAGCTGAATGGTGTTTTTGCACTGTGATTCGAGAGCTGAAATAGAAAAATACTTATTCAGAACTGGAATTAGAATGTAAATTAGAACTGAAATTATTTTAAAACTTGAAGTAAAACTGAAATTATTTCATAACTTGAATTAGTACTTAAATTATTTCAGAACTTGAATTAGAACTTATATTATTTCAGAACTTGAATTAGAACTGAAATAAGAATTATTTTCAGAACGAGAATAGAATTAGAACTGAAATTCGATCCTCAGAACTGAATTAGAATTAAAATTTGGAATTAATTTTAGAACTGAAATATCACTGAACCAGACAACAATGTGGCTTTTCCAAGTAATTGGACAAATCATCTGCAGGCTGAAGTGCAAGAGTCTTCACATGATACATCCTATGTCTGAGCTTTCTAGCCACATCAGACTTAAGTAAATCACACACTAAAGTATTTCACTATGACTCTTCTAAGCCATGGTCCATTAAAAAAAAAACAGGCATGCATAATTAGTCTAAAAAATTTGGCCACTGAAATATGTGTGTCAGTCCACACTTACTGGGTAATTAAACAAAATGGATCAGACACATTCCTCCCATGAAAGGAATATAACTACCATACTCTGGCTCCTAGTCTATTCTGCTTCACATGGTACATGTCCATACATAAGGACGTCCAATGTAAGTCACAATTACTAACAAAATTAAGCTGAATGAATAACACCATTTACCCGAATGACAGAACTCACCTGACTGGGTTGCCTATCACAGTGCTGTACGCCATTGCACATTCCACTTCTGGCCACAGCCCGAACTGGATTCCTGCCTTGCCTTTCATTCTGCGTGTAGCCACCCTAAAACGAGTTAAAAAACTACTTTGCAACATAATTGAATTAACCAGGTTTTTGAAGACGATGGATTGAAGCCTCTAAGCCTCTTGTTTGACTGTAACTTCACTCTAAAAACTGATTAGAATAATGAGGCCTCATCTTCAGAATCTCCTGCAGAGTTGGTTCTGGATGTTGTAACAGTGTAGCAGTGAAGAGGTGGCAGGGCTGCAACTGAAACTATCTACGTGACGTCTTTCAGAAATGGCCACTAAATGATGTCCTCAGTATGATCAGAGTGAGCCAGTTAGATTGTCTGTGCAGTACCAAAAAGGTGACTCGTCTAGAGATTCAGTAAAAGTAATTCTAATACAGCGCTAGTCTCACATAAGCTAACAACAATTTAGATGGAAAGTAAATGTACATGTTTCGCTATAACAACTGCATGTCCTTAATTACTGTAACTGCTAATTTTTCATTCTTCATTTGTCTCATTCTTCACCACTGCTGCCTCTAGCACATTTTTATAGCAATTTATACATGAATCTATACATTGGCACAACACTAGAGCCCAAAAGTTAGGGAATGCTCATACTTGAGCACGACTTTTACTCAAGTATGTATGGAACTCAAGCATAAATTAAAATCAGGCAAAGTTGTCTGAGCTGTGGTTTTCAAAAGCAACTGCTGCAAAAGCTGAGCTGATGGTAGTTGAGTAAAATTATCAGATTTATGCAATCTTCATCATTTTTTAAATCAATAATATTTACCTTAGTATCACAGTTTTCATTTTCCACAAGAACTGAATCAACAGATGGAAAGTCGTCATCATCTTCACTGCCAACCACACGCCATGGCTCAGCCGCTGACCCATTAGCCAGATGACAATGACATGACTTCACAACACCATTAGCCACATGGGTTCTAGTCGCTGGGGCAGCATGGCGAGCACTGCGTCTAAAAGAAAGATCATGATCACCTTAGAAGCAATTAACTTCACATCAAACACTTCAAACAAATGATTACACAAATTGAGAGTGTTCTAATATGCCAGTACAAAAAACCAGATGCATATGGTTAAAGTGTGCATAGTGCAAACAAGTCTCTACTAAAAGTGGGCATTAAACAACCTATTAACATGCTATTAAGGTTGATAATGTGTTAAAAATTTTGAGAAATTAAAATTTTTAATATAATTTAAGATTTCTGTAATGAAATCTTGCGCTAAATGAAAGCTAATATACCGGCTAAAAGAAGTGTAGAAACGTGCTACAGGAATTGCCAATGTCTGTATCCTGTGCAAGTTTCCTTTTCCCTCAATCTGACAGTAAACATAGTTCCGAGTTTGCACAATTTAAGTAGCTTTAAGTACTGATTTTCATGCCTAACTAAATTTTAAAATGATTTCATTGTACCTGTCTCGAATGACAATGAAAATGACACACAATACGATGCAGGTAAGGCCGATAGCAGATCCAATTATTATGCCCAGGTCCTGGTCACTCAAGACGCTTGATCTTGGCAGATCAGTTGTATCATGATCTGAAATAAATAAGTAAAGTAAGTAAGTATATTCTTTATTCAACCAATTGTATATCCGCACTTTGGTGTACATACATTTATACAGAGTATAACATTCTTATTATAAACGATCTGTGTGAGAGATTGTCCGCTTGTGGAATAAAACGGTCATGTAATCTCGGGCGCAGGGCGTAGGGGAAATACATAAATAAATACCAACCAAACACATCCATCGATATCAGATAAGGTTCTTACCTGCTACTCTGTTTATCTCACCCTTGAAAATGAGTATTATTCAAGGTGATGTTTTTGTTAATTTACCGCTCTCATTCATTAATTTAAACTCCACCTATAAAATCAGTTAATCTAACATCAAGACATCAAAAGTCTGAGGTACTTTATGTTTTGTGGAGACCTCATAAATTATAATTTTCATAACTTGGCCAATATTAAGCTAGAAAACACTTGGGAATAGATATTTTAGAAGCTGTATTTTCTGCTGAAAGCAGATATCCATTTAGTGAAATATATTGGGAATTAAGAACTCACAGGCCTTGTAACTTCCAGTTCTGAATTTTAACAAAATCTCTGCCCATTCATGGCTTAAATGCCTTGAAATTTGCAATGATTTTCTCAGATTTTAAGACCCACTTTAAGGCACTTGTAGAGGACAGGTCATTTGATTTCACATGGGAAACACTGGGAATATACTCCTTTGGCACCAGTTGAGCAGGGTTGCAATATTAGACCTAGGCCTATTAGCTGTACCAATGGTTTCCAACTCATAATTACAAATCCATGTAAAGCTATTATGTATTAAACTGAACTTTATAGCCAGGACTAAAACGAATTTAGACTCGAGAGACTAGCTCTGATGAAATGCTGGCCTATGTTTACCAAAAGACAGGACACTGCAGGCATGATATACCGTTAGTAGAATCCCAGAACTCTTTCCCAGCATACTTACAGTGTAAGTCACTGGGGTCCTGCGTCCTGATGTGGACAATGTCTGATAGTGGACCATGTTCTGCAAAAGTAGCCGCCTGCAAACGGAAGTAATAGATTGTGTTCGGCTTCAGGTATGACACGAGACTCGACAAGGATGAGCCTGCAAAAATACACACACATACCGGGTAGGGAATGCAAACCCGGGTTACCCGAACCCGGGTAACCCGGGTTACCCTGCTTTTTTCCAAACCCGAAACCCGGGTTTGAACGCGATTGAAACCCAGGTTCGAGGGGTTTGAAAATCGTAACTTTCACCATCCTTCACGGTGTGAAACTCACAAATGCAGAGTAATGGAAATATAACGATAATAGTGGTTGATAACGGGTTTACGTAATACAACTTCTAACTACTTATTTATCGGCTCATTCCATATCTTTATTGGTGACTTCGTATGAGTGTGGCTTCCCATTTCACACGACCAGTGACTGACAGACTAAATGTTGAGTGTTTTGACACGTCGGCGTCGTAGCTTCGAATTCGTAAATAATAGCAGTAAACTGTTTTTATTTGAATTTAGTGATTTCAGACACAAATCCAAACAATGCAATGTTTCTTTCGGACAGAACGCTCTGGAACGGCTTTCTGTGAATTTTTCAAGCTGCTAAAAATTATTTTATTTACTACATTTTTAATAAAAAATTATTTAGTTAATTTAGTTTAATTTCAGCGTTTTCAGTGTTTATTGGTATTCAAGATGCTATAAAATTTAGAGGGTCAGGTTTAGGCCTTCGGAACCCTTGCAATGTCTTCCATAACTGTTCTGGAATTGTTCAGTTCCGGAACATTTTTTATTGAAAAACACTGCTTATATAAAAAAATATCGCGATTATCCTAAAGTTTTCTTTTTATGCAAAATTCTTGACTGTTGGAGATCGTTGGACTTGTAGCTGCATACGACGACGTTGTTCTTACGCCGCAAGAAATAGTGCAGTAATAATATTTATCATGTAAAATTTGTTAACCCGTCCAAACCCGGGTTACCCGGGTTTTCACGGCGGTCAAACCCGAAACCCGGGTTTACAAAAAAGACCCCGGGTTTGCATTCCCTAATACCGGGGCATCGTACAGCATATTCCACATAGGCTGGGTCAGTCAAAATGGATTGGAATCTATTATATGTGACTCAACGTAGCTCTGGAAGGAAACGTTGTATCTGTCAACATATGCAACACTCCAACAGAACGAACTACTTACAGGCACTCTTGTGTTCATGACTGTCCGATACTCTGCAGGTCCCGCATACAGTGGCGTAAGGAAGGGTTTCAGCGCCTAGGGGCAAGAGTTGATGACTGCGCCCCTTTTTAATTGTCTTGTTGACTTTTAATCGTTCTTGTCATAGTACTGTGTACCACTGAAAGCTTATTTTGAGCCCCTTGTGCTGCGCCCGGGGGTGGTTGCCCCCTCTGTCCCCCCTTTGTTATGCCACTGCCTGCATATACAAGCTGAGCAAGATATATGTGTCACTAAATCTAGGACGTTGTTTACTGCCACTGTGACTCGTGTTCCTTCTTTCAACCTTGCATGCCTGGAGATCTGCATTTAACTTCTTGCATAGATCTGCTCCAATTTCATATCTGCCAAAAGTTGTGGCCAGTTTTTCAATTAGCAAATCGAGTCCCATACAGTTCTTAGCCTACAAACTGTGCATCAGCCAACAGATCCTTCGAACCAACAGCGTATTTGACAAATAAGGTCACACAAAATCTGCATTTTTTATAAATCAAAAAGTGTTATTGCCACCATTTCAACAGATACACAGTATGTAATTTTCCAGGCTTTGATTAGAAATGATGCCATAGCAGGCCCCAAGCAATCGAGATCCCGCTAACCAGGCCCGCCGAGAGGGGGTCGGGGGGCAAAACCCCCAGGGGCCCGGCGACTTTTAGGGGCCCGGGCTGGGCCCAGCAATCAACCTATGAAAAATATTATAATCAGTTATACAAAGTTTATGATTTATGCTTTTAAAATATAATATTACGGACACTTAACTACAATAGTTGCATATATAAATATAATTTTGTAGGGTTGTACCCACACTATTATTATTTCAGTTTGTTTAAAAAAAATTTCTCATAAAGTCTAAGGATTGTTAGGGGCCCGTGACTGCTCTGCCTAGGGGCCTGGAATTTCTATCGTCAGCCCTGCCGCTAACTGGGATCACCTAGATGAGAGTCCCATTAAAAAACCAAAGCCAGTCAACATCAAAATTAATAGTACAGAAGCCTAGTCTTTTTAAAATCTAGACAACCCTTCCTTGATGGCGATATGCACAAGATTGGTTCTATTCAGGAAAAGGCATGGTGCCTTTGAGAGACACTAAAACAGTATTATACAAAGTTATAGATAAATAAATACATATATACCTATATACATGCATTCACACATAAGTCTATAGTACATACAACTCGATAAGCTTCATTCACCGTAGGGCCAAAAAAAAATATAGGTGTGTTTCCGGTAACAGTGGTTTTAAAATCTGGGTAGGTAGGTAGGAAAAAATTTTATTTTGTAAAATATTTTTATGCAATGCTGCATCGTTGTATAATAATAAACGAATATATCGTCATCATATTTCACCTTGCTAAGGCCAATTTTGCTCTAATTAACGGTGCCCTTATTTACATACCTCTGGCAAGGAAAGCAGTGTTATCAATGTTGCAAATCTGCACCTCTGGCACGCAAAGGTTAAATTCATGTGTCAATAAAAATTTAAAAAAAAATTTTTTTTTTGAAAAATTAATTTTTTCCCCAAAAATTGTTTTTATAAAATTTTCCCATTCGGGCCTAAAAAAGTGACTCGGTCGGGTTACCGGAAACACAACATTATTTTTTTGGCCTAGACAAGGAGCAGTATAGAACATACCACTGCTTGTTTTGGTCAGCCACTCAGACATTGCATGCCTATGATCAGTGGTGTAGTAGATGATGTAACGGATGATAACTCCATTACTCTGAGCCGGAGGATTCCACGTGACCTGAACAGCCGTGTCACTGTACACAGTCAGCTGGATGTTAATTGGCTCAGAAGGAACTGCAAAGTTCAGAAAAAAAGCCACAGCACGATGAATGCCAACCTACTCAATATCACAAATCGGATACAGGAAACCCAAATAACAAATCATTCATTCAAAACAATGTTCCCATAAGAACTTCTGTATAAGTCCTGAATATGACATTGAGGCATTTACTACATTTTTAGTTCTTGTAGCTTGAAGCAATGTCATGATAAAAAGAAACAGAAAGAAACAGACTTTGCAAATGCACAAAACAGCCTTTTCAAGAATTCCTAATTCAGAATGTTTTGCCTACACAAACTCTCTTACGAATTAAGTAAACTACTTTGTTACCATGTATATACTGGTACTTTCCATAAAGCTAGTAGTTTTATAAACTGGACATCAATAACTTGTTATTGAAGAGTAAAAACCACATCGATGGCTGCAAAAACTTTCAATGAAAACGGTAATTTCACTTACTTCCCTCTTCAGTGCGACATTTCACAACTGGGCTGAATGGACCAATTGCATTGTTTGTATGCGTCTGAACTGACAAATCGTATTGAGTGTGCGCACTGAGGTCTCCAATCACCACCATCTCCACTGGACTACAAATCAGACAAAGACATGGTTACACAAATGGATCAATTGTTACAAAACAGTCAAATCTGTTCAGCTATTCAATGTTTGCTCAGCACTGAAATGTCAGTCACAGTTACTTCATCAAATCCACTGAATTAAAAGCTAAATGATGATGATGATGATGATGATGATGATGATGATGATGATGATGATGATGATGATGATGATGAGTTCTCTGCCGAAAGGCTTTATGCTACTCGGGGATGAGATGAGTGTGGTACTCATCTCATCCCACGAAAATGAATGGTTCTTTAAAACTCTTTATCTATTTCTCTAACCTTGTTACAAACTTGACAACAGAAATGTCAGAGACTGTTTCTTTTAAGTCTGGACGATATCGAACGGTGTATCGGGTGATGTCCTTGACTTCGGCTGGTTTTTCCCACCGGACAACGATCGCGCTGCTATTGACTGACTCTGCAAAGACCTTTGTTGGGGGATTTGGCAGATCAGTCTCTGAAACATCCACCTGCGAACTCTTGGAATCACCTGACAAATTTGTTAGCAAAATGAGTAACCATAATATTATTAATCAGGCATGAAACCCCACACATGGTGTTTGTTAGTTTTGTAAAATTTTTAGCCTTTTGTATAAATTGTAGATCACAGCAGGGTTTTGTCAGGCTGCTTAGAAGAGAAATAGCAGGCTGATACAGATCTCTGCACATATCATTAGTTAAACTTCTGCAATGGTAGCTCTATATGTGATCTCAGCAGAGAGAAGGGACCACTTGTCGCTTACTAGATCAGCCGGAAAATGGTCTTTTTCATAATAACGTGATTATTGATTTTTGCGTCTAATTGCTGCATCTGAAGCTAATAATCGCTGTATAGCGAACTATATTACTCCACATGATGCATTAAGGCCACAAATTTGGTATTAACACATCGGGTAGAGACAGTTTCAATATTTATACGTGATTTCCCACCAAATGATATTTTATATTTTCTTTAAAAGTGCATAAAATTTGGGCCAAACATTCTGAAATTTTTAGCCTGATGTTCTGAATATATAAGCTTATGGATACTGTAAATAAGTCCATTACTGACAAGTGGTCCCTTCTCCCTGCCGAGGTCACATACATTGTTTATTAGTTTCACATGAAAGAATTTTTCACCCATGTCTTAACCAAAATTTTAAGCATTCTACAAAGTCATGCTGAAGACCTCATAACTTGCCTGTTGCTAGTCAAAGGGCCTAAGAAATGGAAACCATAGCCTCCCATATGTCTACTTAAGCTTACAGATATGCAAGACTTAATTTTTTCTAACGAATCAACTAACAAAAGCCACAACAAATAAGTCATTTACCATTATTCCCAGCATCCGTTCTGAATGTTCTGGTTATACTGTCGCTCCAACCAAACTGATTTTGTGAAGCCAATGTCACCTGATACACTGCATAAGATTCTATTCAAAACACAACAACGTAAATCAAAATATCAACCAAAACCTGACTTAGCAAATTTTCATTCAGTGAATTCTAATATCAGAAAGAATTAAAAAATGCAAAAGCTATGGTAATTCCTTTCAAGAAAATAGTATTTATAATGAACCAAATGTCAAAATTTATTTAAATTTTATTATTTATCTAATAAAGTAACTAACCAAATCGAACAAAGTTTAATAGAGTATTTATAAATGATACTATACTAAAGCTAATAATGAAGAAACAAAGTTAAACACTTGCCTAGTTCTGTCAAGATATATTTGTTGGCAGCTTTGTCGACGGTTATATCTGTGATGACGTCACCTGCCGGCATCATGTGGTGTTTCTGGTTTATCCTCCTACATGTCAGCCTGAATTTGATTATTTGCAAAGTATTGTCCACCATCCAACTGACCACAATGCTGTTGGAACTCACCAGAGAAATGTTCATCTCAGTACGAGTTGGAACTAAGAAAATTTTAACCATTGCAAGTACTTTAAAATTAAAAAAACCATTAACATTAACAGTTCAAACTGATTTTCAATATATGTGACACAAGGAATCAAAATTATTCACATGTAAAAAATTTAGAATATGAGTATTATAAATATTTTAAAAGACCACATATTTGCTTTAAAATGACACCAAAATTTTGGTTCTCCCTTACTTTTTGACAAAGTTACAAATGATTATGTGTCCAATTTTTGGAAATTATTTTAATTGGCTTTAATATGCAATCACAAAAAGTAAACAAAACCCTTTACAAAATCCGGAAAATACATACTACAACAAAGAATTTCATAAATGTGAGATATCAAAAATGTAAAGAAACATATTTTTTACCTATTTTCATTAAAATCTGAAAATGAGCAAAAAATGACTTCTGATCATATTTTGCTGTTTTCCTAGCAATGTAATTTGCTGATATCCAACTCATTTTGATTCTCTGGGTCAAATATATACTTTGTGGTAAATTGTTTTTATAATATTCAAGTAATTACTATGACAAACTTTTGTCATTCACAGGTTGGACTATACTGTAGATTATCTCTCTCTATTTTTCTTCTTTCTTTTCTTTTGCTACCATGTTTGGTGAATAAAGATTAACAGCTAATTCTACATTATTATCAAACTAGTACAGACAGCCAATGAACACAACTAACCTCCTGTATTTTTAGCAGCCTCTGTGGTAACAGTAACCCATGATACAGAATCCGGCATTGGAAATCCCTTTACTGTGCCAGCCAAAACAACGACCTCGTATTCTGTCTCGGAGTGCAAGCCTAACAAACAATAACTTCATCTATGAAAGTAAGCATAGAAATTACAAACCACGTATATCCAAGGGGAGGGTCTAAAAGTGTGTGCATTGCAATCACCCAGTAATATTTTTTCACCAGATACAAAAATCAGAAAAATTCACATGTTTCTGAGACTTACCGTACTTCTGCATCGGAAAAGTTTTCTACGAGTTAACCAAGTTAGACAACAGTAGCACAATAATTATTAATTTATGGTTCTCTTAATGGGTTTTGACACCATCCATCTGCTCGTATTTATATAGCACAAACGCTATTCATATTTAGACAACAAACTATTCGACAGTTTGTCGAACTTTGTATTGTAATGGTCGTGGGCCTGGCATATGGTTTTAATTTTTAGAAGTGCTCAGTGATGCATATGGGGAATATAAACAAAGAGTTTTTTCATATGAATGGGGGCCTAGGCATTGAAAGTGAGTGAGGAAGAAAGGAAACCTGGGTGTGATTATGCACCAGCCACCAGATGTCAAAACCTTCAAGGTAACGTTGTGAAGCAGCAAAATAGGTATAACTCAACCATTGGTATGATCAAAAGCACAATTGTCAGCAGACTAAGACACAATACTGAGGATGTACAAATCCACTCAGAGATTCATTCAGTTGCATACACAATACTTCATTCAATCAGCCAAAACAACAAAGCAATAATTCATCAGTGATTCAGTAACCATAGCCCCATCAGTAAATCCATTCATCCACACATGCATGGATGCATCCATCCAATCTATTCACCCACAAAAACGGATCCACCATCCTGCATACCCACTCACCCAATTTTTATTGCACTCATGTAATTCCATAAATTTCAAACTGATTTTTCAATTACAATTATTTAAGTAAGTTGTTCATTTGGTGTTTAAATCTTAGGATAACACACCCTGTATGACAAACTCTCGGATATCAGCGTTTACCAGGTTCGGCTGGTACGAAGAGTTTCCAGGACGACGGTACAGGACCTGGTACTGAATGACAACACCACGTGCCAAATCGGGGCCTAGTTCAGACCAGCGCAACCTCAGACCCGTTGGTCCATCTGGAGTTACCTCCATCAATGGAGATTCAAGAGGCACTGGTAAACAAGGAAAACAAGCATCAGCATCTACGGTAGCCTTTCAGCCAACTCCCATGACTAGAACCTAATAACATTTATAGGTATTTGTTTTATTTTCTGACATGTTAACAGACCGCAACCAGTAGGAAGACGTGCTAAATACTTAAATCATTAGAGGACAAAACTGTCAGGTGAGACCTAGGGCAAGTGTTTGTAAAGTACACATGAGATAAAGTTCTTCACATCCTTCGCATTCATTCATTACGAGAATTTATATAGAGCCCCTTCAAGAAACCTACTCAGGAGCAATCCCAGCCCAACTATAGAAAAAGACTTGAGTGACTTACAAACCCAGTTTACTATATTATTATCTGTTTACTGTTAGGTGGCCCTGAAAAGTGTGTAAATGCAGTTTCTGTGAGACATTACGGGTGGAATGACGTGGGATGTGAAAAAAAACAATGTGTTCTCTTTGTCAGTACAATCCTCTGTAGTCACTCCCTCCATCTGCATAAAACGCAACTTTAGTGCTGACTTATCACATGATAAGGGATAGGTGGCGCCAGCTGGCACGTTTATACCACCGCGGCGGTCGTTTGCATTTTTATAAACTGTTTTTTGTTTAGCTCAGTCAGATTGCCATGTGTGGAGCGCTTTTGTGAGGTACTTAACACTTTAGTGATTTAGTACACGCTCGTTTTGAAAGTGTTAAAAGGTGCTGTAGATATAGAGAGTGTCTTGCTACATACATACACACATACATCACCTCATATACAGGTTTTTCCCTCATGTCTAAGGTTCTTTAGAGCTTAAGTGCATCACAGTAAACACACAAGTTCCCACTTTTCACCTCCCTACTTTTCTTCTCCTATCATTGCAGTCATGGCCGAACTTTCGGTAGATACTATTCAATATATTCATCCATTTTCATTACACGCTGTGACAGATGATTGAACAACCATTTTACAGAAGTGCTTATTAGCACTGCAAAGAACAAAATAAATTACACAGTAAAGGAACTTAATCTTATCAGATAATGTAATTACTGTTACGCACCATCTTCCGTGGTCATGGCTGTAACGTAAGCAGAGTGATCACTCCCTCCGTCTACATTATAAGCAACAACGTAGAAAGTGTAATTTGTAAATGGCTGGAAGACTTCCCAAACCAACTCGGAGCCATCTTCTTTCTTACGTACATCTTGGATTTCTAGGCCTCCTGCAACATAAAGCGCAAAACGTTTATAATTCCATCATTTCAAAATGCCCACAAAACACTTCTCAATCTCTATAACACATTCACAATGAAAACTTCACTAACTTAATTTGTAGCCTTGGCCAGAAATCATAGCCAGAAACTAAGTCTGCTGTGATACATCACAGCTTTACCCTATGTTCCCACCACAGAGCATGCTCACCTCTTGTGGGAAAAGCATGGATGGAGTAGGCTATTATGCTACGATTCTCGTTAAGCGGATGATCCTTCCAAGACAATCGGACAGAGGTACTCGTCAGTGGAATGACAACAAGATCAACTGGAGGTAGAGGTGCGTTCTCTAGAAAACAACCATAAAACAAACAACTTATGTGTCATGATCAACAGTTATACGAGTTAAAGTCAAGAGTCAGCTCAAGACCAATCTGCTGAAATTCTCTTATATATCGGATTATACAAGGGACATGCTCCACTGGTTCCCAGTCAAGGTGAGAATAAAATTACATATTCTTCTTCTGGGGTAAGCCTCGTTGATTGATACTACACCAACACACATCGGAGAGCCTTCAGTTTCAAGTTCACTGAGTTGGCGATACATTGTGTTCTGCTGATCATGGAGATATGCAGGTGATGCACTTCTATACATGAACTGGAGCCCATCATGCCTTCTCATCTCTCAGACCTTCCTTTTGGAACAATCTTCCAGTGCACATGTGTGACGTTTTATTTAGCTCTGTTTAGCAAACATTTTCATATGTCTTTAGATACAAGTCATGATCAAGAGTCACAGAAGTTGCTGTCACAATCAAGCATATTTCCAGTTCCTGTCATGAACAGGCTGACCTTAAATAGCTACACAGAAATAAAAAAAATAGGTGACATAAGATTTGTCAATATCCAACTTTGTCCTGAAAAAGCTCTGAAATCTGAGTGATTCAGAATCAAAGATTTAAATTTAATTATTCCTAACTAAACAGTTATTCTGAATTTCCATTTTAGTCAAATATAAGTAGTCATATTCAAGGTAATTTTTAAACCCAATACACAGATAAGAATTTTCTTGATACATAATGACTACAAAGTCTGACATTAAGCAAATTTGCTGAACAAGAGTTTAGCCCAAGGTAATAACTTAGGCCTAATTAATAAAGCTACAAAGCCACAGATCATTAAAGTATTGACACCAAGTGTGTTTCTTAAAAGAGTTTGACAAAGTTCATCCTCCATAATAAATAATCATTCTTGTATTACATTAACTTATACAGTCAAATGTATAATAGAGCATTTAAAGAATATTTAATCTGCTGACCATTTGCTTCGATAACAACCCACGTGGTAGACTGAAATGCGCCCACGCTGTTTTCCCCGCGACACTGGTAGAACCCGGAGTCACTCGTGTCACTTGACGCTATGATGAGCTCCCATTCGTCCATTCGAATGCGTCCGCTTGGTTCCAGAACCTGACCATTCTTCATCCACACCACTCTCGGCACAGGCACTCCTTCAAACTCACACTTAAGCCGCACAATCTGTCTTCGATGCCGTACTGTGTACAGACCCATTGCTCCCGTCAGAACAAGCTGTGGAGGTGCTGCATAAATAAGCCAACAAAAATAGTATTAAAAGTATAAACAGTTGCCGTGTCCTCTCTTTAGGTGAAAGAAACCCATAAATTTACCACCAAGAACTACAAGTGAAATAGAATGCTACTTTCACCCTTTAATGATCAGCGTTTACTAAAAGTAACCGAGAAACCAATGCAGAGCATTGTTAAAGGGCTAAATAAATCGCTGCCTTAAGTGACAACCCTCGTAGCCTTGTTGAATTAATTACCGTCAGTGACGCAAATCACAAAACCATCATAGCTGTACATTGCAACCAAAATGACCAAGAACTGATACTTTTTGCATTAAAACAGTGACGATTTTGCACACATTAAGTTATATAAATGAACTCAAACACTGCTCACAAGTCATAGTCCTTGGAGGAATGGTCCTAGACTTTACATACAATCAGTCAATTGATTAACTGCTTAATATTCCATTATATACATTTGATTGAACACAGCTAGTAAACAACAATGCATTGACCTGACTTTGCATTAGGATTAAAAAACTCGTGGTTCAGCTATGATAACCAATGTAATGTAATGTAATGTAACAAGACATTTGTAAAGCGCCACTTAAGAGTCTCTCAGAAGCGCTCAACACGTGGCCATCGCATAGCTGAAAAAGTGCGTCTTTAAGAGTCTAGAGAAAACCATATAGCCGCGTGCAGCACGCACAGAGGGCGGAAGAACATTCTAGATCTGTGGTGCCGCAATCGAGAACGTTATTCTGGTCATCAGTTAATTAGACTGCTCACCAAGAACAGACAGTCTGGCTTGTCTGTATGCCTTTGTTTCCGATGAGTCCATGCTCATCCAACTGCATATGTACGTTCCTGCATCCGACAACTGAACATTGCTAATCTCCAGATTTCCGTAACGTGTTACTCGCACACGACCCGTCGATGAAAACATTGCTCCACCTGAATAGTTAACATAACATACTGCAGCTGGTTCTCTTAATTATCAGTGCTGTGTAAATTACAAAATGCCAACATATGGTTCGATGGTAATGACAAACATTTCTTAAATTTAACTAAAAACATCTATAAGTATCAGAATTCACTATCCCTGATCCCTATAAAAGTTAAAGCAAGGCAAACTTATTCTTCAATGCCTCTATGTGGTGCTTTCTAGTCTAGTCTGTAGCATGCTGGACTGTTGGTCAGAGGTTTTAATATAACTGCTCTACTTGCACTCATTACCAACCTCAGCCATAAGACGAGTTCAGTGACCATACCCTGTTGAGGAGACGCTCACAGCCTCATACAGAGTACTGGCCACACACCCTCATAAGCAGAGGGTAAAAAATGAAATTGTTTCTACTTTATAAGCATGGCTGCCTTTCAGGGTTAACTAAAGGGACTGTTTTTCCTCTTCTACAAACCTCAATTGAACAGTCATGAGTTCAGAGGACCATTCTGCCCAACAACAGCCTAACAATAGGAAAACCAGTTAAGTCTTGCAACCAGAGTAACTGAAAAACAACAACATCAACAGAGGTGCATATTTTTTGCCGTAGTTGGACCAGCTGTCTGAAAAGCCTACCATCCAAGTTCTCCAGTGATCAGTCAAGGAAAGAACCAGAAATATGAGGTTCTGTCAAGCACAGCTATGTGGCTGAGTGACCTGGATATAGATCAGGTCACAAGAGCCATACAGCCAAAATACCAATATAATAATAGCAACAATGAATCAAATAATCACACAGCATAAACAGTGGTATAAAAAAACAGCAACACTAATAATTCAATACAGGATGAACTGCATCTAAATATGGATGAATATTTTTGGTCTTAAGTACCTTGTTGCATCCAGCTTACAGGTGGTCGAGGTCTTCCAGTAAGGAAACACTCCAGAACAACCTTGTCAGACACAGCAGCTGTCTGATCTACAGGACCCGCCAAGAGTTTCGAACTGAGGCGCTCATTTGCTAAAAAGCACCATATAGATATATAGAACTGAGAGCAGAAATACTGCTATATTATAACAAATACCAAGAAATAGTTAAGTAAAATCTTATTCGTGCAGCTGCAAGAGTCTGGAGATCTGACCAATTCCTTTCCTGAAGCCCTGATCAAACAATGGACCAAACTTAATCTCAAGCCCTGGACAAGGTGTCCATATATTGCAGAACTAGCAATGTTTGTCGATCAGCTGATGACCACAACTTGGACAGTATGTAGACAGAGGCAGTCACTTGGAATGAGCACCAAGTCATAGCACTTTCTTTCTCCTCCGTCAAGTATTCGCTGACGATGAGGCTCTTAACAAAACTTCTCCATTTCGGTCGGTCTCTTGCGAGTTCTATTGCCCTTCTTAAGTTTTGTTAGAGTTTCTTGGTCTCTTGCCAGGCGGTGACCAGTTCTCTCCTGGTAGGGTAAGGAGATCGTTGGGCCACTCTGGCCTCTTCCGGTCTGAGGTGTCCTTCCAACACCTGCCTCCTGCGTTGGCCAGCTGTTTCAGGGTTCCTGGTGAGCCTTTCCACCTCGCGAAACGCCCAAGGTGGTTCTTCAACCAAGGTCTTCGACCAAGGTCTTCACCGCTGATGGTATAGCCCCACTAGGCTATCCCCTACTTGGCTGTTCACCCTCTCACCATGGTGAGGTGCAGGTAGGGCTTTGAGAGGGCAAGTCATAGCACAGTGTGCATCAACTCATCAAACAAGAGCAACTGCATCAAACCAGACAAATTTGCAGCATTGTTCAAGGGTGCATCCAATGAAACAGAAAAAGTCGGTTAACCAATAAAAAGCTTAATAATGGTAGTGCATCAGCCGAACAGCACGATTCAAATAAAAGTTCTCAAGCAATATTATACAATAATAACTTCAGACAAAATTGTTAGCTTGAAACATCAGCATTCTAGCCATTATGGTAATGCAACCCCCAATTATATGTCACATTATTTTATGCTCAATAAAGAAAGAATAATAAAGAATTTCTGATAAAAGAAAAGAACAAGGCTCCGGAATATACAGTGTATTGCGTGCATTGCGCATACCCACTTACTGACTGATAGATCAACTGTTTGATAAAATTAAGCGGTACTTGCCACTAGAACTGCGGATGGTCACTTTCGCAGCTTGACTTCTCAGCTGGCCAGCTGCGTTCGTTGCCAGACATTCGTAAGTACCATCATCCTGCTGCGTAGCATTGATAATTTGTAGTACCCCAGAGAACGTATTCGTCCTAGAAGTTAATTGTCCAAATGAGCAAACTGCCATTCGTGATCAGAATTTACTATGAGTTTCCTCTAAAACCAGATGTTAGCACATGCTTATTTTGTCTTATAAGGATTTATTACACTGCACAATATTCATGGACTGGAAAATTAGAGCGGTGTTCTTTAAATTCACAGTTTACAAAATAAACAGTGGCAGCCAATATAATGTAAAATGATACTTGCATATTAAAATCCAAAAATATTTTGCCTGTAAACCACAAACAAATTATTTATGGGACATTTATTTTAGAAAATCTCAGCATTTACTGTTTTACAGTTGCAGAGATTTAAGCATATTTACTGTTAGTTGTCTGAGAAAGAATTTATCATATAAGACTTGTAACAGGTCATAACTTTCAAAGTAATTGTTTAATCCAATTTTAAGTAAGTATGTAAATAAGTACTCTTTATAAGTGTGAGACAAACACACACATTTACAAATAACAATACACACTAGAGTAAAAGAATAAAGCACAATGACAGGCATAAATGATGCAATATTATTCTATAACAGTCTAAACTAACTTTATATAAAAAGTTTCAGAGAAAACCAACAGCAGTGAATGGATGGAGCAATTAAATAGAAGCTTTCAACATTTTCTATGTTTACATAATTCAGTGATTGCTACTTTTTGTGTGGTTGTTAAGCAAACAATATCGTAAACAATACATGTTTGTTAAAGTTTAGGTCCAATTAATCACCAATCAGCAGATCTAGTGATTCAATTAAAAGCATGCAAACAATGAAAATGACTTTTCCTTAAAAAAATGTAACTGTGACTACAGAGTGTATTCAGATTCCAAACAAGGCAAGAACACATGCAGTGCATAATTATAACATGCTGATTTTCAGTGTGACTAAACATTCTGATATTTGAAAACTCTGTGAATTTCTAACAGGCATGGTAAAAATGCAGATAATAGACACAAATATGAGTAAGACAACAGGAATGACAACAACACCCACCCAGTGGTGTAACAAATGATTTCAGCGCCCAGGGACAAGATTTGTTGACTGCACCCATTTCAATTTTCTTGTTGGCTTTTAATCGTTCTTGCCATATACTGTTTACCACTGAAAGCTAATTTTGCACCCCTTGTGCTGTGCCCAGGGGCGGTTGCCCCCTACCCCCTTCGTTACGCCACTGGACCCACCCAAGTCAGTCTTCAGAACTTACCGAGTTCGGTTGCTCTCTAGCGGTCGACCATCCTTGATCCATGAAATGACTGCCTCTGGCGTTCCATTTACAATGCATTCCAGTCTTACCGATTCACCCTGAAATGCCACAAGATCTTGTGGATGCTGCACGAATTCTGGTATTGCTGCAAACAGAACACACGAAGTCATGTACAGTTGCACACATTTGGTTTGGTTTTACGTGTGTGTGAGAGCCTATTCGCACGACTATTCCCATCATTCAAGCATTATTTGCTGATAGATGAACTTCCGTTTTGAAGGCACAATAAAAATATTCAGTTACATTGCAAGCACACACTAAGTATATACAGCCACATAAACTGCATATTATAGCACCTTGATGCAGACTGATAAAAAAAACACCGCAAAACAAAAAGTTCCAAGGACAAATTCACAGAACCTATAAAATAAGGTCTGTGACACCAAAGGACAATAAGGTAACGCCTGACAAGCCCTACTCTTCAACATGCCAATGACGAGATTATCCTTTCTTATCCCCACTCCTTGTATTTCCTCCATCTCACTGTCTCACTACACATTCCACCTAAGTACATAATGCAGTCTCATAAACAATGCATGGAGATAGCAACATTTATTCAGCCGGAAATCCCAAGCTCATCATTATACAGTGTAGGATTATAGTGTAAGACTCACTGTGGTATATAGTCTAACATAGTGTTCCCCAAAGTGTGTTCTGTGGAACCTTAGGGTTCTATGGGGAAGTCAAGGGTTCCACGAGGAAAATGGATGAGTGTTGTTTGAATGAGTTGCTACATTATAAATCAGACATCAAAGTAAGGACAAGGGTTCTGTGGTAAAATTTCATTTAAAATAATTTATCATCTAATTTTTATGGATCAAAACTGTATATATCCCATCACTGTTTAGAAACATTAGACCAGAATATGTTTTGTTTAACACTTTAACGACGAGCGCGTACTAAAAGTGACTTGGAAACCAATGCAGCTTTTTGTCAAAGCGTTAAGTCGGGTTCCGTCAAAATACTTTCGGAGGGTTCCGCAGCCAAAAAAGATTGGGAAGCATTGGTCTAACAGGGCTGTGGCCATTTGTAACTATAAGACAAAACAGCATGACAGTAGGTTATAATGAAATGTGCTTCAATACCAGACAGTTAATGCAGATGCTAATGTTTACTAACATAGTAGACATTACTATGAAGTATCTTGATGTATTGTCATATCAAGAATCATCTAATGTACTGTCAGGTAAAAACATTTTCCACATGAGATACTTAGCAGTGACTACTTAAGCACAGAAGAGACAGTAAGTAAACAAACAGATATGCTTTACATTACACAGGTTAGGCATTTACTGGTCAGTAACTATAGGCTATAGTCCTTACCCTGTCCAGCAATGCTAGAATCTTCTACGGGATTATCTCCATAATCAATCCTAGGGCATAAAGTGGAAAACTTCAATGTGTGACTCATTCATTCAACAAAGCCCTCTTCAATACTAACATGACTGAAACACATTCCACAAAATTTGCTGGAAAATTCCATATCCTCAATGCTGAGATTCTTAAAAAATCAGGTTCCATTAGCGCTTGCATTCTGCTCTTTGTTTTTGTACCTCATGGGCTAACATTCCCCCTCACTCCTCATTCAGTGGATAAGAAAACCTCATCAGTTGCGATAAGAATCAGTATAAGGAGACAACACAGTAAGGATAATGGAAAGACTAGCACTGACCCTTGCCAAATTCACATCCTAATCCTACCAGCAACACAGAAACCCTGTCAGTAATGTAAAGACAACAGCACATTATCCTCACTATCAGGATAGAGGTCAGCCATGCATAGGATGGTCTGTCTGTTTGAAAATGTCAAACTTCCTTTATGCAAAACCAGAAGAGATCTGCTGTGGCTGGACTTTGCCTTGGAATCCTTATCAAGTACAGTCGATGCCACTGAAGTGCAAAGACTCAGGACTGTCTTGAACCTACGCACTTAACTGACTTATGCCGCTTATGCGCAAAGCACACATTCACATGTACTGCGTAGAACCGGCTCAACGCACTGGCATTTAATTACAAAGATGGAGCCTATATACTATAATGCCTTCAGTAACCATTCGGTTAAAGTAAATCTAAGCGGAATGTTTATGATCAATACGGTTTGCACACTCCGGAATGTTGGAATGTTGACCAGTAACAATGTTACATCACTTGCTGATAGGGACCACTGTGCAGCTAAGACAGGCCACTGGGCAGCCGAAGTCATTTGCCGTCCATGAGCGAACTGCCTAGGTGGCCAGAACATGTTAAGCTGCCGATGCAATTAAGCTGTGTCCATATACACCAAGCAATGCATAATGGGCCTGTAGTCCGCTATACACAGCACAGAATTATGCACATATGCGATATGCACATACCCTGAGTTGTCTTCTTTTGAAATACCCTATATTAAAATGAGGCCAGCCAGCTTCTATGCACATAATTGCGAATTATGCAATTATCCGTTATGCACTTAATTGGCGTCGACTGTAAGTGTACACATTTTCTATAGCGACCATAATGGCTTCAACCGTGTTCATTCTTCAAACAACTCATGGGGTGATATCCTTCACCACCTGTTTGAATGGGTGGGTGCCACACCATTTTTATTTAAGGTACCGTGTGTGTGGATCATGCTATCTCAAGATTCAAATCTCTGCAATATGCCACCGTCAGTCAGTGAAGGGGCATCCTCACAAAGAGAGGCACCTAAACATAATCTCTAACCAATGTTGCTAACTGGGCTGGCCGGTTAATGGGCTTGCTCAAAACACCTTTAACACCTTTCATCAGAGTTCTCAAAGGCTGTCAATCAACCATCTTGATTGTCTGATGACAGGTATTGTTGGGTTGAAGGAGCTGCTTACCTTAAAGTAACACTGTAAATGCCATTTTACAAAGTATATATCACATGCCACAATTAAAAAATATTCCACAAAAGCAGGGCCATCAAATACGGTGTATCCTTTGGCTAAAAGGCATAAATGACACAGTATGAATTCTTACCCAATAAAAAACTAACCACCATTTCTTACTGTCTGCAGTGTTCAGCATTACACAGCAGACTTCAAACAAAAATTCATGTTTAAGAAACTGTGGTGAAAGGCAGCAGTACAGTATTACCAGAAGAGCTACCGGTATATATACCTTACCTCACCAGATGCGATTTTCAATTTTCCACTTACTTGGTGCTTCAAGACGAATTCTTCGGCTGGCAATTGTACCGATCGAGTGTTTGGCAAGACATTCATAGTTCCCTTCCTCCGTGTGTGGCTCACCGGCTTCCAAGTGTAGTGTTCCATCTGGCAAAATCCATCTTGAGGTCGTGTTTACAATGACGATGCCGTCCTTAAGCCATGTAATGTTAATGTGGTCACTCCCTGAGCTCACCACTGTGCACTGGAGTGCGGTTGGTAAGTGAAGTGGAATTACAATATCAGTTTGCTCATCCACAAAATACAATGGCAGCTGTGCATAGTGTTCCTCTTCAACGTGAACTGAAAAACAAATTAAACACTTGACAAACAAATTTTCAAATAATTTAATAAATTATTAATCAGCAAAATGATATTAAGTATACCGACAAAAGACCAATGTTACAAACAAACTAAGCAAATAAATTACTACAGAACCCATTTATAAAACAGTCATTCAAGTTAAAAGATATCCTATACAAAATAAATAACTACTGTAATTAACTAGCAGAATACATAATTTCAGTTAATTAATAAGATGAACCTTCTCAGCTCTGCTAGATACTGTAATGTAAATGCAAATCTTCAAAAATTTCTCAGCGCCCATAAAAGCCACGTCAGGGAGACCAACTTATTCACCGGCGCTATATCAAATCAAGTCTGCAATAGCCAAACTCTTCTGTTCGTTTCCGTGCCAGGTCAAAATCTGGGAGGCCAAGCTGAGGAGACAGCATGGTGCTACGGTGGCAATCGGTGATGATGGTGGTCGTGTGGTGGCGCAGGAGTAGAATCAGTATAGGATATCATAGCCATGTTCTTCCACCTTTGAGAAGTTATCAGAAGGTGGAAATATCCAGATAGATACAACAGATGTACAAATAACTAAAGATGGAAGAAACCTTTGCATAAAAATAATCAATATAGAAGCTGAAGATTTATGAAGCACGAACAGCAAGAAATGACACGAATGTGATCTTATCTAGGATATCAAATAGCATAATTTTGCATTCAGTGAATTTCAATACTGTATAATGTAGCCTATATATAAGAAACAAAGGCAGACAAACCAAGACTATGCTGGATAGACAATATAAATGAAGACAAAACATCACTTGGACTGACAATAAGGGGAGCAATGGACTTGACAAACGACCGAGAACAATGGAGGTTATTTATTCGTACCCATCGCCGCCAAATGGCTAGCATCAGGAATGGATGATGATGATAACGCATATACGTGTGTGTGTGTGTGCTTGCGTGTGTGTGTGTGTGTGTGTGTATTTATGCATACCATTTGTACTTTAAATCATTGCAGCATCGGCTTCCTGTTCAGCAAGAATTTCTTTCAAACTGTGCCTTATGGTATAAACACTGAACTGTGTATAAAAATCAGTTCTTATTCCTCAGTCTTATCACTATTCGACAAGGTCATATGATTGCCTTTCTCCGGTCACACCCAAAACTAGAACTGTTCTCTGGTGAACAGACTTCTCGGTTGTTGGACCAAGATTTTGGAATTCCCGTCCTGAATCTGTTCATTCTCCTCAATTGCTTGTGTAGTCTCATTCTCTACTTATGAATTTCAAATTGCTCATCCACCATAAGCCGTCTGTGTCTTGGCAGAAACTGATCTTCTGGATGTTGACTTGATTAAGGCTTCGTTTTGGTGCATTACCTTTATTGGTTTATACCTTGGGCAGTAAATGTAAAAGTATATTTTTTCAGTAGCGATCTATATAGCCAAGACAATGCCCATTTTTCCATGAACTGATAAGGTGAAATCCTTCACCGCTGCTCAGCATCACTAAAAACACTAATACACTGCCTTATTCTTACGCGACTTGACTACTGCAACTCGGTACTCTATGGTCTCCCTGAATGCACGCTGCTTCCTCTAACTAGAATACTGCATCAGGCTGCAAGACTGTCTTGGACTCTCTTACCGAGACCATATCACACCTGCTCTTCGTTCTCTACACTGGCTTCCTGTCTGTGAGCGTATCCGCTTCAAGCTGGCACTCCTCATGTACAGAGCATGCACAGATCATCTCCCTTCTTACTTGTCTTCCATGGTCACACCTTGCAACTCTGTTAAAGGTCGCTCCTCTCTTCGATCAGCATCTGCTGGAAAGTATGTTGTTCCTGGCACGCGTCTTGTTTTTGGCTGTCGCTCATTCACAGTTGCCAGTCCTTCCATCTGGAACTCTCTACCTCCTCATGTCCGCAACTCTCTTAGCGAGACTGTTTTTCGCTCTAAACTTAA
This sequence comes from Aporrectodea caliginosa, assembly GCA_020284085.1. NCBI lineage: Eukaryota > Metazoa > Annelida > Clitellata > Crassiclitellata > Lumbricidae > Aporrectodea > Aporrectodea caliginosa. The sequence continues at coordinate 1,442,439 of JACEVL010001206.1, read as the reverse complement.
AACTTACCTCGTTCAGTCTATTTATGGCTCTTAATAGTTGCCCAGCTTCAATGTGCACTTCTGAACTTTGTAAGGAGGGCATTATCAAATTACAGTTGTATTGTATTGTATTGTATTGCTGTCCATTTGAGTGGGTGCCAAGGCATTTTAAGATTTCTGTGCATGGACCGTGCTAGCCTGAAAAATCTCGGAAATAAGCCACCACTGTGAACCAGCATCCTCACACACAGAGGGCCTAGGAAGGTGCTCTAACCAGCGTAGCTAAGTAAGTGAAGTAAGTAAGTATATCCTTTATTGATCCAATTGCTAACCGCACTTTGGATTACATTATGAAGTATATAATCACGAATAAATCATCCTAATAATAAAAGTTTTGCGTGCCAGACTGTCTGCATCAGGTAGAACTCTGTCATGTTTACGTGGACGTCGAGCATATACTACAGTTTTAATTGGGGGCAGTAGGTCATGTAGAACATGGCCTGGATCTGCACGAACAGCACCGAAGAGGTGGGTGTCAGCACTCTGGCATAGTTGTTCGAAACTTGGGACATTAGACATTAGCGCTATAGAAGTTGCTAATCAATAATAATAACTAGATGTTTACCCATGAAAAGAATACCGGTATGTAGTCAAAGGGTTGCACACACACTCTCCCTGAGCTGATTCCGTGAAACCACCTTGGGTAGGTTATTCGCACCCAAGTGACTTTGTCACCAAGCATTATAATTTGGTACTGGTGGCATGGGCTGGAAGTAAATGGCAAGTCCGTACTGGCCCCAGGTCCAAGACTTTGGTACTCGTTGATTGCCAGATCAAGGATCAAAGAGCAGGAAATCAGAGTCTGAGCATCTCCACTTTGTTCCACTTGTCAGACACGGGAGCTTCACTCCGTTAACTGTATGACCACTATCCAAACTTAAAAGCCTCTCTTTGGTGGCAGTGGGCCTTCACTTTAGACTTAAACTCTGTTGGCCCCACAACTGTAATGTGGAGTGGGGATAGCACAGAATGACACCACAGGCTAAGCTGTAAACTGATCGGCTGTGTGTCCGTTTGCACCATATGGTGCTCACTCCAAGGCACGACATTCCGTGCAATCTGAACCCCACGGATCCTTTGTTGCCTTGTGGCAGACATCTCAATGGTGCTAGACTTGATCCATGGAGTGCTGGCAAATATATGGCCTGGGTTGCCATAGTGATCTTGGATGATCCACACGCGTGAGGCTGCTTAATTATCCACCAACGCAATGCACCAGACTCAGTGGCAACAATGGACCAACAACACCGCATGGAACTTTTCAAATGACAACGAAGGCAGCGATTTAGGGTCAACTAGTCCAGGGCTTTGGCCAAAACCCTAAAATATCTGGCCCGGGTCAAAACAAGATCTCAAAACAAATATGGCATGCAAGGGTCAACATGACAGTGCTGCACAACATTTTTCTCGTTGGGCAAACATACTGCTTATTAGCACAGCCTTGAAATATTTCTGGCAAAGACTGGCAGAAGCTTCTACCACTCTGCCAAGCAGAGACATTAACTCAAGATTGTTTGCTTTTTGTCCTGGCAGGAGAGAAGTTCTGGCATCTGCTTATCATATGGTCCAAGATAATAATAATAGCCCTTCCTAACAGATACCTTTTTAATCCAATCAATCAAATAATAAAGTCAAAACAGTTTTATCTCACAAAAATTAACAGTTTACAATCAAGACATTAAGATTCTGTTTGCATGCAACAAAAGCGCAATGAAAGCTACCAGTGCATACTAGACACGGCTCCCTATCTCCAAAACATAACTGTCAAGTCGTACTTGTATAGGAATAAAATATAACAAAACTCAGTGTCAAAGAGCAGAAGGAAGAAAGTTCCTTTGCCAATGGTTTGGTTTATTCGTCACATAAATAAAGTAAATAAGCCATTAAAAGATCATTTAAATCACCAACTACACAGCTAGGTTAGCCATAACAAACAAGATAATTTGGGGTACTCTTAAGATGCTCTTGATCTTTGTAATTTACCGGAAGTTAAATATATGACGTACTCTTCTAGGATCAACAGCCACCTCTTGATCTGTATAATAAATATCTGGAGCTAAATTTCTAGGATTCTTCTAGAACTGCCAGTCAGTTGCCATCTGTTTATAAACCGGTCCAATCTGTAGGAATTTTCTAGAACAGTTAGCCATTCTTCGTCTGTTTATAAATCTGAAGCTAAATTTACAGGACTTCAGATTATGAAGTGGACCCTACTTGATGGTGTAGTGATTTAAATATACAATTGCTAAATATGTACATTTGGAAATTCCGGAGCATGGCAATTTTTGTGAATTTCTTTTGTGAATTTCTTTTGTGAATTTCTTTTGTGAATTTCTTTTGTGAATTTCTTTTGTGAATTTCTTTTGTGAATTTCTTTTGTGAATTTCTTTTGTGAATTTCTTTTGTGAATTTCTTTTGTGAATTTCTCTGTTGACACCAGTGAGTGGTTGAGTGAGTCAGCCGAAACTGCCTGAGCATAGATACTCAGCCATCTCTTGCTCTCGTCTGTATATAAGCTCTCATGCCAATATGGGATCTTTTAGGAGGAAATGCTAAAGCAACAATGCCAACAACCAGAGACAGCCTTATAGTAAACCTTTAACTTATGCATTGCATTGCTAGTGAACACATTAATTACCAATTCAACACGAGAGGAAATTTTAAACCATACACAAAATCACTCAAGCCAAGATTTTTACCGGTATAATTTGTAACTTCTATTAACTAGTACTAAATATAAATTAAACGAACTATTCAAACCGAAATATGTCAAATCCTAAATTAAGCAGCAAAGTTTGGAATTTCTTAAAGATCAATGCTATTGGTGAGTAACAGCCAAACTGCGACATATGTAATGCAAAGCTAACACGAGGCGGTAAAAGTTTCTGCACATACAGAACTTCAGCTCTGATAAACATCTTCGACCTTTCCATCATTCGGAGTATGACGAATGCACCCGATCCACCGAAAGTCACGAAAGACGGAGAGATGATGAAGATAAAAAGAAAGACAACACGAAGCAAGGTACTCTCGTTTACTTTATAGAGAAAAAGACACCTTTCGGACAAAATAAACGGTTCGTACGCGGATCCCGCAAACAGTATACATCCAAGCACTCGGATTCGGTACTTGGTGGAAAACGTCTGCTCGCTAATCTCTACTCAACCACACACATGCACACCCACACAGACTCGCAGAGACTAATGAAGCCGTCTTAGAATGTGTTGAGATTGTGTTTCATGGTCTAAGTGGAGACGGTATCCACGCAGACTGCTTCTATCACATCATTTATCTGCTACAATTTGTAGCAAACAATCCCTGACTGGCTAATGCAGCAGAACGATTTTTACATCATTTGCTTCAATTTGAAAGAACTGTTTATACCAAACAAAAGGGAATACGAACAGCTCTAAACTTCCCTACCCCATGACCCCCTTCCCAAAGACCATCACCAGCCAACGCCAACACCAAAAACTAGCAACTTTATCCAGATTACAGTTCTACGCAAGCCACACCTAAACAGATCTTAATGGTTAGAGCCAGAACTCCCCAGGCTTACCAAGACCAAGTTATGGGTTGCCTGTCAAAGTAGCTGAAATAGAAGGATAGACTACACATACAGCACTACTCAATACCTATAGCAGCATAAACTGTGGAATTAAGCAGTGCACTGAGTGCACAGGCCTGAACCAGCCACCACCCTCAACAACCGTAATTGCATAAACCCTCAGTGAAGAAGAACTTATAAAATCAGCATTTGCCAGAATGCCAGTACACCCTGAAGCTAAACGTTGAATTGCATTTAGTTTTTGGTTGTGCCCCACTGGCGCTGACTGGCACCAACTGGCACCAAAGAATCCTCTCCCTGATTGTCACACTCCTCTGGCACTTCCAACTGCATGCACAGAGGAAAGATCCACACATTGTGCATCTGCAATTATATTGCAACAATCCTCCTACGAGCTAGTCAGGCTTGGGCTTTGTAGCACTAGCTGATTCATATCTGCCCAGCAATAAAAAAATTGACAAGGCAAATATTGGTCAGCTGAAACCTGCCTGCTGGTCAAGTGGACGTGGAAACCACTCCAGCAGATGGTGTTTGGAGATGCAGCAGAGATAAGGAAGATAAAAGAAAACAGGAAGAACTGGACCAGAGGGTTTTCAAACAAGCAGCGGCTATTTTTATAAAGATATTTTAAAAATCACTGGAGCTTGACAGGAAAGACATGTGGATCGGTACTGACTTGTATGCAACACTCTTTAGTTAGCAGTGGCTGGTCTCACCATCCATATCTTCTCTCTTATGTTATCTTATTCCCTTAGCTGAAAATTTACCATCTCCAACAACACGTTTTGGTTTTGGCCTTCAAAGTACACGTTTAACTCAACAGACTCTGCGTGTTTTTAGCATACTTCTGTATGGTCACTGCATTAGGAGTCATCACCTTGTCTCCTCTTTTGCTTATCTGTTCCTCACTCTCATTCTTATTACAAACTATAATCATATCATCATCATCACCATCTCTAGCCCATTTAACTCCTGCAGTTAACTGTATCAAGAATTCTGTAGCCTCCCATTCATGCATACAGCATAAACAAAGATCTCAATGTATACAATTAGCCAATCCAATTAAATTCCACTTTTTAAATCTGTCTGTCTGTCTGTCTGTAAGTTTGATTCTTTCCAAATGTGCTCTCTCAACCACAAGTATGTAAACTGCCTCAATCTCTAAATGGCACACAAGAGATTCCTGCATCAAACGAAATCATGAAACATTTGCCACAACTTAGCCGTAAACTGTAAACTGGAATGATAAACTAGAACACTTAACTAAAACAGGCTAAACTAGAACAGACCATACACAACCCAGCATGAAAAACTATTCGCCTGCAGGATTCTAAGTAGATGCCACAGTTTCCCAGTCCTACAGACACATACACACACACACAGACACACACACACACAGACACACACACACACACACATACACACACCTACACACACACACACACACACACACACACACCTACACACACACACACACACATGCACACTGTAAAAAAATGGATATGCAGTAGCAGACAATCTAACTCAGGACAAAGAGATAAATAAGCACAAGAGAGATCAAATCAAAACAGACGTCGTTCAGCAATGACAGACGAACCACACAGTCAATGAAATTGAACCAAGCAGACAGGCAGACAAAGCAAGAGATAATTATCTGCAGGCTGTAAGTTATCAAACTTTGATCTCTGTGTCAGAAGACACAGAAGACTGCTTTACATAACTGGGCTCTGCATATGTTCTAATGCAGTTAGGAACTCCAAGTCATAACATCTGTTCTACCTACATTCATCTCACCATTAAAAAGCTAAGCAGTAGCTTAACATAATGGATGGTGTGGTCATGTGGCCAGCCTTTCACATCTGGATCTCGGTTGAAATCCGGGACAACAGTATCATTACCTTAGTTCTTTCTTTAAGGCTAGATCGTGTATTTATGAATTCCCAGCTAAAGTCAATTTCTAAGCCTTTAGGAACATTTAGAAAACCAATATTCAGTATTATTATCATCACTATCATAATAATTATTATTATTCTCTCCATCAGTCAGCATCAATACTAAAAGCTACAAATAACAAGGAAGCAGTAGCTGTTTGTTGTCTAAAATTAACATCCCAATGCCGTTAGTCTTAAGTCTCCCACTAAAGTGCCACGGAAACAGGTCAGTGTATGCGTGCATGTATGTACATATGCATGCATGTATTTGTGTATTCATGCATAAGAGCATGTATAACATACGATCTAAAGTCATCATCATATTATTATTATTATTACTATTACTAGATGGGAAAAATTCGTTCAATGAAGATTTCACATTAAACTCAAGAAAAAAGCAAGAGCTTACATGACCATAGAAAGTCGATCAATTCAATAAGAATATTGGGATTGGTGAGATGATCGTAAAAAGCGCAATAAAAAGTCACAAAGGAATTATTTTCATAACAGGTGTTTCAAATGCTCTGCTTCAGTTACATAAAACGATTTATAAAGGGTAATAAATAACTGAAGAAACTGTGTAGACATTGTAACCCAGTTTCAAGTTTCATTATTGACTTCGAGATTATTGCCCATACTAAGACAGTTGAACAAGAATTTGAAAATTTATGCATATAGTCCGTGCTAAGACAGTTGAAAAGAAATTTGAAAATAATTTATTGTTGCTCCCTAGTACGGTGTCAATGAAAATGGTGTCAAAAATATTTTTCGCTTATTCTAAGTTCTGACCCCACAAAGTGTTCCTTTTGGTATGTAGGTCATGTGTTAAAAATTTTATTCAGATAGATGCATGTTTACAGGTAGCTCAACGCATTTATAATTTACAGTAGCTTATTAAACCTTTTTCTGCAAAATCACATATTACAAATTAGGGCTACATAGTACAGACTGTGCTATGACTCAAATGTTCACATAAAATGTTAACCAAGAATAATACTTTTCTTGTAGTTCTCGATCTTGTTCCAATTCTTGGTTGCTTTTATAATGATACTGATACAACTTTGATACAACTGCCAGCAATACAGGCCTTCATTCGCAATGCCTGTGTCCTGCTTGAACAGAAACTTAAGAAACTCTATTGAACTTGGCTTGCAGACACCACTTATGGAATTATTCGTTGCCAAAGTGTTTGCCCCCTAGCAAATGGACATAAAAAGTTGAGAGCAACATAAATGTTGCTTCATGAGTGACATCAGGACATTTCTGTTCCTTTATCATATTAATTATTATTATTACGAAGATCGTTAATGTGCACAATGTCATGCAGAAATGCGAAGTTGAGGCACGTTTAGTCAGTTTCCAGGTAAAAAGCAGTTAGATATCGAGATGTTTGAAAGTCAATGAGAAATAGAGTTTCAGGCGTTTCTTGCAGGAAGGAAAAAAGAGTTCGAACGTCAGTAGGCATCGATTCATGGCATTTCCATCTGATCTCCCTTGGGTTGCCGCTTACAGCTTTCCAGACTAAACCAAAGCCAAGATAAAGACCAACTGCTGGCACACATTAGCCACGGCTACTAGCCGAAAAAATACACGAATCTAGGCTAAGAACCAATACATCAAGCGACACAAAAGCACCTAGCCCAACTGACACATTTTTAAATACAACAACCAGTTTTATAATTGCCCTCCCCCACTAACAGGAAATGTCAAGACTTGCCAAGTACAGTATCAATATGGGACATAATACAGCTTGAAGCTACCAAACACCAATACTCTACTGAACCAAAGTTAATTGAATACTGCTGCACCAGTTACATACTGCACTTACTAGTGCATGCAATGTAATGTAATTAATGTAAATAAATGTAATGCATTGTATATAAAACAATTCATACAGTGCAGTTCAATAGCAATTTCACTAGTATTATGGGTGAACACAGCCTTTGCGAATACTAATGAGCAATTTTTAAACTGTTGCATTCCAATCTCATGTGAATGAATTTCAGAACAGTCAGTGGCTTGCTATTTTAATGCTAAGTTCTGTAGCTCCAAGATCTATTTTTTTACTCCCACCATGTGCTTATATGTTCTGAGTACCATAAACTTCAGTCTTTATGCCTCCAAAATACCATATAATTTCGTCTTTACATTTAGGAGTACCACTTTATGCCTTGGATACTTTTAGTGTAGGACCTAACTTCTATACAAAAAATTAATAACTTCAATACAAAATATTAATAACCTCTACACAAAATATTAATAACTTCTATGCAAAAACTGCAGTCAACCATTTTCAGGCAATCAACATAACTTCACCTTTCTCAAAATAGAAAAATTATAAATCTGTATTAATGATCCTCAAAATCAATGACCAGTTCATTAATAATCCTCATGTTCGTTAGAAAGCCAGCTGATTTACAACTCACCTATGCAAACAGTAGGTTAATGGATATCAATGATTTATAACAGAGCCATCATAGGCATATACTATATATTATAGGAAGTTGTCTAAATTAATTTATGTCTAAGCTATCCAATAAAGTCTGTCCAACCAAACTGGTATTGCACTTCATTCATTTATAAGTGTGTACACAGTATCATGACTTCAAAGACTGATAACAAAGCACAAGAAGCCATTTTTATGTTGCTACACAACAGTAAACAATGTGACACAAGGACTGCACTGAGTAAAGTACAAAGGTTGACCTAGAATGTAAATAAAAAATAATTAAAATGGAGGAAGTTGTCACACTTAGAAGAAGAGCACAATCACTTAGCTAGCCCTGAGGCAGCCATTGGTATGAAGTGTTACCTATATGAGGGCAGGTGGCCACTGGCCAGTCCTCTCCTTTGCCATTTCATCTTCCCATGCCAGTGTAGTCATTATAACTGAGTTTGCTATGGGCCCATGCTAAGCAGAAATTTATTACCAAATTTCTGCCCTTGTGGGGATTTTACCCCTCCCACCCCAACATTCCAGAACAATAACCACTACACTGTCAAGCACCCCTTAAGGCTTAAACCATGCAGGCCAATTCATTACATTGGTAACCTTGATAAACAGTTGCCATTTCTGCCCAACTTGTGCCATTTTAACCCAGAATCTATCACTGTACACTAAAGCACACAGTGTCATGTGTCATGATCCCAGTATAAACTTGCTACATTTGTGTCACATAAACTTGGGTTTCTATGCCAAACACAAAATGGCAGCAAGCATTATTGATCCATACCATTGTTTCTGGAAGAATGGTCACTATTCCTTGTAGGATGCATATATATATATATGTGTGTGCATATTATATATATACATATATACCATATATATATATATATATATATATACACCATCCTTACCTTGAAGGATGGTGTACTGTACAAAAAGTGTGTATACACATCCATGTATATACATACACCATCTTAAAAAAGTGATAAAATCTGAAAAAAGAACTGCTTATCCAATAGTAAAACTCTGCAGATTCCTATCAGGAAGCCAAGCCGCTAGTATCAAGAACTAATTAATGCTAGTCAATTCAAGTATTTATTATGCAGTGAGTATAGTTTTCTTTTGTTTTGGCTAGTCACAGCGGGCATAGAAAAGCTGTTTTGCCTAAGAATTCTAGCTCTCTCAATGTAATCACACCACTCTTCTATTTTACACAATAAAACATCAATAATATCCACATCAAATAACAACCGCACAAAATGATCTAACGACCAATTTCGAAATTTCCTACACAGACTAGATTCACCCAATTATCTACCTTTTTGCACTGTCACCATACCAGTGATTTATCGTTACGAGTAATCTAGCATTTTTCATGGACTCCCCATTGTATTAACTAAGAGTAAGACTATTGGGTGAAGTGACCAAAGGATCTGCTGCAAGACAAGGTAATAAAATCTCAGAGCAGCACCTGCATCTGGTTTATTACCCAAAAAACCAGACAGGCGTTGATGAGTAAGTAGCCTTTCCTACTCTGCTTTTCCTGACTTACAGCCGACCTCACTTGTAGTTATTAACCCAATGGACCAATTCTATCCACCCCTCCCCCAAAACCACAGAAAACTAGAGGTCTTAAAAAAACGGACAGACACATGTGCCTCATTTCCAATCTAGTTAATAAGAGTGTAGACATGTTTGTATCAGCAGAAACCCATTACTCGGGTTTTACAGCTTACTTGGCCACAGTAACAACATTCCGAATTAGTAATTTTTAGTACACCTTCATCAACATTGCTGATAACATTAGCCTTTGCGTGCCAGATATTTATTTCAGCCCATGTTCTGGAGGTGGCCAATTTTTTGGGCTTTGCTCCATTTCATCCATTAAGGGTAAAAAACATTAGCCTATATCTAATCAGCCACTGAAGATAAGGTCAAAGTGTGAACGTGAAACTTGTTTAGACATGAATTTTGAACAAGCCTGTGTAATTAAATTATTTGTATGTGCTTGACTTTTCTAGATATTACAAAAAAATTTGATCCTGGAACACACATGCCTGATTAACATCGTCTTTATACATACTGCTGTGTCAGTTAAAAATATGTTACTAATAAATACAATATAATAACAGTATATAAATGAAAAAATATTTATTACAATATAGTGTTCATTCAGTTATTAGTATGTCATATTTAAAAAATAATGGAGTCAGGCAACTGTCTTTGCCACTGATGGTTTGGTATGTAAACCATTGTTCTCAATGCATGATTGTTTCTTTCAACACTCACTTCAAAATCAGGGTGCTGTGCAAATCTCCAAAAGTCACTGATATTAAGTAGGAGAGGTCAAACTTCACATAGGGTCATATTTGGGGGATTGTCAGCAGCCACAGTATTGTTATTGCACTTAGGTGAAAAAACTTCAAGAGTTATCTCAACGTTTCTACGCAGCACGATAGATCGCAACCGTAGTACCTCCAGGTAAAGTTTTGTCGTCCAGTAACTCTTGCAGAGGCAATTTTACAATACCCTAGAGCAGAAGACACAACTCCGCTTGATGCTGCCTTGTTTACATCCGGGCACCGCTAGCTCAGCACTTGAAGAGCTGTTTTCTACGCAACTATGATCATCATCATATGGTTAAACAACAAATGGAGCGAATGATTCTTGTTGTAAACTATGAAAATATATATCAGACAGTGATGAATCTTTCGTATCAGCAAGCAGGTTGACCAATTCAGTAATTTTTTACCAGCCTTTATTAGGGGTTGGGAAAACCCAGTCCAGTCCTGTCAACACAGCGTCTCCCCAAACTCGTTGCTGGTATCACTTTCACTATCGTGTCAAAATATCCATAAATCATTATAATGAATACTTATCTCATAGTAGTAGTATACCATGTAGTAAGAATACTACTACCTAGAAAGATTTTGGTTTGGGGCCTATACTCATACCTTTGCTGCTTGAACACATTCTAATTTCCCAGAGGCTGAATAGCTCGTACTGTAAAAGGCGCTTTATAAATTCTCAGATACAATACGATATTATGCTCAAAGTACTGTTGATCCTGCTATGCATAAATGCATGAAATCCTCATAAATTATCTCTTCATCCAACTCCAAATTACCCGAAATACATGCACCAAATTTTTTCTTCATTAACCGCTGCGGTCCCAGAAAGCCATCATAAATTGATAGAGATCACCGACTTTCAGGTCTGATATATCCACAACTATACCACGGGTGCAAAAATAACCAATTGGAATTTTTTTAGCTTATTTACTTATTCCTAATTAATGGTTAACTTATTCATGTATGAAGAACACTGTTTCCCTAACTTCCAGCTGTGTCAGTAAGCTCATGTGTGAGTGTAACGTCGCAATTCTGTTCCTATATATGACCTGCATGTTATGCAGTTCTGCAATTTTTTGCCAATGGCACACAAAGGGCGTATAGGAGCTTGTGCATTCCAACGCAGTTGAATATCTTCGTACAATATGTACAACATGTACAACATGTGCTTAGAGGCCTCTTTCCTCCGACCGTTTGTAGGCCTTATGCTCTGCGCCCTAGACCTCATGAATATGAACTCCCAAAAAAGATGACCACAATTTCATCTCTAGGGTTCTATATCGTACCATTCGGGATGTTAAGTTTTAACTCTCAATCCTTGCTATAGGCATAAACTTATAGTTTTTAATTTCATTACTTTCATTATCTCATGTAAACAAGTTGCGGTATGTCAACTTTGTATCTTAATAATAAACGAAATCTACAAGGCACGACCAGTCTTTCCCATGTTGTCATCAACCAAGAGCTTTGCACAGAGAGGGAGCAGTAATCTAATCCATCTAACTTTGGACCAAAAGTTCTCAATTTGAACCGGACAATTCCACCACTCAACCATTTAACTTTATCCATAGGTGGTCACCCAACCAATAACTTTAGTCTCGGATTCATGGCCCGAGCTGATTCAGCCTAGAACAGAAGAGATTACGAACATACTGAACGAGTGTAGCCAATGGCCAAGTCTACCTCGACAATTTCACACCTTTAACCACATGCCATTGCCATCTCCAAACAAGAATTCATAGACTCAGTTTTTTAATTTTAGTTATTCAAGGTCTTCAGGTCAGTACAGATCGGTTGCTATGGTTGTCACTGGTTACAAAGTTGCTTGACTGCATAGTTAACGAACCTGCATAGTTATGCAATTTGGGTGACCACCTATGGATAGGTGGTAAATGGTCACCCAAATTGCATAACTATGCAGGTTGGTTAACTATGCAGTCAAGCAACTTTGTAACCAGGAATGGAGAACTGAGAATAATTGGTCCTAATTGCAAGTTATTCAGACCCAGCATCACTCTTTATCTTTAATGCAGTATGGACCAGATACAACTATGCATGAGCTGTCAAAAATAGGTGGAATTTTGTTTAACAGTCTTTGGGTGTCTGCAATAGGCCGTTAATGGACAACTCCAGCGACATGAATATCAAGTGAATAGAAACCTTAAACCTGTAATTTGCTTTGGAGGGGTTCCTAAAATGCACTACATAAAAGTCCAGAAACATACATACACACATAGTATCACATACATACATTTCTACAGAACTGTAGCATTATCAGATTTATGCACTACCACCATGTAGAGCCCTCTAGGCACCTAAACCACTCTACAGCAATGCTCAGATACCATACCTACCGACTTAAATAAAGTGAGTACAATCAGATTTTTTACCCGGCAACATTTACAGCACATGGAGGACGGCTTTGTATACATTCATAACAATAACAATTTACAAGCAACTCATCAGAACGAAGCCATCCGCTGATACAGCAGGATCTGAGATTAGTTAAGATGGTATCTGTGCTCAATTAGAGTTCATATTGAACAACATGCTAGAAAATTGGAAATGGTTTTCCTTTGACCTCTGCATCCGACTGTTTTGACTGTCATATCTTGCACTCTTAAAAGCAATGTCTGCCTAGCGCAGACATTTCTTTGACAGGTGGTGCCTCAAAAGGATCTGCAGATTCCTACATGCACCATGTCATGATGTCAGTAATATGGCAATTAGAAAGAGAACAGCGACCAATCTCTGACATATTCCGGAAATGCAGACTGCGCCTTTCTGATCATGTCACATGATCTCCGAAAGATGAGGACCACCGAAACGCCTTGTGGACTGCAATGAAGGACTGAAGAAGACAAAGAAGATCACCTAGTGCCACTTGGACTAGAATCATGGAGTAGGACCTAACAACACTGAAATTCAGCCTGCACAGAGCACAGAGGAAGACAACGGACAGAAGAGCTTGACATCAAACCGTTAACACAGCTACACTGGGCTAAGTTTACCACACACAAAAATGTTTAGAGCAGACACAAATGTGGCTTACAGACATAAAATGTCTAGTGTCAAAGCAAATTCAGTGCTAGAAAGTTAAATTGTCTAATGACTTTCAAAGGTCAGAGATGCCAGGCCACAGTGAATAGGCTTTATCACCATGGTGGACAAGGTCCTTTGATCCAGACTCTTGCATCAATTCAAGGCATAAACTGGGTGCAATATTTAGTTGGAAGTGGTGGGGAATTACCTGTAGTCTGATGTACTGCAAATGAGAAAATGCAGAAATGGAACCCTGTTACAGTGATTTTGCATTATTAATGGGTTTTTTATGGATGTCAGCCAAAACCTCATTCTAGACTCCAGTTTGCCCATTACTTTTCAGTTTCGGATGGGACTGCCTTTTGATGTCTAATGGGCAAAAGCTAATGATAAGATTAGATATGCCCCAGTGGTGGTGATGGTCTGACCTCTAAACATACATCCTTGTCTGAAGCAACAGAAAAAAATAGCATTTTGTGATTATGTTATATTTCTCCATTACAAAAGGTATTAGGAGACCCTGGAGCTATGCTATAGTTGGACTAATAAGGAAAATACAACCATGGTGTGATTTTTGGAGGTTGCCTAATAATAAGGCACACAATAAAATCACATCATTGTTGTATTTTCCTCATTAGATAATAATAAAACTAATTAAAAGAGCCAATCATAGTTGCAAGAACAAATTTAAAAATATAGCCTATAATATATCTTTGTAAACATTTGTTTGAGCCATACTTTAAAACTTTTCATTCCCACAGCATAGCTATAGCCAACTGCCTAGCAACACTTTTGAAAGCCACAATTCTGTGGCTCCTAATCCATCTTACCAACAGAGGAGTAAATACCCTTCAGAAGTCAGCTCTAATCTAATCTACAGTAGGTTACTTGGCACTGCAACACTATAATGCCTGACTTCCTTCAACAAATAGGCCGCAAGACTGCTAACAATCGGTAAGCCAGTGACAGTCCTGAGAAAAACTACATCATAAATAAATCTCCATGGGTTTGAAACTAGATCTCGGTACTGTTTACCTGACTAAGCATGAATGCACGTATCCATTGTTCCAACGAATGGAGTGTGTAAGGTATTCATGGCACACAATAACTGAATATAATCACAAATTCACAATATTTACTACTTGCTATATTTACTACTTTGTTTCTGTTGATATCATTCCGATCCACATAATTATCCAAACCACAGATCGTTCCAGCCTCACACAATCCAACACAAAGGGAAAACTTATTATCCAGTAACTTTTGAGACACCCATATCACTGTGCAAAACAAAAACCTGCATATCCAACTTGATACATTACACAAATTGGACAACTAAAAACTGCAATATTATATGCTATCCCCATATTCAAATAAAGTAGGATTACACAGAATGTAACTATGTAATGTAATAAATGTAAACATTTATGTAGCACCTTTTAATATTAAAGCACCCATTAACATGATTCTGAACAAGCGAAATATCATTAGCAAAATTTAATATCAATGGTCTGGGTAGAAAATCTAAATGAAAATGTAATAGAGTTACATTTATGTGCCAAATTTTAATAAATTCAACCATGCATAGTCTCCGACACCTCTAAATCCCCGAATTCTTGCAAAGAAGAAAAAAAATCAGTTACAATCCAGACCCAAAATGTTGGGTATGTTAAAAATGTGTTTAATCTTTTTTATGGTAGCTTCTCCTGTTATTCTGATCGCCACAGTCGGGCTACAGAGAAATGCGCTATATAAATCTAAAAGAAGTAATGACGCAAAGCAACTACTCACTGTTATCTTCAGACGCCGAAGCATTCAATAAAAACAAATCCACACAAATCGTCCAAAAAAGCACCCAATAAACGCTCAAATCCATCGCATCGGTTGATCAAATTATTCAGACTTCATCGAACGCAGAAAATTGTGATTTAAGTGGCATTTTTACGCTTCAGCGTACAAGCCTCTTTTACCCTCCTTCCACAGAATTTCAAAGCACTTACGAACTACTTTTAGGTGGCGTATGGATACAGCGCACTGCTCTGGACCGGAGTTCAATGCCGCCAGAAGCCAGCCTCATTCCTGTGACTCTGTTTCTAGTAGCCTATGCATGGTACATAAAATATACCTCTGTAGCTCTGCACGTCTCTGTAATTATGTCTGTCTCTACTTCCTGTCTTTTTGTCTTGCCCTTGTCCTCGGTTTGTTTGTTAAACTTCCTCAATGGCAGTGCTGATAGTTTCCTAAAGTCATTCAGATAGGCCTACGTAGCCTACCGTGCCTACGGTCGTACATGGGCGGATCTAGGATTTCAACACAGGACGCATAATAATGTGGAGCGCGGAGCTCAACCCAATTCATTTTTCAATCCCTCTAGTTAATTCTTAAAAATACCTCAGGTTAAGTATCCACACTATCCAGTAGGCCTACACCTACAAACACAGACACACAAACACACAGAAACACACACACACACACACACACACACACACACACACACGCACAGAAACACACACACACACACACACACACACACACACTACAATTTAGCACGTATACCGGTTTCAGGCACAAAAGAAATCATTGATCCGGATATGTAGGAATTTTTCACCCCTTCCAACTTCAAATTTGACAATAATTACAAAACCTGATTAGGCTACATCACAATTTCGTTTCATGAGCTCCTTGTATGTGTTTGTATAGGCCTATATAATTATAGCCTATTGCTTTCCAAAACAACGGTATAAATTCACAGACCCCACTGCAGACTGCGCACGGACGTCAACCTATATTTTGGGAAAGGGTTAGATCTGAACTTTCTGAAGACGTCTATAGAGAGGGAGAGGGAGAGGGAGAGGGAGAGGGAGAGGGAGAGGGAGAGGGAGAGGGAGAGGGAGAGGGAGAGGGAGAGGGAGAGGGAGAGGGAGAGGGAGAGGGAGAGGGAGAGGGAGAGGGAGAGGAGAGGGAGAGGGAGGGAGTGGGAGAGGCAGAGGGAGAGGCAGAGAAGCGAGAAGATCGAGTGGCGACATGGGACACTTGAACCTGATTATATATGAGGCAGAGAACCAGATCGAAGAAGAGATTGAGAAGGAATCTCTGTCAAATAAATTAGACTTCAAAGTTCGACATTTTTTTTATTATTTTCATCGCATTTTTTAAAGGTTTTCGTCTGGTATTTTAGCTCCTCGAGATCTGCCATAGCATTTCCATGGCATTAGCTGCAGAGGCCCATATGGGCTCTGTACGGGTTCCATGTGAAAAGTTTGTCCTATATCATATATGGGCTCTAAAATAGTCCAAATAGGCATGATGACAAGGAGAAGGTATTCTGGTATTCAATCCCAACAATGCAGACGACAAGGGGACATTAATCCCCACCCCGCCAACCCACCAGTGGAGGCGCCAGGATTTCAGGTTGGGGGGGGCTAAAGCTCTAAGCCAAGGGTGGGCAAACTACGGCCCGCGGGCCAGATCCGGCCCGCCAACCCTTTTTATCCGGCCCGCCAACACATTTTATCCGGTCCACACAGTTCTTCAAAAAATTTAAAAAGTCATAAAATTCTGACTGCAAGAACAATTCCTCATGCTGCTTTCTTACTTACTATTCCGGTTTGTATTATTAACATCCACTTAATCTGTGAACAAACATTATGAAGATAAACAAATCCAAATCTCAATTAGCTGGAGTTCTGGGGCGACTAGATCGGGTTCTTCGCTCGGTTCATTGTGCGAATTCCCAAATTCGGCTCTGTCTCTGCCTACATGCGTGTCGTGTTGAACTGGCTGCCTGCGGCCCAACGGATATCATATTGGATTGCTACTTTGGTTTCACGCTGCATCCTTGGCTCAGTTGGCTGCGCTCCAACTTACCTGGGTGATCTCTGCTGCCCAGTGCCTGACGTAGCGCAAAGGGTGCTTCGCTCCCCGACGAGGAGGGAACGTATAGTTCCATGAGCTCGCTTGGCTGCTATAGGCAACACCAAGCATTTTTATAAATCACCCAAGTCTTTTTTCTTTAGCCATGGCTTGGCTGTTAAAGCCCTGAGTAGGTTTGTAGAAACGGCGCTATATAAGTGCCCAGAATGAATGAATGCAACCAGTGCAATCACTCTGGATTAATGGAAAATTGTTATGCATGTTCACAGTTGCATACATCTCACAAGTTACAGCCAACGTATAATTAATTTTAATTCAGTAAACTTTTTCATTTTAGTAGTTATTACAAGTTTAAAATTAGTTATCTGGCCCTCCGAATTTTTTTGGCGCTTAATGTGGCCCAATGTGCCAAAAGTTTGCCCACCTCTGCTCTAAGCCCTTCCCTTTTGTCCCCTCCTCCCTGTGATTTGCAGCGATTTCCAACTTTTTGGGGGGCTAAGCCGCAGTTAGGGGGCTAAGCCCCCTATCCTCCTCTGGCGCCGCCACTGCAACCCACCCGTGATCCAGTAGCAGTAGTAGTTGTTGCTGTTGTAGTAGATGAAGTAGCACCAGTGGAAGTATTTATAGTAGGAGTAGTAATTTTCTCAAAGGAGAAAACAATAGTTCGGAGATTATTTATAGAGTTTTAATGATTCAGCTCGGCCTGGTATACGGACGCTGCGGAGGTGGTACTGAAGCGCTGAATGATAGCCTACATAATTATGATGTGTTGAAACAGATAGCTGTAGCCTGTAGGCTTTTTTTGCGTCGCTCATAACTATGACAAAATGATCTGTTCTTACTGACATTTAACATCTTGAGGCTATAGCACAGAGTGCACATATCGGCTTTCATTAATGCATTCAAAAATTTAAATAGCGCTTCACTTCAAGGTAACTACTCAGAAGCGCTCCCAACTCCAAATGGGCAAATGGAAAGCTTTTAAAGTGGAGGGGTAACTGGTAAGGGGTAAAAGGGGGTAAGTTCTCAAGTTTTTGTAGCGGACGTTATCAATTTCAGTTGTAGGCCTAGTAGTTTCAGTTTAACGACACTGTGTGATAACAAAGATCATTAGCGTTGCCCTCCTCCTGTATCCAGGCATGTCTTGCATTGTATGTATATAAAATGTGTGGGGGAGGGGGGGGGAGTACGTGGGTGAGTGTAAATTTAAGGTGCGAGTTTACGGCCCCACATATAAGAGCGATAATACTGTTATTAGATTCCGCGATGAACGCTGAGCCGATGCTTTAAATTGGATTAGGTCGAGAATGACAGGAACAAAGTGACGCATTGCGAGCTAGAGTCAGGCAGTGTCCTGTATTTCGCCGCCTTTCTTATAGTTCTGCGGTGCCATCGGTGATAAATCGAGTGTTGGCAAGATGTCCACTGCAGGCACAATCGTGGCATTCAAACCACGACTTATATATAGCCCGAGGTGAGCGCATGCATGTCTCTTGTCGCCGTACTTTGATAGCAGGATATCGATTGAGGTACATACGGTAGCGACAAATGAGGTCATTTAATTACATTTAATTATGCCGTGTTCAGTAAGCCTGGTCGGTCAGTACCAGCAATCACGGTGAATCACCTTCAGGGTGTCAAGCATATGAGTAGGCCTATGTATAGGCCTATACATATATCGTGTTCCAAGAGAAAACTGACCGTATCTGCCTCACCGGTTGTAGGCCTATAGTCTATAGGCCTATATATTAGTCTATTCTAATGACCCCGACCGAAAACAACGCATAGTCGACGGTCGACCGGGGGCTGCTTGGACACCAGTAGAGTCACATAATTATGGCCCGTCTTTTCCACCGCCAACCGCCTCTGGCACTCCACTGATGCCATCGGCCCATCGCCTCTGTTTCCTTCCCATGTTCTCTTCCACTCCTTCCACCCCCTCCCCCTAGAGATTAGGCCTATATAAGGCATAGAGCGAGCAACAAAAAAAAAAAAATGGAGATCCTGAGTGGCCGAGTGGGTTGGTGCCCACTCGCCGCGTCGGCGCCCCGGGTTCGCTTCCCGGTCGGTCGGTTTATCAGAGATTAATTTCTCGGATCTTTACTGCGGGTGGCTCGGTCGCAATATAAACGTGGAGTACGAGGTTGCTCTCTGCCTCCGACACTGATCATCTTCGATATGAAAAAGTGTCGTTAAGCAGTAATACAACAACAAGAGTGAAAAAGCCGCCACTACCATACCTGTCGTAGTGCCAGTCCCAAGCCTGGAGAAAGGAGGAGAGCGACACTAATCATATTTGTTATGACACAGCGTCGTTCAACAGCAACCAAGAGAGTGAAAAGCAAGGGATAACAACTCGAAAGATGCCGGTCAGACTCCTCGTTCTGAAATCAAATGAAAACTAAAAAGACAACCACCACAAGATCAACAGCAAAGGGAAAACGTCGAAGACCTTTGCTGTCACAAGACGTCCCTAAACTCATTCACTATAGAGTGCAAAAATCCAGTCTGAGAGTCAGAGATTAATTTATTAAGCTGTTATAATAATGAATGTTCGTTTGAGTTACCGAAACTGTTCTGTTGACGTTGAAATACATCGTGTCTAAAATTGACGTGTGTGTGTTGGCATTGAATTCGACCGGGGGGCTGATCGACTAGAGACGTACATGTAAGACCTTCGAAATACCCTCTGGCTTCAACTTGTGCCCCCTCCGAGCGACACGCATACTGGTGGACCCTGCAGCAAGAAACGAACTCTCTCCAGCGGCCCGGAGAGCTATAGCGGATTTGCCGTCACAGGATGCACCATGGTTTTTGAGTGTTTTAGAGGCGAAGATAGAAGCAGAGCCACTTTTGACGACTTGGTTGATGTGTTCTGAGACTGATAGCTTTTCATCAATGGTGACGCTATATATAGCTTTTATGAAACCTTTCCCAATGGACCCATGCTCATCGTTGTCATCGCCAAGGTTGGGTCACTAGGGTGGAAAGAAGTCGAGATGGAGTGTAGATCTGTAGAAGAGCATCTTCAGCTGCATCCTAGCATCCACAAACTCATATTCAGTGGCGTAAATCATGGAGGGGGAAGAGGGGGACTGTTCCCCAAAGTTTTGACTTAGGCCTATCTGTGCCCCCCCAAAAAAAAACATGCAAAAATCCGACCCCTGTAAAAGTCTGTCCCCAAAGTTATGTACAGATTTTCGCCCCTCTGCTAATAATTAGGCCTATGCCCTCCTCATTTTCTCTACAAGTTTAGCATACCCGGTAATTCTCTGCTGTTTGATTATAATTCGCAAAGATTTGCTGGTCTTTCTTCTTATAACTAAAAAAGAACAAAATACTAAACGTTAAATCTAGTGCGATGAATTTCAAAGTTTACATAATTAGCCTATAGCCCTATAACGATCGAGGTTGAGCTCGGTTGACTCGGTTTTGGCGGGTTTGCAAATCAAAAGGAAGCCGCGCCAATAACGACTGTTGTAATTATCAGACGATCTATCCAGAGTCAAGTAGGCTCTACACTTCATCATCGAATGCATACGTCAAACTGACTGAAGAGCTTCTGATGTAGGCAACTTAAGGAGCCCATGCAGCCAAGCGACTGTCTGGTGAACGAGAACATTTCTGCTAATCGGACGTAAGCCCACGTCAGAGGCGGACTGCCATGGGATCATATTTTGCGTATTAGCCTATATAGCCTAATATGTATTCACGCATAATTATTGACGTAGCCTATAGGGTCTAATTAGGCTAAGTCCTTTCTCAGGCTTTCTGCCCCAGTATGGGAATTGTAAAAATAACTGGGGGTTTAGACGGTGATTTATTTGGAGTTTGGGTGTGAAATGTAGATTTTACTATGGGAGCCTAAGAAAGACTAGGGGTTGAACCCCCCCAACCCCCGGCAATTCTCACCCTGTTCTGCCCTAAATGTACCGCGCGCTGAATCCAGATAAACCCAAGGGGATTTTGAACAGCCACATACTGGTATACGTGTAGGCCTACGTGGTGTCTAAAATAAAAATGGAAGATTAGCTTAGCCTACAGTTTCGACGATTCAGGACTTCAGGTTTATCTCAGCTAAACAAATTAATGTTTGTTGCAATCGCCAGTGGATGCGATATGCAATTGCCAATTCGGCCAACTTATCGCGTGAAGGAGATAACAGCAGGGTTTCGAGGATTAACCGAGCTAACTCGACGTGGAAGGCAGAGAAAAAGTGGATAGGCCTAGGGCCTAGGCCTACAGCAAATCGCTTTGCTGATGACAAAATTATAGACTGGTGGCCTACGTGGTCGCGGGTAGGGATGAGCCGATTGGCATTTTTTTACTGATTTCCCATTCCGGATAGTTGGCCTGCTATTTTCGCCAATTCCGATTCCGATCCGAATAGTTAATAAAACAGAAATGAAAACAAAATCTTGTATATTCTCGCTAGATGCAATTCTAAGGAGAGTTTATGCACTGAACTATTTATAAGAAGTTAACATTAATTTTTGAAAGTTTGAAACCGTGTGGCATTATGGCATAAGTAAAAAGTCTGACTCTCCGCCATTTTGTTGACAAGTCAAAAGTTACAATTTTGTTATTTATAGGACTTTCAATTAATTAAAGATTAAAGAATACCGCAGGAGCTCGCCAAAACAGGTTACTATTTCTGTATTAGTGAAAAGGGAAATTGCTTTTGGTCAAAAATATTACTTTTTTGGTATTTGGATCGGTAGTCCTGGGATCGCCGATTCCGATTAATGCCGATTAGTGCAAAATCCGGCCGGATCCGATTTCCGAACGGATCCTCGGCTCATCCCTAGTCGCGGGGATCCCAGAGTTGAAGGAAAATTTTACTCTGATTGAGGCCTTGTTACTGTAGGCCTATATTGCGTCGAATTCTGACGAACTTTTATCATAAAACATATGTATTAATTCGGAATCAAGCCAGCCAAATAAATGTATAGCGTATACCGACATAGCTAGGCCTATATATAGGCCTATGTCGATACTCGATAGGCCTATAATATAAATATATATGTTAAATTTGACTAAGAGGTGTAGGCCCTACGTCAGGTGTGAGCAACATAAGGCCCGCGGGCCGGGATCGGCCCCTGGAGACCTTTGAACCGGCCCTTAACATGTCTTTTAATATTAGCACTAGACGTTTGTCCATCCTAAGACGTTTCAAATGACCTTCATAACGCATACGATAGGAGCGCCATCTACTGAAATGAGTGTAGTCCTCTTTCCTCCCCACCCTTTACTCCTTCTCCACCCCTCCCCTCCTCCCACTTCGTCTCCCCTCCCTCCGTCTCACCCTCCCACTACCCCTTCCCTGTATTAGCCTCTCGATCCCTCCGTCTCTACCTCTAAAATTGTACTATTGTCGGGCAACAAGGGGTCTTCTTCTCTATTCGTCTTCTTTGCTGAGTGGTTCAAGGCTCTACCAGGATGCCGAAACCCCAGGCCTCAACAAAGGTTGTCCGGTTCGACTCTCGTGGTCTATCGAGAGGTTTGAATTATCAACAGCGACACACTCACACACGTAGAACACCGCTTTAATAGTTCTTCTCATCGACGATTGACAGAATCACATCAACAGGCAACTTGACATCGAGAGAGAACTGCACATCTGCTTCCCCGTCACTCCTATCATCAAGCAGGCCCTCTAGCGACAGCGTCTCGGATGGCTGGTCCGTAGATCGACGGCAGGTCCTCTTCAGACTCCACCAAGACTGCGAGGCCGATGCAAAGCTCGAGGCCGAATCTTCAGGCGGTCTTCTCCAGACTCACTGTCCCATGGCCAACCCCTGCCTTATATACCTATCAGAGGTGCAGAAAACCCTGGTGCCCCAACACCTTTTCCATGGGGTGCAACTAGAAATGGCACCGGTGCAATATCTCAAAATGGCACCGGTGGTGCAGTTTCTCAAAAGAGCACCGGTGGTGCAGTTTTACCAGCAAGTGCTATATGCAGTTTTACCAACCACATGATATATCCTATAATGGCACCGGTGCAGTTTCACCAGCAATTGCTATATATAAAGCACAGGACATTTCCTAAAATGGCTCCGGTGCAGTTTGCAGCTCTCTCGGTGTCAATATCAACAGGTACAGAACAAGAAATCGCACCAATACAATTATCAAACATTGGCGTTCCATAGAGTGCCAAATCAACTATCTAACCGTATCAGCTCAATAGGAAGTGCCTTGAAATTAATACTACAGCGCTCCATAGAGTGCCCAGCCAATTACGAATTTCGCAACAATCCCCGCCGACCAACAATACCGAAAGTCCCTTTTCGGAAACCAAGGTCGACCCAAAACTTAAAATTTGGCCAAAACCATGACTCCAAAGAAAATCTAAATGAGCTGCTACAGTTAGCAAGCAAAGATCCATATCACATCATAAAGTTCTCAACTGCTAAATAAAAGTCCATATAAAAAAACGACTTATGTCTCTCAGTGTCCAACTACAACGCTAAAACATTATGTTAAGCAGAATAGATTAAATGCTTCATCACTGTCCATTTCAGCGTCCAAGGCGTTTCGCCTAATATCCACTATCAATCAACGAGACTTAAGTGCAAGAGATAACTAGAGTAAAGTCTTTGCATCAAAACAATCAAAGAAAACAGCAACCGACAAAACTCAAAGCTAAAGCTCTCAAAACAAAAGTCTCTCCGCAGTCTCAAAAATTTCACGCAAAGTCTCTCGAACACACATCTAGCATCAGTCTCTCAAAGCCGAAGCCGAGTCTCTACACATCTACCAGACCAAAAGACCCTCAACAGCAAAGTCCCAAAGCAAAAGTCTTGAAGAAGCAAAAGTCTCAAAGCAGTCTCCCTGCAGAGTCTCAAGCTGAGTCAGCAAAAGTCTCGAAGAAAAGTTTCCACGTAGAGTCTCAGCAAAAGTCTAAAAGCAGAGTCTTGTGTCGCCGTTCGATAAAGCCGTTGCCAAAATCGAGTCCGGACATCGCCCTGTCAAAACACCGTGACTTACTGAAACCGTACGGGTTTCCGTATCACCCGACGCGGTCGAGGGTGGTTATCGGAGACCTCGCGTTGTTCTTCCGTTGGCTGATTGTCGTTGGTGTCGTCTTCCCTCGCCGACTGAAAACAATGCTTCAACTTGTCCACATGAGCGACAAAGGGAGGGGACCTCGGCGACTTCCGCAGCAAATAGTTGACCGGCCCGCATCGTTTCAAGACTTCATAAGGCCCGCAATAAAGTTTCTGCCACTTGGGGCTTCGTCCCTGGTACCTTCGCGGAGTAAAGTACCAAACAGAGGTTCCCACGTCGAAAGTGGCGGGACGTACACGGAGGTCGTAATCATGTTTCCTCCGTTCTGCTGCTCGACGTAATTGCTCACGTACCTCCCGATACGCTGTCTCCATCCTCTCGGCTAAGTCTTCGACATAACTTGAGTAGGTGGCGTTGCCCAATTCAAACCCTGGGGGCCGTCCATAAACAAGGTCCAGAGGCATCCGATTTTCTCTTCCATACAGTAATCGGTTTGGTGAGAACCCGGTTACCTGGTGGATTGATGCCCGATACGCCGCCAAAACGTGAGGCAAAACCTCATCCCAGTCGCGCTGGTGGCTACTAATGATTTTTCCCAGCATAGCGTTCAGCGTGCGGTGGAACCTCTCAATTAGGCCGTTCCCACTAGGGTGGTAACTGGACGTCCTAACCTTGTCTACGCCTAGGAGCCTACACAACTCTTGAAACAAATGCCCCTCAAAATTCGTCCCTTGATCCGTGAGAATCTGCAATGGCGCCCCGTATCTCACGATAACATTTTCGACCAACGCCTTCGCTACTGATACGGCTTCCTGGTTAGCCATCGGGATCGCTTCCACATATTTACTGAAATTGTCCATCATGGTCAAAATGTAGATGTTACCCTTCCTACTCCTTGGATGTGGTCCCGTTATATCCAAACTCAAACGCTCCCAAGGTTCTCCACAGGGCAGCGGCTGAAGTGGCCCTTGCCTGGGGGGTTTCCCTCTGCGATACTGGTTGCACTGGGGACAGCGTTGGCAAAAACGCTTCACGTCTCCCGACCAACCAACCCAGTACGCTCTCCTACGGATCTGCCATCGGGTTCGGCGCACTCCCAGGTGCCCGCCGGTTATTCCCGTGTGCGCGAGTCTCAAAAATTCCTCTTTCAAAGTCTTGGGCAACAGCAACTGTTCCACATCATCCATTCTTTTCCTGTACATAATGCCGTCTCGCAAATACAAACTCTCTCGCTGATGCCAGTACACCTTAACGGTAGCGCTCTCTGATAACACTTCCAGCAAATCGGGTACCGTAGCACCTTCAATCAACCACTGTTTTACGACCCTCAGGTCAGGATCTGCCTCCTGCGCTACTAAAATAGGGTCCGTTGAATCTGACTCATCACTCGGTGGCGCTAAGGTCGCTGTTCTCGTGGCCGCTACCACAGGAATCTGATCCTCTAATCCGCACTGACGACAAGGTTTTCGCGACAGAGCATCGGCATTGCCATGCCTCCTTCCTGGTCGGTGAATTATCTCAAACTCATACTCGGACAACCGCTCGAGCCACCGACCTTGCTGTCCAATCGGCTCTGGAGTTTTCCACAACCACCTCAATGCAGCATGATCTGTACGCAATTCAAACTTCCTGCCCAGCAAATACTGACGATAATACTTCACGAAGTACACAATAGCCAGCAATTCCTTTCGTGTAATACAATATTTGACCTCGGCTGTGGACAAAAGACGGCTTCCATAGGCTATCACCTTCTCCTCTCCCTCAACTCTCTGCGACAATACAGCTCCAATTCCTATGTCAGAGGCATCACAATCTAAGACATAGACCCCTTCACTCTTTGGCAGTGTTAGCACTGGTGCCGTAGTCAGAGCCACCTTAAGTCTGGAAAAAGCAGTCTGGCACTCATCATCCCAAACAAATGCTCTACCCTTCTTGGTGAGAGCAAACAAGGGTGCAGCCATAGATGAAAATCCCCTAATAAACTTCCGATAATAGGAGCAGAGCCCCAAAAATGCACGTACATCTGTCAGTCGTTCCGGCACTGGCCAAGCTGTCACATCTTCCACTTTGGATGGGTCTACCGCCACCCCGTCTGGAGTCATCACATGCCCCAAGAAACTGACAGTTCTCCTCAATAGCTGACATTTAGTTGGCTTCAATTTCAGATGCGCCTCTCTCAATCTCTGCAGAACCTGTTTTAACCGCTCAAGGTGTTGATCCAAGTCATTACCAAAAATAATGACATCATCCAGATACACTAAACATGTCTCAAAATTCAATCCGGATAGGGCAATGTCCATCAAACGCTGGAACGTAGCCGGAGCGTTACATAAACCAAAGGGCATCACCCTCCAACGGAATATCCCTCTCCGAGTGACAAAGGCTGTCTTATCCGCATCTTTCATGTCCATCGCTACCTGGTGGTAGCCACTCCGCAAGTCCAGCGTACTGAACCAGCTCGCTCCTGACAAGGCATCTAAACATTCGTCCACCCTGGGAAGGGGGTACGAGTCCTTCTTCGTGCACTCATTTAAATGTCGATAGTCTATACAGAACCTCATCGTTCCATCTTTCTTTCGTGCCAGAACTACATTGGCAGCCCACTCACTCACTGCTGGTTCAATCACTCCATCTGCTATCATCTGGTCCATTCGCTCATCTATTGTGGCCTGGTACGCGAAGGGTTGCCTTCGTAACGGTTGCCTCACTGGCGCCGCGTCTCCTGTGTCTATTCGATGGGCGCATATCGATGTCCTGCCCAAGTCTCCTTCACTCGTGGAAAATACGTCACGATACTCTCGCAGGAGTCCCTCCAGCTTCTGCTTAGCTTCACGCGGCACGTCCTCAGGCAACTCATTTAATAGTGCCTCTTCGAACGGCGGCTCTCCGGGACTCTCCTGCGTCTCACCACTTACTTCTATCTGAACGGGGTACAAACCGCCTAACAGTTGATCCTTGTCTAGTCGGATCGGTTCCTTAGTCAAGTTGACTACTCGCACCATACTATTAGAGGCCCTCTCATCCACTAAAACTCGTGCGACATGGACACCCGGCACGACCTCTCTAACTTCTGTCATCCAAGCGGGAGCCATGGCCGACAGGTTGCCGAATAAAGTTCTAGCAGCAATGTCCTGCTGACACTTAGGAGGGATCAACACGTCCTCCGCTACTATTACGCGCCTACACCATGTGGAACCGTTACCCTTTACCAATGGTATCTTACGCCGCCCTACAAATAATGCTCCTGTGCCAAAGCCTAGCCTACATTTATGCTGCCTCAGCCAGTCCATTCCTAACATAGGCTCGACGATCTGGTCAGAGACCAAGAACGTAGTGGGAATTGCAAACCCACGCCACATCTTAATTTGGACAGCTACCTCCCCAAGCACCCTAATTTCAGTACCATTAGCAGCCATCAACACGCGACTACAAGGAGTCAGTTCTAAACCCACTACAGCGGAATGCGGCACCAAACTCACCTCTGATCCGGTGTCGACCAGACAGAGTTGTGTCCCTCCGTTGATGGTTCCTCGGATGTATATGGCATTGCTTCCTCCTTGAACGGCTGACCTCTGGCGAGTGGTGTGGTTCCTTACGACGTCTTCTTCCTCCGATGACGGGACTCCTGGTTCGGCGGTGGCGTCTTGGCGTCGAAAGCGTCGGCCCTGACGGCAGTTTCTGGCGAAGTGACCGGCTCTTCCACAGTTGAAGCAGGTCAAGGTTCTTTCTCGGTCGCGCTGGTTGTTCCCGAAGCTGGGTGCTTCGCGTCTCGGTTCCGGATCTCGATTGGTGCTGCTTCGTAGCTCGGCGAATTGACGATTGAAGCGTTCCTCCATGTCCATCTGCCACTTGCGCTGACTCTCAAGTTGTGCGGCAAGGAACCGGTCCTGTTGAGACTGCGTCTGACTGTTTGTCTCCGTTCCCTGTGTCCCTCGGACACGGTTAGGCGTTCCCCGTCGATCCTCCTGTTCGGTTGTGTGCTGGTATGCTTCCAGCCGTAACGCCGTGCGATAAGCCTCGTCCAATGTTTTTGGTTCACGCTCCCGGACTTTCAAGGATAGCTCGCGGTCGTGCATCGACTCCAAGAATGCGTCCCGTGCGATGATCTCGGTTGTCTCATTTGACGGTATGGGATACGCCAACACAACCAACCGACGTATCTCGTGAAGCAGGTTGCTCAGTGTCTCGTCCGTCCGCTGGCGTCGATAACGTAGTTGTGCCCTGAACGTCTCCGCTTGTCCTTCGGTGCCGTATCTCTGGCGGAGTCGACCGACTAACTCTTCGTAGGTGACGTCCTGCCTCGCTCCAAAGTCCCATAATAACTGCGTGGCAGCTTTTTCCAGAGAGCATTGCAGAAAGTCGACACGATCCGCTGACGTCCACCCATTGTGCCTGGCGCACACCTCGAATTGCGCGAGAAAGGACTCTAGTGAACCGGTTCCGTCAAACTTTCCCGGCTTGATTGAAGTCGTTTTCTGGCCGATCAAGCGACGAAGATCTTCAGAGAGTTTCGGATCGGTTGCGGTGTTCTCCGAAATCTGCACCGTTTTTCGTTCAGAGCGTCTTCTCGGCGGCAGGTCTCGGACTTTGAAATCGAGGTCTTCCCAGAATCGACTCGATTCGTCTCGTAACTGTTCCAAAGCTTCCGTTGCTTCCCTCACGGCGGGCGTCGAAATCATCGGATAGCCAGCCGGTTCGGCAAAGTCAATGCCTTCGAGCTGGAACCTGGACTCCGTCGTCGTTCTCTTCACAAACGGCGTAGAACTGCTTGGCTGACGATGCGGCGGTTCTCCCACGTCCACCAGACTGTATTCGACGGTTGATTGCTCGTCTGTCATTCTCGAACTTCCGTTGGCGGTTGTCGACTCGTGACGCTGTGACCAAAACTGCGTACCCCACTTCTGGTACCAGTTTGTCGGGAAACCAGGGGTCTTCTTCTCTATTCGTCTTCTTTGCTGAGTGGTTCAAGGCTCTACCAGGATGCCGAAACCCCAGGCCTCAACAAAGGTTGTCCGGTTCGACTCTCGTGGTCTATCGAGAGGTTTGAATGATCAACAGCGACACACTCACACACGTAGAACACCGCTTTAATAGTTCTTCTCATCGACGATTGACAGAATCACATCAACAGGCAACTTGACATCGAGAGAGAACTGCACAGCTGCTTCCTCGTCACTCCTATCATCAAGCAGGCCCTCTAGCGACAGCGTCTCGGATGGCTGGTCCGTAGATCGACGGCAGGTCCTCTTCAGACTCCACCAAGACTGCGAGGCCGATGCAAAGCTCGAGGCCGAATCTTCAGGCGGTCTTCTCCAGACTGACTGTCCCATGGCCAACCCCTGCCTTATATACCTATCAGAGGTGCAGAAAACCCTGGTGCCCCAACA
Source organism: Aporrectodea caliginosa (assembly GCA_020284085.1). Classification (NCBI taxonomy): domain Eukaryota; kingdom Metazoa; phylum Annelida; class Clitellata; order Crassiclitellata; family Lumbricidae; genus Aporrectodea; species Aporrectodea caliginosa. The sequence continues at coordinate 1,412,791 of JACEVL010001206.1, read as the reverse complement.
CCTTTCCCATGGGGTGCAACTAGAAATGGCACCGGTGCAATATCTCAAAATGGCACCGGTGGTGCAGTTTCTCAAAAGAGCACCGGTGGTGCAGTTTTACCGGCCGGTGCTACCTACTCACCACAGGGTATATCTTAAATTGGCACCGGTGCAGTTTTACCAGCAAGTGCTATATGTAAACCACATGATATATCCTATAATGGCACCGGTGCAGTTTCACCAGCAATTGCTATATATAAAGCACAGGACATTTCCTAAAATGGCTCCGGTGCAGTTTGCAGCTCTCTCGGTGTCAATATCAACAGGTACAGAACAAGAAATCGCACCAATACAATTATCAAACATTGGCGTTCCATAGAGTGCCAAATCAACTATCTAACCGTATCAGCTCAATAGGAAGTGCCTTGAAATTAATACTACAGCGCTCCATAGAGTGCCCAGCCAATTACGAATTTCGCAACAATCCCCGCCGACCAACAATACCGAAAGTCCCTTTTCGGAAACCAAGGTCGACCCAAAACTTAAAATTTGGCCAAAACGTACCTCTAAGATGAGGCTGTAGGTCTGGCACTGTTCTCAGACCAACTTCCAGTAACAGATAAGGTGAACATTGTTCACAGAGTAACTGCAAAGCCTGGTGAAAGGAAGGTGAGAAGTGATGCTGCGATACTGAAGGAGGGGGCTTGCCTGTGTGATTTTGCAACCCCGTGAAAACTGACACTGCTGTCACACATGAAGACTAGTGATTCCTTTTCTACACTTCCACAAGAGAAATGGATCGAGAATGAGAATAACAAACAAGGTAGAGAGAGAATTCAGCAGTTGAGAGGGATGTGAAGTTGTTCGAGGAATTCAACCGACTCATCACCAATAATGAAGAAGAAAAGCAGTGTCTACTCCAAGTGGTCGAGGCAAATAGGAATGCTATTTGCCTCACAACAGCAAAGAAGGCTTTCGTTGACGCAGTGCTCGCAGTTTCTAGACTCTAAGACTGTAGCTGGTGTTGAAGTCATAAAACCAGAACAATCGACATTCATGGTACTGCAATTTACAGTTTAATCTGACTAACTGTTCTACTATCACATGTGTTGTCAAATTACAGTAATATTTGATTTATTGTGAAATAAATACATTCGTACGGGAATATATGCTCGACGTATTCATTTCCACAATTAGTGTCTTTTTATTGATATCAGGCAAAGTGACACCGTCTTCCAGTTGGAATTGGAAGCTGAAATTTTGTCTAAATAATACTATTGAAAGGACTAACAAACTGAGACGGTCCCTGGTTTCTAGCTTGCACTTTATTTTTAACCATGCACCTGTGAACCACCCTAGTGCCGCTGCATACATGTACTTGAGCTTAAGTAACATTTTACAAAAGCACAGAGTAAAATGTTGAACGCGTGTCAACAAATCTCAAATCATCATTCTTGGAAATAGCTGTACAGTGTACAGCATAGTTGTTAAAAACGGTAAAATCAAAATAAAAAACGGGGAAAACGTCGTTTTATTAAAAAAAATGTAAAACGAAAAAAACGAGAAATAAACGGAAAAGAAAATAATTTGACTTTGCTACATCTTTTACTGCAGTTTAAAATTAGAAACTTTGTTTACACAGTTTAATTTTAATCAGCAAATAACATAACTTTATTAGTAAACACCAAGTAACAGTAACCTACAACAATTATTTTCTTTTTTCATAAGTTTGGTTAAGAAATTGAGAAATAAATTAAAAATATTGAAATCTTTCCTAATTTAAATTGTATGCACAGGTCCACATAAGTCTATGCTGACATAAGCAATTAAAATCTAAACTTTGTAAGTATAGAGTTTACTTAATTAAAAATTGTAGGTCTATTTACAGGTTCCGCGACAACTCGTCGAACGACATTTCGTATAACGACACTTCGTCTACGACAATTCGTCTAACGACATTTCGTCTACTTAGTGTATCTGTATCCATTACGGCTAATCAACAGAGGCCGCTTTCTTATAGTTTCGCTAAAACGTGCTATATATTCTCAGGAATCCAGCTTCTAATTACTGACAAGATTAGTTTTATCAATCCAGCTTCTGTTGAATGGAAACCTATTTTCATCCATGCATCCAGGCTGATTTCAAGCGTCTTTTTACGGGAAAAATTATTTCCATCAATTCAGCTTCTATTTCAACACAGGAATGTTTTCATCAATCCCACTTCCATTTCGGGAAACCGTTTTTCATCAATCCAGCTTCCATTTTAAAGTGACAATATCAAATAACTTGGTAGACGAAATGTCGTTCGACGAATTGTCGCTCGACGAAGTGTCGTAGACGAAATGTCGTTCGACGAGTTGTCGTGACACCCTATTTACAATTCTGACTCATATAAGAACTTAATATGGAGTAATATCCGTCAGTTTAGGCTATCAGTCAATCAGAGATTGGTGAGTACAAATACAACATTTCGCAGTTTTGAAAACTTAGAAATTCAATTGACTTTTATAAATTTTATTTCCTGTACTGTGCTGCTTATTTCTCAACTGATGACATTAAATAGTGTCGTATATTAGATGAATTATTGAAAGGACGGAGACAACGTAAGTGATATCAGACAAAAATAAAATAAAACAAATAGTAACAGACAGTAAATAAATTAATAAAGTTACATACAAAAAAATACAAAAAACGGGAAAAAAGTAACGAGAAATAAAAACGAAAAAACGACGGTTTTGAAGGAAAACGAAAAACCTTTTTACAACTATGGTGTACAGCTGTCTGTACAGATAATCCCGTAGTTTAGGTTGGTAAATTATTTTATATCGTCAAATTAAAATGGAAGCTGGATTAAGCGGAAAAATTGTTTCACTAACTGGAAGTGGGATTGATGAAACCATTTCTGTCTTTATATAGAAGTTGGATTGATTGGAATAATTTTTACCGTAAATAGAAGCTGGATTGATGAAACTAAGTTTTTGAAGCAGTAGAAACTGGAATGATGAAAATAATTGTTTCCTTAAGTAGAAGCTGGACCCATGACAATAGTTCTTTACTTAAATAAAAGTTCCATTGATGAAAAATATTTTTTATGTTAAATAGAAGTTGGATAATTTTTTCACGAAATGGAAGCTGGATCGACGAAATTTTTTTTCGATGAAATGAAAGCGGGATTGATGATAGTTATCATGGACATAGGTAGACTGCTTACTTACCAACGTGAAGTACGACATTGAAGACATTCAAATAATTTACCAACCTAAACTACGGGATAACCGTCTGTACATATCAATAGGCCCAAGAGGCAAGGAACGGTTATTTATAGTTTCTTATCATCGTGCGGGCATCTTGGTTAATTCACCAGTAGCAAAACAGAACAACATAAAATTATGCCTCAAAGAAATATTTCGAACATTCATGTAGCGTGTCAATTATAGCCTTGGACGTCAGCCGATGGATCGCGATTTGAAGTTGTTCTTCATCAATTCAGTGTTGCGTATGCGCTACATCTTCGAATATAATATAGGTGAATATCGGTTGTTTAGTGAATACGTTTGCGCCACATTCAAGGATGAACTTAAGCGGACGATTCTAATCTAGCAAATTTTATAGCGCCGTTGTCATAATGCTCAATCGATTGTCTCGTCAAGTGAATTCGTATTTAAAATCCACTGAAGAAGCCCGGTTGAAATCCAATAGTGAATGCAGAAGATAAACAATTTGCAACATATGAGTCTGAAGTTTATTAGCACTGAATGACTTTAAAGAATTAAAAGAATCGATCCATCCTGACTCCGGTATTCATGCGATCAAATGAATTTTATGCGCCACTAAATAAAGAGGCATAAAAACAGTTGTCATTGGCTTAATACGGCTGTGTTTGCGTCCGAGATAACTTTGACCACGAGAAAACCATACTGTCTGAACTGATTTTCTTTTGTCAGGTTGGGAACACCACTCAGGAGTTCATCCTGAACAGTCGCTAATGCATTACGCATTATGATAACGGCGATAAAACATTGTGCAGTCAACAGTGGTGTAGTCCTAAAAAATGAAGTGGGGGAACGCCTGTAGTGGAACTGTAGCAAAAAGTGCAATCTTGCAAGAATTTTGCATAGTGTTTTCCCTCCCTGGAAAAAAGTGGGCGTTCCCCACGTTCCCCCCCCCCCCCCACTACACCACTGGCAGTCAAACATTAACTAATAATTGGTTCTGTAGGCCTATCATACAGCAACAAACAAAAACATTAAGCATATCAGATAATAGGAACAAAACGTGAAAAACCGATATCAAACTGTCTTCTTTGTTCAAACAACAGATTACAACGGAAACTCAGAGCAATGAGACTGAATTGAAAGTCAGTTACAATAACATTTCAGCGATTTAGTTATACCGTTGAATACTCACCAAAGATATCGGCACTCGCCTGATTGACTTTGGCTGGACCTGAAGTGAACAAAGTTTTCTTAGTGATCTATTATTAGGCTTAGTCCCGCTAAATAAGCTTGTCCGCCTTAAGCAAATTTTGTGGTCCGCGGATAATTTTGGTGACTAACCTTAAACCGTAATGTAACCAATTATATAGCCCTTCAATAGTGTCGCACGTTTAGCAATACTTTACTTTCAGTACCCATCTGTTGTAGAAGTTGTTATAGTTAAGATGTTTGTATTATTGAAAATGGTTTTTATCTTACTTGGAAATTATGATACAACTCCTACAAAGAAAATGTTTGGCAGTATTTTCCTAGACTGAGTTGCACTAGCAAAGCAACAGTGATGGGGAACATTTTAAATATAGGTATTTAATAACTATTTTAAGAACAAGTACAAAATTCTTAGGCAGTGTTTAAACAATTTTAATATTAACTAAGAATTTGTACTTATAATTATGAAACAACGTAATGGAAATAGGCTACGCATTAATTATTTTACTTAAACTAACAATATTTTGTATATGTGTATTGTGTAACGCATGCATAACGCGTTTAACATTGCTTTGTAACTAATTTTAATGATCATATCAGCCTCTCTTTGAGTGAGTTCAAATGATTCACACAGCAGCACTAATTCATAAGGAACAGATGATTGGCTGGTTTGCTAGATTCTTTTTCCAGGATCTCTCTCATTTCGTTGCTAAGAAGAACAGATCACGGTTAATTTATTCAGAAAAGACGGCGATTGTCTTAATGATAGGGCCTAATATTATTGAGAAATCACCGGCGCGAGTCATTCCAATGCTCTCAGTATTTATATAATAATATAATCATGGCAGTCTTGTAGTAAAGAGGCGGTCAAATAATATAATTATAAATCTCTACGCGGCATAATGCACATCAGCGTTCTCTATAGGCCTACCATAGGCCAATCGGACAAGCCTAATCTCTTTTACAGATCGATTGATATGAAAGTGGTAGATTGTAGTTAAAAAAATTTACCACCAATTTTAGATGGAACTTTTTGTAATGATGAAACAAAATCAAAAACGTTTCTAAGTGCATTGGGACAGCTGAAGGGAAGAATTTTCACGTGTTTTAAGTAAGTTTTGACAGAAAAATTAACCGGATTTCGCCTAATACTTCCTATGTCACAACAAAATCTCAAGGATGACTATATTCCCATGCACTACTTTCAATTGAAAACGAGTTAATGGGGGAAATGACATTTGAAGATATTCTATATGAATTTGCTGATGCAAAGAGCCGTAAAGTTCACATAATGTATACAGGCTGTTGCACGGTTTAACTAAATGTTTGGTTAATATCTTATAGTTAAAATGTTTTAGTACAATTGCAAAAATTATTAAATTAAAATTTGAAAGTTTTTTTTTCATTTTCGCGTCAAATTCAAACATTAAACTTATTTTGTAAAATACCATTTTCAGACTTTCGAAGGTCCATGAAAGGTTCGTAGGCCCTAGGCACTGTGCCTACTATGCCTAATGGATAATACGGCCCGGTAAACTCAATTAACCTAAAAAGAATGCTTAACTAGAAACGGTTTTGGCTGCTGCTCAGCCTTCTGCATGTATGAGGAATAAGCCTAAAGGATCAATTTGATTTTGCAAGTTCATTTTCGATAAATGACTTACAGTAGTTTATAGGCCTACTCAGTGTTTAACATACTTTTCGAAAAGAATATTTTATATTTAAAATACTAATATAAAAATGTAGTTGCACTTGCATTTTAAATACTTGTGTGATCAAATATTTATACTTGCACTCAAATTACTTTTAAAAATATTTTCCCCATCACTGTAAACTAATCGTAATAGTAGGCTAATCTACGTATTTCTTCACCGGTCAAAAGATGTACGCTTTGGGAACTCCGACAAAGCAAAAACTCATGACTCAGCCAAGATCGGAGTCGATAAACAAGGTTCAGATAGATAGACAGACGAATGATTACATCTATCTATGCCAATTGTCAATGATATTGGAATAGTGTCATGACGAACTGTCGTTCTCTATATGAGTTCCTTAAAGTATGTCATACAAAATTTATGTCCAAAAGAGAAGTAAAACGGCGACCTACGTAAACACAGAAAGAATGTGAAAGACCAAAGAAGTTTTATCATACTAACAAGGCCATTCGTGGACTATAAAACTGATATTCTTGGTGGTATTGAAAGCATGGCTGAACTGCTGGCATGTCGCCAGTGTCTTTCCAGTTCTTGTCAGCTTGCAAGAAAGCTCCGAAACGTAGACTGGGTTCTGCCAATTAATCCATCTGCCAGCAATCGTTAATTTCAAAGTGGTCGTTTTACCGTCATTCAACCGGCAAATGACGTAGGTGCCTTTGTAGATGGTTCGACCTGGTTTATCGCAAGGCTCGTCCCCACATAGTAAGATTGCGCCTGTCCAGAAAGATACAAATCTATCATGTCAGTAATTTACAATGTCGTTTCTTCAACTGTTGTAATTATATTATGTTGAAACAGCACATCCAGTTACTGAGATATATAACCTTTTGCCGGAAATGAAAGTGCACATCTGAGTAACTCTAAAAGAGATTATATCAATTTCGGTTCTACTGAGATACAGCCCAATGTGCATCTAGAGAACAACGATACTTCGGGTTTTCTAACACTGGAGACACATTTCCACATATATTCAAGCGAACATGTGTGCAAACGTACGCCTTCCTTATATATATATATATATATATATATATATATATATATATATATATATATATATATATATATATATATATATTAGGGTGGAGCAAAAAGTAACGAAAATTCGAATTCAGTTTCCGGACAAACCTAAATCAGGGGTCTATGTAAAATGCAATATTGTACCAAAAATGGATTTCTCATAATATATCACCGTTTTCTAGCAACTTTGTCTGAAACACAAGCCCAAAAACGGAATATGTTGTAAAATGAGAGCTGGTCTTACATCAGTCGGTTTAATGGTTATGACTTTTAAATTTAGAACCCAAAGTTAGAGCTACAAACAACAATCAGTAAAAAAACATGAAAAAACATCCGGCACAGTGCTGCAGTGTAAATGTTTAAACTTAGTTCCGAAAATCAGCTTTAGTTTCTATAGTTGGCAAGTCCAATCTTGATTTTTTCATTTGCATGACATCACCGTGGCGTGAGTCATGTCCGTAACTCGGCCACACACTGCAGAAACGTCTTTGATATTTCTCTCCACATCTTGCTAATAACACGGATAGTGAGGTAGAACTACTCGTTCATTACTGCCAACAGCTTTCGACGTGATGTCTTGCAGGTGTGGAGGTGCGTCGAAGTCGCATTTTTCCCAGTCAACCATGTTTATGTACGAATCAGATGTAAATTTAACTGTAATAATTTTTCTTGTCAAAGCAACGAATTCCAGTGTATCACTGGAATATTTCTAGCCATTGGATTTTTCTCACATGAAAATGTCCCTATTATATTCATCTTCATCGCCAACGGCTGCCAACAAGATATTCTCAGGATGGCAAAGTAGCTGTTGTCCTGAAGTTGGCCTACTGGAGCTTGATCAATGTTGTCAAGTTTCTGGTACAATTATAGCATGAAGCAGAAGTTCTTTGCTCCATCCTGGCACGACAGATGAGGTTTGATATTAAACCATGATGGTGCATAGAAATTCAGTACAAAGCGTTGCAGATTATAGGAAGGACATTCTTGGCAAACATACAACCTAAGCAATCGGTTGGCTTTAGTTAGCCATCTGGTATGACTAAGTGCACCTGGCTGAGCGGTCTGCAAGTAGGATATGTGATTCTCACTAGCATTGTAGCCACATCGAATCAGCAGACATATTTTAAGCAAGTAGGCCTACAACTGATCTGTACTTAGGTCATTCATCATCGTATCTGCAAGTTCAGCAACACAACCTGAAACAGGAGAAAATTCAATGATTGGTTTCTGTTGTGAGTCAAATTCCAATATGTCTGGTATCTGTCCTTCTGCAGTTCTTGGACCAGTGGTGTTCCCATCAACGACTTCCATTAGTTTCTTCTGAATCAATTCGTTAGCATGCATTAAACAAATTAACCACTGAAGAGGTCTTCTGAAATGAAGATGTTCAACATAACTTCGGCTAGGGATGCATACCAGAACAGTAGAACACAGTGTTCTTTTTTGATTTTTCGATGAGTGTGCCCTGAAAGGCCAGCACAATGTGTAACTGTGTGTGTATTAATGTGATTGTCACATTGTGTATGTATGTATGAGCACTTGTTATAGCGCCCCTACAAGAATCCTACTCAGAGGCGCTCTTGACTACACCACGGACACTGAATCGGAGTTTCACGCCGAAGCGCATGAGCAATAGCGAGTGAAGGACTTGCCCAGGGTCCCTACGCGACGGCTTGAGGTGAATTCGAACCCACAACCCTCGGACTGCAAGGCACCGAACATACCCCTACACCATCGCGCCCCACAATATAATATAGTGTAATATATTATAGTAGCAATTAATGAGTTTCCATGACCCCATTGTAATAATATTAATAAATGTGTATTAATTTCTAATTAAATATATTACGCCACGCATCTTTCAAAGTTGCGACCCCTAGACATGATACAAAATATGAAAATGAATTTTTTTATTAACCAGGAGATGAGGGAGCTTCTATTTATTATTGTCTGGTTGAGGCAACTGCGATTTGCCCCACCCTAATATATATATAATATTATATATATATAATATTATATATATATTAGGCGGTAGTCAAAAAGTATTTTTTTATACTGCCAGGGACATCCCCAGATCTGTTCGTATTGGTAGTAGAAACTCATGTGCAAAATCTTTTTAAAACATTTTATTATTTAGGTGTGCCACATGATAACTTAAATTTTGCATATAAATTATGCTTCATCAAGGCTGGTTTAAATCAACTTTTTATTATTTTCGGTAGCTGGATGAAAGTTAGACATTTCTAGAGCCTATTATTTGATTACCGTGATATGTGATGAGTGCTATGTACCAATTGTACCATGGAATGTTGGATAATATTCTCTGATGACTGGTTTTATAAACAAATGATTAAATAAAAAATATATAAATTGGAGCAAACTGGACCTGAGGAGTAAATAAATAATTTTAATTTTTAAAACAATTTTTTGGCTTTCTGTATATTTAAGGCTTTCCTAAGCTTAATTATTTATTTATATTTACTCACAATATCCCATAGTAGGCTATACATAACCAATTTTAAATTAATCCAGTATTTTGTAATAGAGGAAAAGCACTTCATATCAAAACTAAATAATGTTTTTCAAAACATTTAATATGTGGCTAAAGTTTGGTTTGGGGTCAGAACATATAGTAGCAAATAAGATTATAATTAGAAACTCTGTACAAGTTTAAATTTTAAAAATTTCTTTAGCTTATTTCCAACATTACTTTGCAAGAAAAATCCTAAAATGCTCAATACCCGGTTACGTATCGATAGTCTGAAGGTTCGATAGTCCGAAGGTTCATAATCCGAAGGTTCGATAGACCGAAGGTTCGATAGTCCAAAGGTTCGAAGATTTCATGGTGAAACATATATGTATATGTACATATATGTACAGTAAATGTACATTGTGTATATATATGCATGTATATATATATATATATATATATATATATATATATATATATATATATATATATATGTTAGGGTGTTTTTAAGGTACATGTGAAATTTTCAACTCAAAGATTTTTTATCGGCCAGGTCAATTTATCGTGCCAATTGATGTATAAACCCCATTTCCGAAATTATATCTTGATAGTTAAGCATTTAGGACTTGCTGAAGGCGACCGAACTTATAGGAACCCGGTTGCATTATAAATATAGCCTACAGCAGGCATTCTATACTTGATTCAAATGCATGCCAGCGTTAGACCCCTTCTTAGTGGCCGGTTCCCAACTAATAAATATTTATGATGATGATGCAACTGATCTCGTGTTGTTTATGTCACTGGTCTCGTGTTGCACATGGCGGGTAATGGTGGTTTTCATTAATGCATCATATCGCAGGTGAGATGGCAAAACTGACTAGAAAAAAGGCTGAAAGTTTGTTTTAACTGAAGATCACTTCGGTTATGCGAACTACCTACACGAGGAGAGGTTCTAAAGGTTTGTTGATTTCCATACACTAAGAAATCATGCAGAGTCTGGATGACAGCGTGAAAGAAACGGTAGCTATGGTACTTTCAATTTGGCAAAGAGCACAGATTTCAACGAGGGCTAGGAATCATGTTTGGGATCAGATACCACATCTTCATTAGGAATGGCAAAACTTCAAATAAATATTTGGAGGAAGTCAGAAATCGAAGAGGGAAAACGAGATTCTTTAAAGGATTCTCTGCAGGATCTCTTTCTCATTGCGCATAAAGATGCCGTGACAATAATTATGGTTGAAGAGGATCGGCAGTTTTAGGAAAGATAACTGTGCAGCCTAGCAGCAGAGATTCGCGAATCCTTCGATCCGAAGATTCCTCTTACTCTTCACTGGGACGGCTAGATCATGCCAGATGATACAGATCCAGGACGAGGGTGTGTTTATCGCCTTCCAATAAAATTATCTACAGGGATGTGACCAAGCTATTAGCCATCTTCAAACTCCAATCGGGACAGCTGCCGTCATTTCAGATGCATATTTGGCCGAGATCAGAAGTTGGGGATTGGAAGGCAGAATCGTGGCCACGTGTTTTGGCAAGTAAAACGGGTTGCAAGGGCGGCGCATGAATCAAGATGGAAACGGAATTAGGAAAGGAACTCTTGAACCTTGCCTATCGACATCACGTTTCTGAAATTGTTCTGGAAAAGGTGTTTTAACTGCATGATTCTGCAAGGTCTCCAAAACTGGAACTCTTTAGTCATTTCCGTGACTTCTGGTCGCAAATCGATCAAGCCAAGTATCGCACAGCAATGGAGGATAAAGATGCAGCACAGCGTGTCACAGAAATTCGAGACAATGTCATCACCTTTGCATTGCAGCAACTGAGTACTGAATATCACTGAGACGGCTGCAAAGGGCTACTAGAGCTAACAGTCATTTTCCAAGGAGGAATTCCACCAAAAGGAATAAAATTCAGGTACCCAGGGGCATTTCACCGCGCGCGTTGGATGGCACGTGCGATCTATGAGATCAAGATGTGGCTTTTCAGAGGTCAATTTTCCATTCAACAACGCCAGAGCACAGAGAGGTCATCTCGAAAATCTTACTCTCAAAAGGTGTAATTCGAGTGTCGTTTTTGTGACAACAACTTACGTGAAGTACGGGTTCACCTGTACCTCACCCAATGAAGCCTCAAAGAACGATCTTGAATTTTTGAAGGCAATCCATACTTACCAAGACAAGGAAGTCTCACAGGTCGCCCTAACAGCATTTTCCCGACACCTTTGGTATTTGTCGGAGACCCTGGTTGCCTCAGCTATTTTTAACGATTCAGTCACCGTCGACAAAAAGTCAGTGCATGGTCTACAGCACGCGCAACAATCAGGGATCCAACGAGGCTTCCTCCGATACATAATCCAGCTACGAAAGCACTACTCGACTTCTTCACCAATTCAACCAAAAAAATATTCCAGATCCTCGGATTGGACGACTCTTTTCTTGATCGAAACCCGCAACAGTGAGAGTCAGAACAATTATACCGTGAGGCAAAATCCGCCCTAAGAGTGATGACCGATTTGTCAAAGAAAGGAGTGGCTCTGACACAGTCGTTCAATGAAGCCCTGATCAGAAATGAGGAAGAGAAACAGTTTGTTCTGCAAATGGTCGAGTACCATCGAAACAAATTCCCAAAAACACTAAAGGGAATAAATATATGACAAATAACTGACAATGTTTCCTTTGATTTTGCCTTATATCATATAATATGTTTAAGAAATCACTGACAATATTTCCTTTGATTTTGCCTTATATCTTATGTTTAAGTGCTGAAATTTGTTTTTTATCTTTGAAAATTACAATGTATCGCATTGCTTTCTAAGTGATAATTCTTCCAGGGCTTTGAGCAAGTTCTAAATCTTTTCCGATTTTCATCTAATTTGGTAAATTACAATGTTTCTCAAGGTGGAACACAAAAGCAAACTGGCCGATATTAATTTTGAAACTTCAATTTCTAGACACACACTAGTATAGATACAAACAGGTTTTATGTGTTTTCTATGCATATATGTGTATATGTTTATATGAGGATAGCTAAGCATTAGGGTGGTGCTCAAAATAATTATTTTGAGTAAATTGATGGGACAGCTCCAGGGTATGTTCCTTTTGATAAAGTAAGTTAGTGTGCAAAATATGATAAAGATATTCCATTATTTAATCGTGCCACATGAGATGACAAGTTTTTGCAAATTTTAGACAAGGATCGTAAGCACGATTCTGATAATATTAGAAACTTTTTTTCGTATTTTGTGTAAGATAAAATAAACCTTAAATTGTTTTGCTTAAAAGTAGAATAATTAAAAAGTACTGGTGAGGATTATTCAGCCTTATAAGTTCAATTAAATCATTAGCACATTAAAATATTCATTGGTCCATTTTGTGACCGTTGACTTTTTGGTTCTGGAAACCTTTTCGATGCTCGGACACAACCTGGAGCAAGGACTGTTTTTGACCTTCATTCTTGGTCAGCATTTGATTTTATTCTGATATCAATGCCACTCCCGTTTCTGTCCTATCATTCACCACACTCAACCTTCCTTCAGTCTGCTGACACTCCAACTAAATGCTGTTCTGTTTCCAAACATTACTATAGCTGTCCTTCATTCGATCAATAGCTGCTGCTACTTGCACACTGATAATATTCTTTGGGCGAGGTTTTATAGTCTTTGGGGTTTCTACCTCATCACCAGACTCCGAGTTTTCTATGCAGTGGGATTGTTACCAGTACACATTTGTTTTACATTTTTTTTACAGTTTTAGTATAGTATTTTTTGCAATTTTTCATTGATTCTGTTGTCATTTCAGCTGAATGCGCACTTTGTCCTATAAATTGAGCGCTAGGAACATTCCATTTTGATCGGGAATAATTGCGAAATGTCGAAGTATAAAAGCTACATTGCCTACTCCTTCTTAAACATTGTTTTCGAAGTCCGAACACAGTCAGGAACAACGGCAGACTGTTCTACCCCATATGTGAAATGTGTTCGGACTTCGAAAACAATGTTTAAGAAAAAATACTATACTAAAACTGTAAAAAAATGTAAAACAAATGTGTACTGTTAACAATCCCGCATCACAATGTACCGTTAGAACGGCGGTTCAGAGCTGAATCGAATGACATACTATGGGTTGAAATATCTCGAAGGATAAAAAAGTTATTAGTGTTTAACCGTTTTCAGACTTCGCGACATGTCTCGAACCAGAGAAAATGGTAAAAAGTTAATAACTTCTACAAATATGGGCATATTCTTAAAATAAATATCTCGTTTTATTCAGTTTTGAAAGCTCTATCCAACGGCATTTTGAATGAAAATTAATTAGCTTTTAATTAAAAAATATTACAAGGAAACCTGCAATTTTCTCGAAAAAATGCTATTTTTCGTAATTTTGGCCCTCTGGTGGGGGCGGAAGACATTAATATTTTTAAAAACTTTTTCAACATTTTTTGACCCCATACCATTAGGCAACTTTTGGTTGCTATTACTTTTTGAAATTCTAATTTTCGGTTTTTTCACTCCACCCTAGTATATATATCTGTGTTTTACGTGTATGTTGCTGGATCTTGTTTATGCATGTCCTGGTAATCCAGGGTCATTTATGGGGTATTCATGGAATGGCTGGAAAAAGCAGAGATTTATGACCACTCGACCAGCAACTGACCACAGGAGATAAATCGATCTGGTCATCCAACTTTGGACACTGGACGAGTTCCAGTTTTTGCGTGTATTCACCCCAACGTCTCCTCCTAAAATTCCGAAGAGGTCGTGACCTAACCGTTACGGATAAACGTTTCATCGTTGCATATTTATTTCGACTTACAAAATTCTACATGGGTTTGAAAACATAGATGACCTACTGCCCTCTGTAAGAAAGCAGTAGGTCTAACTGGAAATTTAAGAGGACACGGTCTGAAAGTTTATCATTAGCGGGAGCGATTAGACATTAGTCAAATTCTTTCTCAGCCTGACTAGTCCAGATTATTGGAACCGGCTTCCACAGGAAACAGTATCTGCAGAAAGCTTGAGAACTTTCAAACAGACTGGATGTTAGACTGAACGACATAGAGCTTAGGGTCGTCCATTAACTATGTCAACAAATTTTAGGCAGTTTTTGACCCCTCCCTTGTCAACAACTGTCAAACTTTGACGGACCCCTAAAAAATTATGTCAACAATCCCAGAACCCCCTACAAAAACAAACACAATGGCTCAATACATGTAGAATCATTTTTTCAAATTGGTTTACACTAAAAAATGCAATCTCGAATTTCTAAATATATGAGTGTAGTTTATTACCAGCTTTTTAGTAGTATTAAACATTAAGTAGGCCTAGATGACAAATAACTGACAGCATTTCCTCTGATTTTGCCTTATATATCTAATGTTTAAGTGCTGAAATTAGTTTTTTATCATTTAAAATTACAATATTTTACGTTGGTCTCTAAGTGATCATTCTTCCGGGGCTTTGAGCAAGTTCTAAATCTTTTCCGATTTTCACATAATTTGGCAAATGACAATGTTTCGCAAGGTGGAACACAAAAACAACCTCGCCGATATTGATTTTGAAACTTCAATTCTTAGACACACCCTAATAATATTATATGTACTTATGTAAATATATGCATAAAAGTTTTGTTTATTAATATGTATTTATATACACATATATTCTGTCTTTCCAGTGCTATTGTAGCAGCTTGCATCTCATGAACATTCAGCGCATATGCCCTCCCAGTGCTTGTTGGTTGAAGTCCTGCTGTCAGTACATCACACAAGATATTGTCAGTGGATCACTTGGCCATAGATAATGGAAAGATCGAGCGGGACCATGTGAATGCAGAATGTTTATTTCCACTTCATTCTGTTTCTGAAAGAAATGTCAGCATTACACAGCCAAGCCACCAGTGGCCATCATACTTGGTGGTGACGTAACCCTTCAAGTGCAAATTTCACAGGTTGTTGATAGTCAGTATCGACAGACTGTAGACATCAATGAAGTGAAGAACATTCAGCTCTGGAACATCTTCACTTCCACTTGTTCTGTTGACATGGGAAGAATGCAGTGGAGTTTGTGAGTTCCAGCAACTGTAAGTGGAGACTCAAATCTGCTGCTCAATAACACCACTTATTGCTCGTATTCCTCTGTGGTAGCAAACCAGAAATTGACTGATGCTTTGCGAAGAGGAACAACTGATGTGGTGTCATAATTTGGTTGTCGTATGGCCTCTGCAGACTGGCATGTGCATTGTGCACAGTGCAGCAATTAAGGTGCCAGTGAACCGTTCCACATACTCCATCGCATGGACCCTTGCCATGAGATGTAGCAAATAAGTGCCATTATGTCAGGAATGGATGCGCGTAGGCTTGCAAATTTGGTGATTGTGTACAACTTTTTGTGTACTTTCTGATTCTGTGAATCATTCTGAATTGAAACAAATAATTTCCAACTAATATGGGTGTAAAAGTGGTCGAAATACTTATATATTTTAGCATTTGTGAGTGATCTACTGCAGTACTTTCTATACTGCATGCCCATGAGATGCAAACTCCTACAATAGCACTGGAAAGACAGAATATCTAGCTAGTACTGAAACTTTGAGGAATGTCAATGTTGATTTGACAGAGCTTTGAATTGTTGTTTACAAAAATGATATTTTCACACTATAAAAGACATTATTTAACCTAGTCTACCTTCATCACAGCGCGATTCACGCCCTTGGATGACCATTCAAAAAATCATAACAAAAAACCATAGGAGATCCCACTCTGAAATTTTCACAAACTGTTTAGAACAATGAGATCTTTGGATGATAAAAAGTTCATAAAATTATGAGAGCACAAAGTGACCTGGGTCTGGATTACAAGGTTACACTTGCTCATATTTTTTTTGTTACTCAAAATAACTAGTTCTAGATGCCTTGCCCATATAGAGGATTCACGCAGCTTTAATTTGGTATCTTATTTTTTTCCTAGGTGCAATAGGAGCTGAGATACAGCAGTTTAACCCTCGTCCGGTCGGAGCAAATCGGACCGTTTGGTTTTGAGAGTTTCTCAATGGGTTCTAATGCCTTGCCAAATTTAATCGAAATCTGAGATGGTGATGCAAAATTTTATTCAAAATTGTGTTGATTTGACGTGGAATGCCCCTATGTCATATATATTTAATTAACTATCTTTAATTATATATATCTGTCTATATATATACATACATATATCTTATTATTTTATTTTAAAATAATTATAAAACATAATCATAACCATAAAACCATAAATTTTATTGTTTCCAACAGAAGCAAAGCATACAATCATCATAATTACAGTATGATAGAAGGAAAACAATGGGGTAGAGAACCCTAAAGGCAACAAGTCCCGACTAGTAGGGTCACCCTTACATCATTGGTGTACTCGAGTGGCAGACCGAATAATTTGTTATTTCTGCTATTTTTAATCCTTTACAAATCTTAACTAGTTAACTAGCACGCATAATATTATTATTAGTGCATACCGTTGGCAATCACGCACGCAATCTACGTTTGAATAGGTGCAAACTAGTTAGGTACCATATGTCGTTGGGGGATACTATTCCAGATTTTATAATATAATAAATTAATTATAATTATTAATATATAATTATAATTATAAAGATAAATCATAATATTATAATCATACTATAATATATTAATAATATTATATATATTAATATATAAAATTAATATATATTATATAATATATAATATTATATTAATTAATATAATTTTAATATATAATATAATTTAATATTAATTATTAATATATAACATTATATATATAATTTAATTAATATTATTATAATTAAATAATTATTATATAATATATTATTATTAAATAATATATAATATAATATATGTACACATTTACATATATAATTATGTTAATAATATATATATATCAATATATATCAATATTATTAATATTATATAATTTTATAATAATTAATTATATTATAGTTGATTAATTATAATAATTATTATATAATAATATATAAATATTATAATTATTTTATAATAATTACTAGACGTGTCTACCCGGCTTTGCCCGGGTTTTCCCCACGCTAAATTTTTAACGGCTGCAAATAAAGGCTACTTACTTACTTACTCTATATGCTGAAGGGCTTCAAATAGTTTAAATGTCCACATATCTGAACGATATTTAGATGTGAAAATAGTTTTCCCCCGTGTATTTGAATTTAATCACCTGTGACTCAGCTGCTGCCTCGTTTAGCAAAATAATAATGTGTTGAAAATAGTACCCCACGGGTTATCTCTACCTTATAAAACCCTATTATTTGTTTCCCTGGCTAAATATAGTAGTAGACGAAGCTCGGCCGTTATTGCGATTGTAATTTTTCGAGCGACCCGCGTCTTTTAACGAAAGCACCTAATTTGCATATTTAGTCAGCGTGACGTACGATTGCATATTTAGCCCTCGCAACGTGGACAAATGGCCATACTATGGCCGGTATTGAGAAAGCCTCGTTAAAATAGTTGAAAATTTAAAATGTCCATATATCGGCGTTTAAATAAATTGCGAGCTGAAAATAGTCGCGTTGACCTAGACGTGACGTAATAATGTTTTTTAAAATTTTTCAAATCTCTAAAGCGTTCCGTTTCGGAGCCTTTAGACAACAGACAAATAAACATACATACAAAAACAAACAAACTGAAGGACAACGTAAATAGACTTAGGCCTACTTATATTATAGATATATTATATATTATTTATTATTATAAGTACATGTGTATATATCTATGTATTTAATATTATATAATTATATTATATCACATATATAAATAATTAATATTAATATTAATATATTAATTATATTAATATTAATAATATTTAATAATTAATTTAATTATACTATTATGATATATATATTATTAATTATAACTCGAATTACATTATTTATATTAATATAATGAATTATATTAATTTAATTATATATTATATAATTTATATGCATAATATAATTATATAATAATATACAAAATATATATTTATTATATAATAGTTATTATATATAATAATATATACATATACATGTGTATGTACATATATACATAGTAAATATATATATATATATATAATTATATATGCATATATACATATATAAATATTTATATATACATATGCACACACACATATATGTATATGATATATATATATATGTTATATACATGCATATATATAAAATATAAATACATATATATATTAGTATGTTCAGAAAAAACAAATTTTTTAAGAATCTCATGCATAGGGGCTTAAAATGTGACATTTATATACACAACATATCTAGAGAAATCCTACATCAATATCTCAATGGCAAGTGACCTCTCAAAGAGATGTAAATTCTTGAAATATGACGAACGATAGTGATATTCGTGACGAACATAGTTATTCGTGAAAAAATAGTTTTTTACTATTTTCCAGTGTTTCCAATCAATATTATTGTTAATACTCTTCCATCTAATAATTACAGTAAAGATGAACAGACGGTGTCTGATTGATGACCCACTATTTGTGGCTAGCTTGGTCAGAACAAATACTACACCACGTCAGGCAATGCACATATATTTACCCCGGTATTAAAGGCAGTAGGTATCAATGTTAACGATCTGACTAAGTGCACAACTTCAGTGTATGAGGCTCTTAAGAAGACCTGTTCCTCTATCGAACAAGGCGTTAGAGTTTAATTCTGCCCTAAGGCACCCTTTGTTCGATTTGATGCTACGTTGAGCACTGCCAGATGATGAGGGTGTCGATGCTGATCGCCATATGTCTGGCATCGGAATTGATAAGCTTCTAGCCATTCCAAAACTGCCTGGCTCTGGAACTGGTGGCCTGATGGGGAATACAGTTGTTGAAATCCTCAGAGAGTAGGAAGGTGTGTCAGAATGGCTGCCTGGGTTGTGCTTTGACACAACCAGTGTTAACACAGGAGTCCACAGTGGTGCAATAACCGTTATTCAAGAGGCCTTTGACAAACGCCTACTATTCGTGGCTTGTAGATACCTTATGTTTGAAATAATAAATTGCAGCATCAATTTTTGGTTTATTATTTATCTCCTCTGGGCCACAAAATGCACTTTTGCCAGGTTCAAAAATCAGTGGCCTCTCAGGCTCTCGTAGACCAAAGCAACTTTGTCCCATGTAGTAAGGATACGAAAGGCTGTTCCTTGACTGACAGTGAGAAGATGTGGCTAGAGCAGAAACAAGTTGTAGTTTAGTTTCTGTAAGCGCAGCTGAGTATAGACAACCAGCCACGACAAGACTACTTAGATTTCCTAAAGCTGTCTTGTTGCACTTGATGACGCCAATCGTATTGGTGATGGTGACAGTATCCACTTCAGTCCACTCGGTGCATATCACCATGTCAGGTCGATGGCGAAGGACATATATTGCTTGATACTTCTTTTGAAAGATACTTCTTTCAGACAGCAGTCCAAGATGAATGCCAAAGAACTGCATGCTATGAGAAGGATCTGCCTGTTTACCATCAACCTGTATGTAAAGGCATGGTTCATTCCACCCATCACATGTTGTGATGCTCCTGTGCATGCTACAGAGCATGAAAGCATTCACAGGATTGATTTACAGGTCGCAGAAGTAGCCTTTCATAAAATGAAAGGCCATCTCTGGTATATCAGTGAAGATTTGGCAGGATTGTCACTTACTTCTTTCTGACAAGGTCTTTGCCCACAATAAGGAACGAATGGTTTCCGCATTACGCATGCCACAGAACAAAATAGATTTAAGGGGAGTTTATCCAAAAACCATCAAGACATTTCAGGAGAAAACTTTATCTGAGTTCGTGACACAGCGTTCGATGCATCTATTTACTATCTCAAACGCGATTCTCTCTTCTGATCCCGAAACGGGGAATAGCCGAGAAAAATACCAACATGCCAAAGCCACTTTGGCTGCACTTTCTGTTATTAATGACCGTGCTGAGCGTGCGGTAAAGTTGGCAACTGACTTCAACTTGGCACTCAGACATGATGAGCAGCCGAACACCACAGAAAGCAGATGCCTACTGCTCCAACCAAGAAGATCTTCACTCTTCAGTGACAGTTGGAGCTGTTGGACAATAGACATTTTTAAATACCAGAAACACAACCACTACAGTTGTATTGTTGTATAGTAACAGTCATAACAGATTACTCATTTAACAGTACTGTAACATATGTAGTTTGTAATACTGTATTCTGTATTTTGTAACAGTGACTGATACAATACATTAATTCACTGATTTTGTCAATTTTTAAGAAAAATTGCACTTTTTGCAAACTTCATCAGCTTTGAGCTGTCACTTAACATTATCCCAGAGCCATAAGATTTCACTGAGTTGCTTATAACACCAAATGTCACAAATCCAGAGGGTATGCAAGGTGAAAATTTGAAAT
This sequence comes from Aporrectodea caliginosa, assembly GCA_020284085.1. Lineage (NCBI taxonomy): Eukaryota > Metazoa > Annelida > Clitellata > Crassiclitellata > Lumbricidae > Aporrectodea > Aporrectodea caliginosa. Next base: position 1,391,751 of record JACEVL010001206.1, on the reverse strand, counting down.
TATTTTTTTCCCATGTACCAGTTGAACACCCTAATATATATATGCAAACTTATATACATATATACATTTTCGTACATATATATATATATCAAATCAAATCAAATCAAAACTCTTTTATTGAAGCCAAATCAAATCACATAACATTTCAACATAAAATATCAGGATTGGCCGCAAGAGGAGTCTCAAAAGGGACACTATAAGCCACTTATATATGGGTATATTTCACAACCGGCGTCAAATTCAGAAATAGAATTAGAAAAAAAGAAAGTCACGCAAAATAAACAAATTTCTTACACAAATATTTTACTAGCAGTCCTGAAGCATACTTAATATTGAGCAGTGCTTAAATTTGAGAGATTTGGCTTAATTTTTTATTTTAGTTTTTTACTATGTGAAACACATACAACTTTCGATTCCTAAATATTTACAACTCCGTTACTTAATAAATACACAATACAATATACCGCCACTGTCTATAATTAGTGATTTATTAGTATTAAGTGTGCATTAAATTATTACACAGCAAAATAAATTATTTTGACGACAAATCATGTACATGTACCATTAAATAAATTCATTTAATAGAAAAATAATGTAACAGAGTTGTAGTAACGGAGTTGTGAAATATTCATAATTAGGTCTCCATGCTTACCGGACGAGTCAAGATACAAAAAAATAGTTAGTTTATAGTTGCCAGGCTGTCAGTTTCAATATTATTTCTGAAATAAAAAAGTTATATATATACGCAAAGTGCAATAATTACCGTCACGGAGTTGTAAATCTCTTTTTATACTATTACATTACCGGATAAATTTCCGAAAATTGTCAACAGAAGCAAACATCCAAATTGATTTCTTGTTGGTAAAATCAATGCAGACATGTTCGCTGCTATCAAAGATGTCAATTCAAAAACCGAGAGTTTTCAATTGATTCCACAGATGGCAGAAACCCATTCGTAACGGTGTTGTAACCAATATTTGAAGACATAGGGTTTTATTTATTTTTTAATTATTTTGTTCGTTATTAAGTTAATAAAAACCATATGGAGCAATGGATATATGTAAGTTAAAGATCTAATAATTATAAGTCATCAGTTCAGCGCTCCCGCTGTTACCTTTACGTGACGTTGAAGTGACTCACCATTAGAAAGGACAATGCAATTTCGAGTTAAAATTGGACTTTATAAATTTTTTCTCATACTAATCATCTAAATAATATAAATAGAAATAATTTATTATAAATAACTCATGCCCTACAATGTATTTAAAAATTATAAATGATAATTTTACTCTTTGTGTAAGCCGTACAAAGGAGAAGACAACAATTTATCTAATTTGCTGCCGGTTGTGAAATATACCCATATAATACAAACTTATATATGTTACAGTGAATGTGTATTATCAGGGAATGTGTACATATATACCTGAAATTTTCAGGGTAGATGCATATTCCCTGATTCACTCGGCGAATGTATACATTACCTGAAAAAACCAGGGTATATACATATTACATATACCCTGAAAATTTCATGTGATTTCTACACACATACCCTGAAAATTTCAGGGTATGTGTATCATCTACCGTTCCATTTCACAAGAACTTTGAGGCATGTAGCCTACATCTGTTTGTTTTATGTATTGCTGTCATGTACGCCAACATATCGAGTGATAACGGACTATGGCTCACGTGGACAAGTGGACCTGATTGATATGCAGTCCATGCCTAGTGGACATCACAAATGGATCATGGTATACCAAAATCATCTGACCAAATACTGTGCTCTTCGTCCGTTGTCTACAAAGCTCGCGGCAGATTATACTTCGACCGTAGACAACTTTCCAGCGTCAGGTGAAGTGGCAACAGAACCCAAATCAGAAACAAATATAAACTCAGAGAAAACGAGCTTCTGCTGGATGCTGACGTCTCCAAAGATGAAGAAATTGCTCTGTGAACCGCGGTTAAGATGTGGCGGTTAAGGTAATCTGCCGGTTTGGCAGATGCCTATCACAGTGTGAAATGTAACAGTAAATGTTACACATACCCTGAAATTTTCAGGGTATGTGTATAGATATGTGAAATGTAACAGTAGATGTTACACATACCCTGAAATTTTCAGGGTATGTGTATAGAAATCTGGCTTACTGTGTTATTGTAGTCAGGGTAAGTGTATATAAATCACTCGAAAATTTCAGGGTATATATATACCCTGGTTTTTTCAAGGAATGTATACATTCCCCAGTGAATCAGGGAATATGACGATCTGCCCTGAAAATGTCAGGGTATATACACATTCCCAGAATGTCAAGCTCTTTCTAGCGGTATACTGAATGGCAGTTAATTAGTTTTCAATTAGAATATTTTACAAGAAAAACTACAATTTCCTCGAAAAACGCTTTGTCTCGTAACTTTGCCCTCAGTGGGCGATACACATTAATATTTTTTTAAATTTTGAACAGTTTTTAATCCATGCCATTAGGCAACTTTTGGTTGCTATTACTTTTCGAATTTCTAATTTTCGCTTTTTTTCCACTCCACCACTTTTGTGTATGCTTGTTCGAATAGATTTGTGGTTATCGGTCTCAGGAACTCACGGATCAAATACCACTAAAATGCCAATAAAATAAATAATAAACAATCAACGAGAACATAAACATTGTAGAAATTATTTTTTAGTTGTGCTTAAGTAAAATCATCCAGCCTTTCTGTTGAAAACTAAACATAGGTCCAAAAATGCGAATCAAATACTTATACTCGAAATGACGAAAATTATTTGAGAAAATCAAAATTTCAAAGACGTTGTGCCAGTTCTAGATATTGTTTGATCCTGCTAATTTTTGGGCTACATTACTTTTAAACCAAGTGGTACGGAATGCCGGGTTGGCGAAAGTAAACAACTGAAGTTGAAAATTTTCCTTTAGAGATGCGACCACTACTAATATATATATATACAATATTATACATATTGTACATATATAGATATAAATACATATATAATTATATATATACAAACAGTACTTCTAGTACTTCTGACCATCCACGATCACAATACTAGATCGCGGGGTGCTTACAGAGGAAATTTTGCTCGCACTAACTCTCGACTGTTCTCAATTAAATGTGTCGGACCTTCTGTTTGGAAGTCTATCCCATGATATCCGTAGCTTGCATAATCTGTCATCATTTAAAAAAATCAGTACGTGCATACCTAATCGATCAAAATGAATAAATACTATATGATATTCTGCTTTTTAATATTTAAGGTTTTTGTCTTAATTTTTCATTACGGTTCTGCTTAAATTTTTCAGTTCTGTTTACTAGTTAAGGTTTTTGTCTTTATTTTACATTACGGTTCTCTTTATGCTTCATAGTCCAGTTGGACTTATAACGGTCAATCATTTGTCATTCTACATTTGTCTCATGGTACAAAGGGTGACCCTAATAAGCGGGACCTTGGTCCCTTCAGTGTTATTTCTATTAACTGTAACTGTAACTGAAATAGCAAAATAACTGAAAAAGTCTTGCAGTTAACTGTAACTGTAACTGAAACTGAAAAATACCGAATAACTGAAACTGTAATAGTAACTGAAAAACGAAACTGTATAACTGAAAAATAACAAAAGTTAACTGAAAAATAAAACATGAGTATTTTTCTTACTTACTTTTTGAACATGGTAATCCTATTCCAGTCTACGATCAGTTTTCTATACTCATTTAACTTCTGGTTTCTTTTCAGTTTTCTATGCTAGTTCAACTTCTGGTTCCTTGTCAGTTTTCTATGCTAGTTTCACTTCTGGTTGCTTTTCCTTTCGTTGTGTTGTCGTTGGCGCTAAACCGTAAATTCGTAAAACAATCCACGACTACGAGAATAATGTTTAAGCCAAGTAGTGGTCGAAAAGTAGAAAGTGGCGTGTTGGAACATATTGTTTCCGAAGCCTCAGACGACAAAGTCGATGTTGTGTTCACACCGTTGCTGGCATGGACGTTGAAAACCACGAGTGTGGCACGCTAATTGTCGGAACAGAGCAAGTGTTAATCTGGAACATCGTATTTTCCTTAAAGTAATCCGACAATATGTTAAATCGCATTGATTTGCTGCATAAATATTTCTGCTAATTGTTCAGAATACTTGTGGTCAGTGTGTCATTAGTCATGACTTGTGAAAAAATAACTGATGCTATAACTGAAAAATAAAGAGATATAACTGAAACTGTAACTGAAAAATAAAATAAATAACTGAAACTGAAAAATCTGATTTAAGTTAACTGTAACTATAACTTTAACTGAAAAATCATAAAAGAGATAACTATAACTGTAACTGTAACTGAAAAACCCATAACTGAAATAACACTGGTCCTTTCTGGGTCTTCCTGTTGTATCCCTCGCAATGTTACTGTTTACTGTGTTAAGTGTCATTATGTTGGTTGTATTGGGAACAATAAACGATTGATTGATTGATTGATTGAAACATATATATACACATACAAACATATTTATATATGAATGAATATACATGCATATATATACATATACTGTCAGGCCAGATCAGAGGGGGGGCCAGGGGGGCCAGTTGGCCTGGGCCTACGATTTTGAGGGGGCCTACTTTCCCTGACAGAGAGTCAAAGGGAGTCCTTTAGCATAAGGATTAATGCAGATAAAATATTGTTAAATCATAAATTAATAAATTAGAACTGTCACGAATATCATAATCAACAATAAGCTTAATGCAAGAAATTTCGAAGGAATTAGCAATTTTGAACATCAAAAGTGACAAGCCACAGTTGCTGGAATTCTACGATGTAATTGATGAATTTGCCCAAAGAAAAGCACGGAAAGCATTTTTGAATGTGAAGAAGTGATGACCATTTCTGCTCTGATGTTCTGACATTCAGAATAGTGTTTGGCCGAATCCTGATCCGGAAATCGGTTTTCGCTGGATTTTGCCCCCTAAACTGATTAATCGGCACATCCCTGGACTACCGAAACAAATATCAAAAGAAGGAATATTTGTTACAAAAAAATTCTTTTTTAATTAAAAAAAATAGTAAACCTGTCTTGGCGACCTTCTGCAGTAATCTTTTTCATTGAAAATCCGTGTAAAATATAAAAATTTTGAGTCGACGCATCAACAAAACTGGCGGACTGTTTTCTTAAGACACGCGTTTTAAAATGTAAATTTAATTAAAAAACATTAATTTTTCTATCATTTTAAATAGCTCATTGCATAAACTCTCATTTGAATTACATCGAGTTCAGTGTTAAATGGATACAGCGCCAACGCGTGATCAGTGGCCATTGTTTTTCTATAGTCTGGTTTATTCTTCAGTTAGCCTATTATACATTTGTTTAGTTTGGTTTATCTTTAATAATTATATCTTTGGCACTGTATGGTTATGCTTAAAGAGTAGGCCTAAAGAGTTTTAATTCATTATTATACCTTACAGAACTTCAGCTAATTGGATTGGAGGACACTTCTAAGTTTCTATTTTATTTATGGGTTTTTTCAAATTCAATGAATATTATAAATTAAAAAATATGAATAATTACAAGACAATATATATAAGAAATAAAAGTATTGAATAATTAATTATCAATCAAGTCAACTGTTTTTCACTAAAAATATACACACAAAATTGTAAGAAAGTATTAAATTAATACTTTAAAACCAAATAAAAATAAATATTGCAAATAAATCGGATAGAATTCGGAAGCGTCAAAAAGAGGCCAAATATCCGGAATAGGCAATCGGCGAAATAATACCAATCGTCCAAACCTAATTCCCAATACAGAATATGAATTATTCTAGTTTTTATTCTGCACTGTTACCGGAAAATTGTAATTGCATCATATGCATGTACGCTAATGTAAAGTAAGTGTATATTATATACAGAAATTATATCATCATATGTACCCGGTAGGTAGCACTGATAATAGCCTACTAAAATACTTAAGCAGTCTAAATTTCATGGGGCCTACATTTTCCCATCTGGCCTGGGCCTATAACCAGCTCTGCACGGGCCTGTATACTGTACATATTTACATATATATATGTACATATACTTATATGTTTTTACCATGAAATCTTCGGACTATCGAACCTTCGGACTATCGAACCTTCGGATTATCGACCTGTTCCCCAATACCCAACACTTAGTCTAGCCTAATGTAACCAGTGTTTCCAATCTCTTTATGGACTTGCTTGTTTTCAGTTCTTTTTAATTGGAAACTGACTAGGATTCATTCATTCCAAAAATTTATACAGCGCCCTTCAAGAAGCCTGCTCAGAGGTCTTCAAAGGATGGCATGTCCAAAACCTTCTACCAGATCTTAAACTGAAATTTGCTTTGTTGGATTCACACATGATTCAATCAATATTGCAAGGCTGTTTCATGAAAACAGACATTACAGATTTTTCATTTGTTAAAAGTCAATGGCAACACTGCTCATGAAAGTGCACGCATGACAGTTGGAAAAGTAGCAGTTGCAGCTTTTTGAAATAAAGCTCACTTGCCTGTGACTACAATGCAACATGCAATCGGGAGGCTTGAGAAGATCTACAATGAGTGGAGGAATTCACGAAAGGCAACATTGAGGGGTGGATAAACAGAGAAAGTCAAAAAGCAAAGATTTGTTAAATCTTTAGAGAAATTACTTGTTAAATCTTTAGAGAAATTATCTAATATTTCACATTCTGATGCGGAAGTGTAAAATAAAAATCCTGAGGACAGTGCATTTCTGCAGGTTCGACTCAGAGATGGAAGGATGTCAAGTTCAATGGCACAAGTGGATAACAAGTTTGAAAACAAGATGAAGAGAAACAGAAGAGAGACAAGATGAAATAATGGCCAGAATTTATCAAGAGACATTACGACAATCTATTACTACTACTCCAATGTCCAGGTCCAGTGGTATTAAGACAGCTGCCGAATTATTTAAATCTGATGCTTCAGATAGTGATAACTGCCAGGGCCGGTTTAACCACTAGTCGAACTAGGCGCGTTTCTGGGGGCGGCAGAAAAGCTACATAAATTTTTTTAAACCATTGACGGCATTTTGCCACCATTCATTAATAATTCAGTTATCGCACTTACGAGGGTGGGGGGCAGTACGAAAGGTTCGCCTACGTCGCCAAATGCTCTGGCGCCGGCCCTGATAACTGCTATAAAGACTGCGTCTAAAACTCTGAGTGTGGTAATGAGGCAGGAACCCCAAAGACTTAAACACCTCGCGCAGAGAATAATTATTATCAGTGTGCAAGTAGCAGCAGCTCTTGATCGAATGAAGGACAGCATGCGTGGAAAGAGAACAGTATTCTTTGGAGTGTCAGCAGACTGAAGAAAGGTGAGTGTGGTGAATGATAGGACAGAAACGGGAGTGGCATTGATACCAGAATAAAATCAAATGCTGACCAAGTATGAAGGTCAAAGTAGGCCTTGCTCCAGGTGGTGTCCGAGCATCGGAAGTTTCCGGACCCCAAGGAGTCAACGGTCACAAAATGAACCAATAAATATTTAATGTGTTAATGATTTAATCAAACTTATAAGGCTGAATAATGCTCACCAGTTCTTTTTCATTATTATACTTTTAAGCAAAACAATTTAAGGTTTACTTTATCTTGCACAAAATACGATAAACGTTTCTAACATTAGGCCCATCACAATTGTGCTTACGCTCCTTGTCTAAAATTTGGAAAACTTGTCATCTCATGTTGCACACCTAAATGATGGAATATCTTTATCATATTTTGCACACTAACTTACTTTATCAAAAGCAACATAACCTGGGGCTTAGGGAATGCAAACCCAGGGTCTTTTTTCGAAACCCGGGTTTCGGGTTTGACCGCCGTGAAAACCCGGGTAACCCGGTTCACAAATTTTACATGATAAATATTATTACTGCACTATTTCTTGCGTATGAACAACGTCGTCGTATGCAGCTACAAGTCCAACGTTCTCCAACAGTCAAGAATTTTGCATAAAAAGAAAACTTTAGGATAATCTCGATATTTTTTTTATATAAGCAGTGTTTTTCAATAAAAAATATTCCGGAACTGAACAATTCCAGAACAGTTATAGAAGACATTGCAAGGGTTCCGAAGGCCTAAACCTGAGCCTCTAATTTTATAGCATCTTGAATACCAATAAACACTGAAAACGCTGAAATTAAATTAAATTAACTAAATAATTTTTTTAGTAAAAATGTAAGTAAATAAAATAATTTTTAGCAGCTTGAAAAAATTCACGGAATGCCGTTCCGGAGCGTTCTGTCTGAAAGAAACATTGCATAGGCCTATAAAAATAATTGTCAAATGACAGCTTAAGCGTCTACATATCAGCTTTAGGCCATTTCAGTGCCTGCCCATTTGCTTTCAGAAGATAATTTAGTCATCGTTACTCTGCAACTAAGGAATGCAAACCCGGGGTCTTCTTTCGAAACCCGGGTTTCGGGTTTGACCGCCGTGAAAACCCGGGTAACCCGGGTTTGGACGGGTAACAAATTTTACATGATAAATAGTACTGCACTATTTCTTGCGTATGAACAACGTCGTCGTATGCAGCTACAAGTCCAACGTTCTCCAACAGTCAAGAATTTTGCATAAAAAGAAAACTTTAGGATAATCTCGATATTTTTTTATATAAGCAGTGTTTTTCAATAAAAAATGTTCCGGAACTGAACAATTCCAGAACAGTTATAGGCTAAGACATTGCAAGGGTTCCGAAGGCCTAAACCTGAGCCTCTAATTTTATAGCATCTTGAATACCAATAAACACTGAAAACGCTGAAATTAAATTAAATTAACTAAATAATTTTTTTAGTAAAAATGTAAGTAAATTAAATAATTTTTAGCAGTTTGAAAAAAATTCACGGAATGCCGTTCCGGAGCGTTCTGTCTGAAAGAAACATTGCATAGGTGGGGCGCGGTGGTGGTGTAAAGGGTATGTTCGGTGCCTTTGCAGCCGGAGGGTTGCGGGTTCGAATCCACCTCAAGGGGGTATGTTTGGTGCCTTGCAGCCGGAGGGTTGCGGGTTCGAATCTACCTCAAGCCGCCGCGTAGGGACCTGGGCAAGTCCTTCACTCGCAATTGCTCATGCGCTTCGGCGTGAAACTCCGATTCAGTGTCCGCGCTGTAGTCGGGAGCGCCTCTGAGTAGAAATCTTGAAGGGGCGCTATATAAATATCTGAAATGAATGAATGAAATGAATAGGCCTATAAAAATTAATTGTCAAATGACAGCTTTATCGTCTACATATCAGCTTTAGGCCATTTCAGTGCCTGCCCAAGTGCCCATTTGCTTTCAGAAGATAATTTAGTCATCGTTACTCTGCAACTAGGGAATGCAAACCCGGGGTCTTTTTTCGAAACCCGGGTTTCAAAACGACCGCCGTGAAAACCCGGGTAACCCGGGTTTGGACGGGTTAACAAATTTTACATGATAAATATTATTACTGCACTATTTCTTGCGTATGAACAACGTCGTCGTATGCAGCTACAAGTCCAACGTTCTCCAACAGTCAGTCAAGAATTTTGCATAAAAAGAAAACTTTAAGATAATCTCGATTTTTTTTATATAAGCATTTTTTTTCAATAAAAAATGTTCCGGAACTGAACAATTCCAGAACAGTTATAGAAGACATTGCAAGGGTTCCGAAGGCCTAAACCTGAGCCTTTAATTTTATAGCATCTTGAATACCAATAAACACTGAAAACCCTGAAATTAAATTAAATTAACTAAATAATTTTTAGTAGAAATGTAAGTAAATAAAATAATTTTTAGCAGTTTGAAAAAATTCACGGAATGCCGTTCAGGAGCGTTCTGTCTGAAAGAAACATTGCATAGGCCTATAGAAATATTTGTCAAATGACAGCTTAAGCGTCTACATCTCAGTTTTAGGCCATTTCAGTGCCTGCCCATTTGCTTTCAGAAGATAATTTAGTCATCGTTACTCTGCAACCAATTTGGCAGAGCCAGAACTTACTAAAGTTGATGCTGCTTTGGAGACATATCGCTGCCTGTGATTGTGCTTGGACTAAGAGGCCTACCGTCATTGGTTTCGTCAGAACGACACGGGTCACCAACGTCCTTGTGTTTCAGCAGGTTTATCTTATGCTTGGACCCGAGATGAATAGCCTATGCATATTTCTTGTTGCACCGCTGGCAATTTTGCTGCGAGTTACATAACTGACATTTAATTAGCCGTCTGGCCCTCAGAATCGTCAACGAAACGATCCCAAACACCACCCAGGGTTAGGGGTGTCCAGAAAAATGACACATCGCAGAAAACATCCATACTCAAGTTTTTCCCATTATAATATTCATATATTGTCTATAAATTTTTTTACAGAATTTTAAAATGTTATCCTGAGGTCCCTCAAAGCCCCTGAACATACCCTACTTAAGTCCCCAGAACTGAAGACGCCCATGCTCGGATCTTGGAACTTGGGTCCATTGTCGATTTAGGCCTATTCTTTTTATCACAAAAGATTAACGAAGAGTCTGATCTCGAAGAACTTTAAGTTGTTATGTTTATCGCAATGAGAGCTACATCCAGGTAAAATATACATACTAAATTCAAGGTCATTTCAAGGTAAAAATAACCTAAATCTAGCAAAAATCAAAGAAAAGTGATCAGATCTCAGCCAATAATTGTTGAAATTGGTTAATTCTTTCTTGCATTTCTCGTCGTGAAAAGGGCTACCTGTGGTAAGAAACAAGGATACCAAATGTAAGACAATCAAAAGTTATTTAAAGGACAAAAAGGTCAATTTCATACAATGATTTTTACTCTAAAATTGACCTTTTTGTAATTAAAATAACTTTTGATCGTCTTGTATTTGGTACCCTTATTTCTTATCACAGGTAGCCATTATCCAGACGAGTAATACAGAAAAGAATTAACCAATTTCAACAATTATTGGCTTAGATCTGATCATTTTTGTTCAATTTTTGTTCGATTTCGTTTCTTATGACCTTGAATGACCTTGAATGACCACGGATTTAGTATCTATATTTTATCAGAATATAGCTCTCATCGAGACAAACAAGCAATAAAAAGTTCATCCAAATCGGACTATTCGTTTTTTTTGTGATAAAAAGAGTAAATCGACAATGCCCAAGTAAGTCAAAATCGAGCATGGGCGTCTTCAGTTCTGGGGACTTAAGTAGGGTATGTTCAGGGGCGCTTTGAGGGACCCCATGATAACATTTTAAAATTCTGTACGAAGTCACCAATAAAGATATGGAATGAGCCGATAAATAAGTAGTTAGAAGTTGTATTACGTAAACCCGTTATCAACCACTATTATCGTTATATTTCCATTACTCTGTATGTGTGAGTTTCACACCGTGAAGGGCGGTGAAAGTTACGAGTTTCAAACCCGTCGAACCCGGGTTTCAATCGCGTTCAAACCCGGGTTTCGCGTTGGAAAAAAGCCGGGTAACCCGGGTTACCCGGGTTCGGGTAACCCGGTTTTGCATTCCCTACTGGGGCTGTCCCATGAATTTACTCAAAATAATTTTTTTGAGCACCACCCGATTATGTTTACATTAGAGAGTGACATGGGGAATTTCCCCGCGGGGAAATCGCGGTAACCGCGGTAAACCCCGCGGTAATGGGGACAACATTTGCGGTAATACCGCGGTAATGGGGACAACAATTGCGGCAATACCGCGGTAATGGGGACAACAATTGCGGAAATACCGCGGTAATGGGGAATGAACCGGCGATGAAACAGCGGCAACGTTTGTAGTTTTATAGTCTATACAGCATATAGTCTATAATTATATTTACCATACAGTAATTTATTTACTTCCCTAGTTACATCTACTTACTTACTTAAAATTCTAGTTCCATTCGCTTTTTGACGCTACATGCTCGTATCATCGATAATCTATGTTTATGTCTAAATATAGATATCATTGGATCATATCAACGGTGAACTACTTCCTCTCTACGGAATTGCTTTTAAATAAATTGTTGAAACAACAAAATGCGACCGAATTTTGTTTTAAAAGTAATTGTAGTTAGACTAAAAATTATATTTGACCGTTTTATTAGCGTGTCTGTGATTTGCGAACCTGAATTATTTAGCTGGCTGAAATTGCACGTTAAATCAGTCGTCGGTCGTTATGATAGCCTACCTTGAACCCAAAGGTTGACCAATGTCAGAATTCAATTCTTCTCACAAGACCGCATCTTCAGTTGACAAGTAAGTTTATATGTACTTTAGCAGATAGTGTGGTGTACATTTGCACCAAAGATAATACGGTAAGAATAAAAATTTAATGGACTAGAACTTTGGAACAGCATTTTATTTCTGGAAAATAGCATTGCGTTTTACTAACAAAACAAAAAGCGACCGAATATCTTAAAGTAATAATTATTGCAGTTAAAGTAAAGGTGATGTTTAGCCCTTTTACGAGCGTGTCTATGCTGATGAATTAATTTTTAACATAGTAACATGTCATTTTAAAAGAGATACAAGTACAATCCCAAATCAGTCCTTCACATGTTGAGAACTTGTGAAGGATATTTTTTCCTGAAGCTTACTAGTCAGAAATATTAAGGGCGTGGTTAATGCTAACTGTCGATAAGATAATCGGTTTTTGCATAATGTTTTATTAATGCAATCAGCAATACAAATAGCTTTGTAAGCTTGAAATTGGTGTTTTTATATTTTAATGGGTGAAAACTTTTAACGGGGAATGTGATGCTGTCCTGCGGGGATGGGGTGGGGACAGGGGAGGAACACCTGCGGGGATGGGGTGGGGATGGGGACAAAACTTGCGGGGATGGGGCGGGGATGGGAAGACTTACCTTTTGCGGGGTGGGGATGGGGACAAGATTGTCTCCCGCGTCACTCTCTAGTTTACATACATTAAGGTGGAGTGAAAAAAGCGAAAATTAGGCATTCGAAAAGTTATGGCAACCAAAAGTTGCCTGATGGTATGGGGTCAAAAAAGTCGAAAAGGTTTTTACAAATATTAATGTCTTCCGCTCCAACCAGAGGGCCAAAGTTACAACAAATAGCATTTTTTCGAGAAAATTGCAGGTGTTCTTGTAAAATATTTTAATTTAAAACTAATTATGTGTCATTCAATATACTGTTGGATAGAGCTCTTAATACTGAATAGGACGATGTATTAATTTTAGAATATGCCCATATTTGTAGAAATTATTAACTTTTTACCATTTCCTCTGGTTTGCATTTGCTCCCTTCGGTCTTCGATGGCCTATAGCCACTTGGTTGTCCCTGAAATGCGTACATCAGTAGCCCAGGCTAAGAGTTTCGCTTTTGCTTGCTTTCCAGCTGGAACCTACTGCCTCAGTCTCTTAAGACTTCCTTCCTTTCTCTTACGTCTGGCCAGGTCCTCAAGCTCCTGAAATCCTCTCTTTTTGTCAGTGAAGATAATTCCTGGGTTGGGAGCGCCTCTGATTTTAAGTTGCGCTTAAGTAGAAACATGAGCAGGAGACAACATTGGGATGATAAGATGGAGAGAAAACAGGATCGATAATGAATCAAAGATCAATCAAAGAGAAAGAAGAAAAGTGTACATTGGGAAACCTAAGATTGACGCCGAATCCATTCGACTCGGCGTCAATCTTGGCTACCTGGCCAAATGTACTGTGTCGTGTCTTGGTTAGACAAAGACGAATAGCGGATAACAATCGATCAAGAACAGCATGCAAGGCCGCCAGAATACGTTCAATTATAGCAGCGGCTGTGACGGCAGGTCCATGAAGGTAAAGAATGAATGGAACCAAAGAAGAGCAGAGTCAATAATCCCAGACGACCTAGACAGCAGGCTAAGAGGATGGTGTGATCAACAGTGTCAAAAGCGGCACTAATGTCATGAAAGGAGAGTAGAATGATATGGCTACTAGAGCTGTACCGATATCGCTTTTGCCGATTATGCCGATACCGCGTATAGCCGATTATTAAATTGCCGATACCGATACCGCGTATAGCCGATTATTAAACTGCCAATACCCAATTTATGAGTCCGAATATTTGATTATTTGTTAAGTCAAATTGTTCGGTTCCGAAACATAAACCAGTAATCTATCGTCACAACTATAGGGTGGACGTTTAAACTAAGTTGGGAAGTTGTTAACGATACGTTTTAATGCGTAAATAATAAAGTCGTAAAACGATAGATGAAAATCGATGATAAACTTGGAATATGCAATAATTCAAGTAAAATTATTAAATTATAACACAATTTTTACATCGGCACCGATTAACCGATTATTTCTGCCGTTACCCGATTATGCCGATTGTTCTAATAATCGGCCCGATTACGCGTATGGCCGTTTAATCGGTACAGCTCTAATGGCTACGGTCCACATCTTGAAGTATATCTGATAGAAGACTCGCCATAAGAGGTTCCGTCGAGTGTAATTTCCTAAATCCAGACTGAAGAGGAGGCATTAGAGAGTGAAGATCCAGGTAATGGACCCGTTCAACAGAGACACATTTCTCATATGGAGCAAGAACAGTCTGCCGTAGTTTCTGTCTGTGTCCGAACTTCGAAAACAATGTTTTAGAATGAGTAGGCATTGTAGCTGTTATGCTTCGACATTTCGCAATTATTCACGATCAAAATGGAATGTTCTTAGCACTCAATTCATCGGACAAAATACGCATTCAGCTGAAATGACAACAGAATCAATAAAAAATTGCAAACAACTTCACTGAAACTGTAAACAAATTTCTAACAAAAGTGTACTGTTAAACAATCTCGCATAACAATGTACCTTTAGAAAGGCGGTTCAGAGCTGAATCGAATGACATACTATCGGTGGAAATATCTTGAAGGATAAAAAAGTTATTAGTGTTTAACCATTTTCAGACTTAGCGACATCTCGCCAACTAGAGAAAATGGTAAAAAGTTAATAACTTCTACAAATATAAGTTAGTAAGTAAGTAGTGCTTTATTGAATCGCCTGCAAACGCACTGCGGGAACATTGGATATAGTATTAAATCACAAAAATCACAAATCTAGAATACAACAAAACAGAGAACTATGGATCTGTGAGAGTAAGGTTATAGTAAGAAGAAAGATCAGCAATAAAATCAATTAAATAACATATACGTGTAATAAAGCCACATACGGGCATATTCTAAAAATTAATACATCGTTTTTTTCAGTATTAAGAGTTCTATCCAACGGTATATTGAATTACACTTAATTAGTTTAAATTAAAATATTTTACTAGAAAACCTGCAATTTGTTTCTCGAAAAAATGCTATTTTTTCGTAACTTTGGCCCTCTGGTGAGGGCGGGAACATAAATATTTTAAAAAACTTTTCGACATTTTTGGACCACATACCATTAGGCAACGTATGGTTGCTATTACTTTTCGAATTTCTAATTTTCGCTTTTTTTCGATACCCTAATAATATATATATATATATATATATATATATACACTGTGTCCTGAAAAAAAGGGACCCCTTTTGGTAATATGAAAATAAACTAGTAAATGTTCATCGATTTTTAAAATTCCAAGACCATTTTAATCCTGACATAATTTGCTAAATACTGGTTAAAGTATGAAAGTTTTTGTTATTTAATAATGACGTCATAATGACGTCATTTTCATCAAAATTCAAGTGTCAAGGACGGCACAAAAATCATCTAAAAGTTTCAATATTATTTTAAACTGTCATTTATCAATTATAAAGTTTAGTTTAATTTAATTTTTATATCTGAATAATATTAGACTACAGGGCGTGCTCAAAGTGTCCGCCTTCGGCCTCAACACAAGCTTCAAGACGAGCGCGCCATTGGTCAATAGCAGCATTTTCTAACCGTGTTGTTTTTAAAATTTGGTATTTCAAGACGTCATTATGACGTAATTTTTTTAACTGGGCTGTTCATAAATATAATATAAGGAGTTACAGTTTTGTTGATAATTATGTCAGGATTAAAATGGTCTTGGAATTTTAAAAATCGATGAACATCTACTAGTCTTTTTTCGTATTACCATAAGGGGTCCCTTTTTTTCCGGACACAGTGTATATATAGCCTATATGTACAGACAAGTCACGTGACAGGGCTCCTTCTTATTTCTCGTGTCGAAACCTATATTCGGACGACGTATTTCGCAATCTGGAAGGAAATTATGCTCACCAGAAAGAGTATCTCAGAAGTCAGGACCTAAAAATGATCGAGATGTAATTTGTGTCTAAGATAAGGTTTTCCGGGTCTAACATTTCAAAGAAGCTATTTCTACCATTGTGAGACAATCGGAATACCCTCCTTTTCGAAGTGATCTTTTTGCCATTTATCTAATTATCTGAGCGGTACAAACATAGGCTAACATATCGTCAGTACAAGATAGATTCGTTGTGATTATTGAAATCCAACAGAGTGATAATCAATCCTGTCTGACCACCGTATGACCAATGGTTCAAGATAACTTTACCTGTCATGCTATATAACAGGGTTCCATGCGTCTATTTCATGGTTTCCGTGGTCTTAAAATCCAAAACGGCTATGCACAGTATTACACGATCATCAGATGACTTTACAGTTCAAGGTCAATAGACCTGTTATTGTTCACCTTTGGTTTCTCAGTAGCTGTAAGCGATAGGATCATGATTATGCTTTTATTTTGTGCTAGTATTACAGCACTGTAATAAAAATGAGATTAGTTTTTTACGTTGTAATTTACAGATGGCAGGCATAGCAAGCTCTTTCGACACTCGACTTACCCACAATGTCAAGGTCATTTGTACTTCTACGGACCAGCTGACCTGTTGCTTGAAATAACAGATCAGCGATTGTAATTATCGGAGAGTGACAGGCATGTCTTTCGGATTTCTTGTATCCAATAACCCTAGACTAGACACCGGGTCACCACTCCTAGACGTATGGCTGTGGCGATATAAAATGGTCACTTTGTGCGTCACAGAGCATGACATCACATCACTGTAACTCGCTTCCTACTGGTATCAATAGCCTAATTGAAAAAGGCTGAAGTTGCAGAGTTCAGAACTCTTTGTCTAGAGCCATAAACGTTCTTGACTACGTAGAAGTGGAGCCGTTTTTGTATACACTAAGAGAAAGGTCGAGGCATGATTATTTGCATTTTATTTCATTTTACTGAATTACTTAATTAAGTCAGTGTCACTCCTTAAAAGAGTCCTTATGAATAACAATCGATTATTCAGAGTAATTGTGACCGAATGACTTCCTGAGGTCCCAATACAGTAACTGTCTCATCATATAGAAGGCTTGAACTCGCGGTTCGCGTTATAAGGCAAGCGCTATGACCGAATGGCTACCGTGTCAAACACGCCGTGTTTTAATGTGATTAAAGTTAAACCTTAGTCCAATCGCTGCCACTTGATCTGCATAGACATTTGCCTTACATATTCAAACTCGTCACACATTGAGAGGTCGTGCCAGAAATCAACTTCATGCCGAAATCCATTCTGTAACATTACATTTGTAGTCACAACCTGCTTGTTTTAGAGTGCTTTTAAGAATCGCACAAAGGCGTATTTGCAACTTTTTATGTGTTAGGCCTACATTTTTATTATATAGATAGTAGCTGTGAGTGTCTAATAACTATAGGCAGTAGCAAACAAAGTTCATCGCTGTAAATTTATTATCTGACAGTAAAGAATGCGCAAGTACTTATAATTTCAAGTTAAACGAATTTATTGTAAACTGCGGATTTTTCCTTACCGGAAGGAAAAGTAACATTGTCCTTTCTGAATTGAAATTCATAGGGTAAAACGTCGAAAGCTGCAAACAACCAGACAAATGGCCACCCTATTGTCATTAGTGTCAATTGCTGTCGGCATGTAAAATATGAATATGATCAGCACCAATTGTCCAGGCCAACACTACTACTTTAACAGTACCAGTAGGTTTATTGCATATCCACCGCAGATTGCTTCTGGTTTCACCGATCCATCGGATTTCAACCTTGCGTCAGCAGTGGATTACGATTAGTGTTTGCGATTTCACTCGCGGCGCCTATCGGCTAATATTTTGACGTTTTATAAAGTCGCCCATAGAAGTAGCTAGATTAGAATAGATTAAGTAACGATGCCCGATAGGATCATTGCTATTCAATAGGTTTCAAAACTCTAGAATAAGAAACGGTTTCCAAGCAAATATCGTGCATATCACATTTTTTGGACTGAGGTAGAAACTTAAGCCGTGATTCAACATATAACAACCATAAGTCAGCCGTTTTCACCAATATGAATAAGTCCAGAGACACCAATACTAAAGCCAATTACGAATACCAATATCAATAGGTCTACCGATACTAATATTAATACCGTTTAGCATTACTAAATCTATGGATTTACTTATACTGCTAAGAATACTAATATCAGTAGAAGTGTTAACACCCAATTCTGGAAGCGCCTCTGATTAGGTTGTACTGTGAGAGGCGTAAATAGAATAGAATAGATCTACCAGTACCAGTTACCAATGCCATTACCTATATGCCTCGCAATGCTTTTCACAGCACTATTATGAATTACCTAATCTAATTACTTCAACAGAATCGTTACCATAATGCATTGGGCAAAAATCGATGATCCAGCACGGTCGAAATGTTCTAATATTAATTCTAATACCAGTAAAAATCTGATAACTATCGCGGCTGGAATTTGTGCGCGCCAGATGCATGGATAGAAACGTGTCGATGAATCCCGATCACCATTCATCATTAATTGTGTATATCTTCTTTAGCAAGCCTCTACTTATCAGTATTTACCAGTTCATACAATGAGCTCTACAACTTTGAGTTCTGTTATTTTCCAAGTCCTAATTACATTACACGCATTTCTGAGATACGTAAAACATGTATTACATACGTTTCTTCGCCGGTTTCAAAACGACTTCGTCGCGGAATTCGCAAGCAACATAAATGTTTCGTGTTGCCTGAAATGTACCAGCTTCGCCATCTTTATCTTTGCTGTCGCACTCTACCAACTTGCTGCCGACATCTTCTTCCGTCAATACATACGTGCACGGGTATGCTTCGACTTTCACATAGCTATCGATCAGCAGAGTGAACGTTAGTCTGTCAAGCATAAACCTGGGTTTGAAGTAGCAAGAGATTTCATCTCCAAATCTCATGGTTTCGTTGTCCTTGCAAACCTTGCCATTGCACAGTATATCGATACCGGTAAGCGCGTCTAAAAGTAAGTTTGCAGGGAATTATTTGCAATACTTAGCCAAATTGTTACATTCATTCACATGAAACATCGGTCATAATTATTGTTGTCGGTTATCTGTCATCGGTTATAAGTCTGAGATAAAAGAAGAAACTGTTCAAGTAGAAACCATGAGAATTACTATTTACCCTGTGTGTTATTGTCTGTATGTTTGCATGCTGTTGTAGATGGCGTGTAGTTTGTACTGTATGCAAGGATTTGGATTAGCTCCACGCCATCAAGTAATGACGGGAAACTGTAATAGTACATGTGAACATGTCTAGGCACGTGGCGATGGGACGTGGCGGGTCTATTAATTATTTATCTAGAGCATTACGTCATTGATTGGCAGCAGTAATTTTTGATGTAGACGGCGATGGAAAAACGACCCTACGAAACCTAATGAAAAAATGCATTCAAAATAAATAAAAAATAAATTATTCATCAAATTTCACTATCACATTTGACTCATTAAGCTACAGTTTGTGATGAAACTGTTCTCTTTTGGCTGCGACGTGGGTAGTGAGACTCGTCCAGCCAACCGCTTATTGAATATTGATGCGTTAATGATACGTTGATCCAATCCATCCTACTCCTATACCAGATAGTTTACGCTACAGTAACACTATAATTTTATGGGTCGCTTCATTGCCAATCACACTGTATACTGTGTATAGCCTATATTGGGAGTGCTTAATAGGTGCAAAGATGAGCGTTGAGCTATTCTTACAATTAATTAAGAAATAGGCCTACACTGACGCTGAAATTGGCGCAGGTGTTCATTTTGCAGGGCGCAGGTTAGCAGGTTTCAGAAAATATGCTGAGATCGCAGTCTTATGTTGAGCATAAGGTCTTCGTGGACTGATGATATTCTAATTGATTTATAATGGTTGAACGTTACGGAAGAAAATTGAAGACGTTTCTGAAGAATATCATTGAATTGGCAATATTTAACTCAGAATCACTTGCTATCATCTACGGTCAGATATTTCTATCTAGCAATAAGGCTGATGTAATAAAGTTATCTACGAATCGTAATCGTAATCTCAAAACTTCTAAAGCGCCACTGGAAAACCACGCGCAGGGCACCAGCTTATTCACGAGCGCTGCGTCTAGTCAGAAGGTTGTCCAAAAGAGTAGTCCGAGGGAGGTCCGAGTCCGGTTTCCAGAGGATCAGAGAGGGCACAGCAGATGTTAAGGTGGGTGTCTTTTAGGTCGAGGATTGGAAGGTACAGGATCAGATGAGTCAGGATAAGAGTTCTTGAAAAGGAGAGACTTTAGTTTCGAGTGGAAAGCTTTGGGGTGTGATGGATAGAGGAGCCTGAGGCAGATGATGGTGGATGATGGGCGATGATGGTGGAGGAACCGAAAAAGTGCGGAATTCAGGAGGTAGATCGTTCCTGAGACGAGGCGCAGTGTTGGATATTGCTCGGTTTGAGAACTTGAGATGAGTAGTGACCGGGGGGTCGAGAAAGAGTGAGAACAGAGGTAGAGCGGGCTTGCTGGATGGTGAAGAGTTCGCGGAGATATCTGGGCTGGGAGTGTTGTAGGGAGTTGTAGGTTAGCGAGAGGACTTTGAAGTGAATTCGCTCTGGGATTTTTAACCAATGGAGTGATTATTTTGAGGATGGGAGTGATGTGATGATGCTTGGGCGTTCTGGTGACGGCTCTGGCTAGTGAGTTTTGGATGAGCTGCAGACTCTTTAGTTGGGTGGCTTCATGGTTGAGAGAGGGGAATTGCAATAGTCGAGCTTTGAGTGGACAATGGAGGTAGCAATGGTGGAGGCAGTTTTAAAGTCGAGCATGGGTCGGATGCGGCGGAGGTCACGAATGTGCATGAAGCAGGAGCGCGAGAGTTTGGAGATGTGATTAGAGAAGGAGAGATGTGGATCAAAAGTAGCACCAAGATTGCGGAAAGGGGCATCGGAGGTGAAGGTAAGAGATGAAGAGTTAGTGGATAGGTGTATTGAAAGGTCAGGGATTTTTTTATTTGGTCAGGAAGGCCGAGGATGATGAATTCTGTTTTGGAAGGGTTGAGGCAGAGGAGGTTGGACGACATCCATTGAGAGACTAGGTTAAATACGAAGATTAGGCGAAGGTAAGCATTAAAGCAGAATCTGCATCGGACAATGGAGAAGCGAGTATCAGAATACATCAAGGCGTTAAGTTTGAGTCAAACTGAGACTGGGTTTGAGTATTGGTGCTGCGAGGCCGTTTTCGTTTTTTTTTTTGAATCAGACTTTCGACATTTCGAAGTTTTGTTTTTATCTGTGGATGGCTTGTTTTTGAACTGATGTGTTGTCTCGGTGAGTCTTGTTGAATTTTGGTCGACACCTAAGCGTCAACAGCAATGAAATTTTATTCTTATTTAATATTTATTATATATAACATGAAGATTTTTGAGTAGCCCTATAACTCTATATTTAAAATATACATTGGTTATTATTCGAGATGGATATTGATTACCTGTAACTTGAATAGTTCGTTCCACATTGATAGAGCGACCGCCCCTATAAATTATGAACGTTATCAACTGTTCGCCGAGATCTTTCACACCAAGCGTATAATACCACAAACGCATAGGACCTCCTGGGCCGCCACGTGACAAGTTCACATCCCATGAGAAACTTGTTCCATCTTTTCTTAAATCATAGTAGACGGAGATTTTGTCTCCAACTTTCATGATTCCTCCGTCCAAGCAAGGCCAGTAATTGCACAGTATATTGTAATCGCCAAAGGCGGCTGAAAATAAGTTTGCAGGGAATTATTTGCAATGTTTAGCAAAATTGTAACTGCCAATTTCCCTGGAGAATTGGTCAGAGTTGTCATCGCTAATCGGGCGCCGGTCATCAATCTCAGATGACATAGGAAAACTTTTAAAATAGAAACAACGAGAATCAATAACTGTATGTGTATATGTATGTATGTATGTATGTATGTATGTATGTATGTATGTATGTATGTATGTATGTATGTATGTATGTATGTATGTATGTATGTATGTATGTATGTATGTATGTATGTATGTATGTATGTATGTATGTATGTATGTATGTATGTATGTATGTATGTATGTATGTATGTATGTATGTATGTATGTATGTATGTATGTATGTATGTATGTATGTATGTATGTATGTATGTATGTATGTATGTATGTATGTATGTATGTATGTATGTATGTATGTATGTATGTATGTATGTATGTATTCAATTCAATTCAATTCAAAAAGTTTTATTGTTCACCATCATAATTACAAAACTACAAGTACCCACACTAGTGTTATTTAGGCAACAAACGGAGAGCCCTGAAGGGTCACATGACCCACTAACTAGGGCTACCTAAGTACCATATGATGTGGTGCAAATGACGGTTCGTATACAGAGAACCAACAACAGATAATACACATAAACAAAAAAAAACTTAACTAAGCAATTAGAAATCATAACAAACTTAACTAGGCGATGGCAACACAGCAATTTGAACAATTACCCATTTAATAAGAGAGCTCGCATGGATTTTTTAAATAAATTCAAGTTAGGCAGGTGACGAGTGCTGACAGAGATATTGTTCCAGACTGATGGTCCTGTGGACCTTAAGGCGAATAACCTTGTATTAGTGCGTGCAAATATTCCTCTATAAGATTCGACTTGTCTAGTAAAGTAAGTATGAGCGTCCGATGTTATATTAAAATAGTCATTAAACACCGAGGGCAGCAATTTGTGCTTATGTCTGTACATAAACTCACTTATTTGAATGGTATTAATTTGATTAAGTCTAAGAATTTTAAATCTACTAAAGAACTGACTAGTGTGCGTAGTAGGCAAGACCCTAGCTATTATTCTAATTGCTCTTTTTTGCAAAATGTTAATTTTATGTAAGCGGTACATATAGTTGGAACCCCAGACAATATTACCATAAGCAAGATATGGATATATTAAAGAATAATAGAGGTTAAGTAGGACTTTTTGAGGTAGGTAAGATGCCAATCGATTCAGAATGCCTGCATTTTTCGCAATTTTCATAGAAATTAATTTAATGTGCTCTGACCAGTTTAGATGTTGGTCAATGCAGACTCCAAGAAATTTGGCAGAAGATACCTGCGGGATTACATTTCCATCAATTAGTAACTGGATACTAATTTCGGGTATTAGTTTTCTATGGGATCTAAATAGTATAAAATTGGTTTTATTAATGTTTAATGATAATTTATTAATTCTAAACCAATCAACCACATACGTGATTTCATGATTAATTATTTGATATAATTCATATAAGGATTTATGAGAATAGAATACATTAGTGTCATCAGCGAATATAATAAAACTGAGAATAGTTGAAGTATTAGGGAGGTCATTTATGTATATATAAGGAACAGGAGAGGACCTAGATTAGAACCTTGCGGTACACCATATTTAACCTGTTGAAATTTAGATAAAATTCCGTTGCAGATAACTTGCTGATTTCTGTTTGTTAAGTAACTATCGAACCATTGATGGGTGACCCCTCTTATTCCATAATGTTGGAGCTTTTTTAACAATATACCGTGGTCCACCGTATCAAAGGCTTTTGCCAGGTCTATAAAGATGCCTACTGAGAATTCATTATTATCAATTGCTGTTGTGATTTGTTCTTGCAGATTTATGAGTGACATAGCAGTAGAGTGGCCAGACCTAAACCCATGCTGCATAGAATAGAGGATATCATTTTTGATGAGGTGGTTATTAAGTCTTTCATACATAATTTTTTCCAATATTTTACTGAATACAGGCAGAACTGAGATGGGTCTATAGTTAGTAAGGTCTTCCTTATTCCCTTGTTTGAAGATGGGCACAATTTTTGCCAATTTTAGTTCACATGGTACTACACCTGTTGAGAAAGAGCAGTTAATAATTTCAGAAAGCGGCTGAGCGATGGATTTAATAAGTGGTAAAGCTATCATTGGGTCAATACCGTCAAGCCCTGAGCTATGAGTAGGTTTAATGGCATGAGATATATTAATAATTTCCTCAGGGTTGGTTAAATACAGTGCCAAGGAGTTATCACATGGAGTTTTCATATATTTATTATAGGAGTTTGGTGAGGACGGGATTTTTTCAGCTAAGTTTTGAGGGATACTAGTAAAATAACTATTAAACTTATTGGCTATTGTCTCATCATCATCTATTATTACCCCATTAGAGTCCACTAGATCGATTCTAGAGCTTTTATTATCTGTTTTGAGTATTGATCTTATTATTTGCCACTGTTTTTTTAGATTATTACTATATTTTTGGAATTCGATTTCATAATAGAGTAACTCGGCTTTCTTTTTTAATGTTTTAAATTTATTCCTATATATTATGAAATTTTTCTTATTAGTTTCATTAGGCTGTTTTATAAATTTAAGATATAATTTGTTTTTTTTCTTACAGGAGTTCAAGAGACCACTGGTCATCCAGGGTTGATTATTTTGGCGTTTTCTACTTTTGGTGGGGGAGTATAATGGGAAGGCTTTATTATATGCATTTTTGTAATTCACAATAAATTTGTTATAAGCCATATTGGCATCCTCATTTGCACAGGCCGCAGTTATTTCAGTCCAGTTAATTTCATTAAGTAAAGATTGGAAATATTCCATTTCTTGCTTCCCAGTTTTCCGTTGATTCAGTGTCTCCATTTTATTGCATTTTGGCATGTTAAGATCAAGTCTGACCATAATTGGCAAATGATCTGATATATCAGTAACTATAATTGAGGAGATGTTAACTTTATTCCATTTTAACACGCATTGCTGAAGCTAAACTAACGTTGAATTTGAAGAAGTGTGTCTTTGCTAATGCAGAGTTGGATTTTCTGGGTCACCACATTGGTTTGAACTCTATTCAGCCTCGTACGCAGAAGGTTGAAGCTTTGTTAGGATTTCCACGGCCTGAGAATAAGAAGCAGGTTCAGTCATTTCTGGGTTTGGCTGGTTATTACCGCAAGTTTCTACCGCACTATTCTCAGTTAACGTTACCTCTTACTGAGTTACTTAAGAAAGGTCAAAGGTTTGCATGGTCTTCTGTGGCAGAGAGTGCATTCGTTGATTTAAAGTCTAGGATGGCTTCGAGGCCTATCCTTAAACCGCCAGACTTTGATAAACCGTTCTATTTGGCTGTTGATGCGTCTTACTCTTGTCTTGGAGGTTGTTTGTTTCAGATAATTGACGAGGTGGAACACCCGATCTGTTACATGAGTCGGAAGTTGAGCGCGGCGGAGGTGCGCTACTCAACCATCGAGAAGGAGGCACTTGCACTGGTGGTCGGTGTACGCGCATTCAGCGTGTACTTCGGTTCTGCGCCGGTGGTTGTGTATACGGACCATAGTCCACTCCAATTCATTAATCGTATGGCATCTTCGAACGCGAAACTGTTGCGATGGAGCCTGGAGCTCCAGCAATATTCATTGAACATTAAACACAGGCGTGGTCGTGACAACCTGTTGCCTGACATTCTCAGTCGTCCCTCAGTTTAAATGTATGGCCTTTTCGGTCTACGTTCATGATCTGTTTTGTTTCGTTAGGCTACTAGTTTGTTCGTCTACGAAGATAGTTATCGATTTATGTTGTCGTCGTTGTACGAATTGTGTTGTAGAAAGTGTAGTATGGACTGTTGCT
Organism: Aporrectodea caliginosa; assembly: GCA_020284085.1. Classification (NCBI taxonomy): domain Eukaryota; kingdom Metazoa; phylum Annelida; class Clitellata; order Crassiclitellata; family Lumbricidae; genus Aporrectodea; species Aporrectodea caliginosa. The sequence goes on along the minus strand of JACEVL010001206.1, from coordinate 1,365,930 downwards.
GTGTCACGAATTGTCTAGTTGTGTTGTATTTACGGACATTGAACTGTTGATGAACTTTCTAATGTTGATGACCGTTTGTATATTGATTTGAGATGTCGTGATTGTCTGATTCTAAGACGCTTTATGCTGTTGTGAAGGGCGCATTCGTGTTTGTGATGTTTGATTGTAAGTCACATTGTCCTATAGTGAATTGTGCATTCAGTTTTGTATTGTATGTTTTCCGGAGTCGGAAACACTTGTAAATGTTTCCTCTTTTCGTTGTCGGGGGGGTCTGTTGGGAGTGGCCTTCAGCCATCCCGCCATAGCTCTATCATCTCCTTCTCACACGTGCACTTACTAACCTTAGTTAAGACGCACCTCGTTTTGCCTTGTAAATAGGATTGTCGCTGCCTATATATAGCGAGGCGTTTGTGTAGATTGCGAGACTGGCTTAGTTAAGTAAGGACGTTTTCGATACACCTTTGTGTGGTGCGCTTGTGAACCCTTAGTGGTCTTTGTTCGAGAGTGTACCCTACGTGGTCACTGCTCTGCTGTAATTGCCAGTGCTCCAGTGTTTCGCCTTCCTGTGTGAAGTTCCAGACGTCTTCGAGGAGAGTCTGCTTTTGTCTCGTTTGGTTCTGATGTGTGAGTATGTTGTAACGTTGTACATATTGTAAATAAACCATTTTATTCAATATTGCGAAAGTTTTCCCTTGGTTTTCTTTGATCATTTCTCTTTTCATTCTAACTCACACTTCACCTCTAGACCACAAGCTAACAATATATATATATATATATATATATATATATATATATATATATATATATATATATATATATATATATATATATATATATGTACATAATGTAATTATATTATATATAAATGTAGGCTATATATAATATATACTATGGTCATCTTACCATTCTTTTTATCTACATTTACCAGTCCTGTCTGGTATCAAGTAAGGTCAATCCCATTTACAATGACAAATTACTGACCTACCTCTACCGAATTCCATATACTCTGTCTTAAGAATATTAATCTGTAACTAAATCAACAGCAAACTACATAACCGTCGGGGGGTGGCAAAAAGTATTCGTCACGGGAGGGCGTCAGAAACAGTAATATTTCATTATTTACAAGTTATTAACATAGATAAATTTGAGTATTGCTACAGCGCTGCATTTAGGCTATGCATTGAGTTTTAGATGGCCACTGCTTACCTGCATAAACAGAAAAAGATCCTGTCAAATCGTGGTCGCCATAGTCACCGTAGGTTTTGAATTGAACCAACCTCCATATGCCGACATCTGTCTCTTTCCACTTATAGATACAGCACTTCAGATCCTTCTCAAACATTTTCAGCTCATTATCTATATACAGTTCTGCATACTGATGAACTCCATTTTCCAGCATGGTGACGTATAATATGATGTCGAGTGTTTCTCCAACGTTTACGTCGGCATTGTCGCAAGGCACGCCATTGCACAGCATTTGAATTCTTTCAAACTTCCCTGCAAAGTAAGTTTGCAAGCAATTATTTGCAATATTTAGCAAAATTCCTAACTTTATTAACGTGTAACATCTTTCATAGCTGTCATCACGTATCAGTCACCGGTCATCAATCTGAGACAATAGAAGAAATCTTTTAAAGTAGAAAGCATGAGAAACTCTGTTTAATTAATGTGTTCTTTGTATGTTATTGATGTTGTCGAAAGATTGTGTGTAGTTTGTACTGTATGTAAGGACTTGGATCAGTTTTACGCCATTAAGTGGCATTGTCTTGACAGATTGCAACTTTCTTATAGATTTCCACACTTGATGCGTTTTATGCCAAGCATTATTATTATTATTATTATTATTATTATTATTATTATTATTATTATTATTATTATTATCATCATCATCATCATCATCATCATCATCATCATAATCATTATTATTATTATTATTATTATTATTATTATTATTATTATTATTATTATTATTATTATTATTATTATTATTATTATTATTATTATTATTATTATTATTATTACAATATTTATTCTCTCCATCAATCAACATCAATACTGAAAGCTACAATAGACAAGGGATGCAGTAGCTGTCGTCTAAAATAAACGTCATAAGTGCCGTTAGTGTCACATCACCCACCCCGTGGCCGGACAAACTGTCCCCAGACAAATTGTCCCGAACATAATGTCCCGGACAGAAAGTCCCTAGACAAAAAGTCCCAGGATAAAAAGTCCCAGACAAAAGTCCCAGGACAAAATGTCCCTTGGTAAAATGTTCCCAGACATAAAGTTTCTGGTAAAAGAACAAAAAATTATGTTGTTTTAAAAGTCCCAATGTAGGTTAACGGCAATTATTTCGGCAAAAAGAGTAATTGTCAGTAATACAATTCACCAGTGTTATTTCTATTAACTGTAACTGTAACTGAAATAGCAAAATAACTGAAAAATGTCTTGCAGTTAACTGTAACTGTAACTGAAACTGAAAAATACTGAATAACTGAAACTGTAATAGTAACTGAAAAACGAAAACTGTATAACTGAAAAATAACAAAAGTTAACTGAAAAATAAAACATGAGTGTTTTTCTTACTTACTTTTTGAATGGTAATCCTACTCTAGTCTACGGTCAGTTTTCTATACTCATTTCACTTCTGGTTTCTTTTCAGTTTTCTATGCTGGTTTCACTTCTGGTTCCTTTTCAGTTTTCTATGCTAGTTTCACTTCTGGTTCCTTTTCAGTTTTCTATGCTTCGTTTCACTTCCGGTTCCTTTTCCTTTCGTTGTGTTGTCATTGGCGCTAAACCGTAAATTCGTAAAACAATCCACGACTACGAGAATAATGTTTAAGCCAAGTAGTGGTCGAAAAGTAGAAAGTGGCGTGTGGGAACATTTTGTTTACGAAGCCGCAGACGACAAAAGTCGATGTTGTGTTCACACCATTGCTGGCAAGGACGTTGAAAACCACGAGTGTGGCACCTAATTGTCGGAACAGAGCAAGTGTTAATCTGGAACGTCGTGTTTTCCTTAAAGTAAACCGACAATACGTTAAATCGCATTGATTTGCTGCGTAAATATTTCTGGTAACTGTTCAGAATACTTGTGGTCAGTGTGTCATTAGTCATGACTTGTGAAAAAAATAACTGATGCTATAACTGAAAAATAAAGAGAAATAACTGAAACTGTAACTGAAAAATAAAAAAAAAATAACTGAAACTGAAAAATCTGATTTCAGTTAACTGTAACTATAACTTTAACTGAAAAATCATAAATTAGATAACTTTAACTGTAACTGTAACTGAAAAACCATAACTGAAATAACACTGCAATTCACTTTGTAATTATGTCAATTTAAATGTTTTAATTTAATAAAATTCCGATACAATAAATGTTAAGATTTAATAATGAAAATAATAATCAAAAATAATGAATCTAATAAAAGATAATATAAAAAAGCACAGTAAGCAAGCATAGCCTTTATAACTCCATTAGCAAACGCACAATGGGACATCGAAATAGAATATGTAAAGTAACACATAAAAGTAATAATAATATTAAGTAATAATATTGAATAGTAAAGTTCAAAACATGTTAATAAGTGTAAAGCATCCTGGTAATGAATCCCTTTCTAGTGAGGAGGTAAGAACGTGGAATTCCACGGTTGTGAGGACGAGGCGTAAAGAGTATTGTGATTCATGAACTGGAGGGAGTAAACCTCAAGTGGAGGACATGCCCAGGGTGAAGCAGGACGTTTTGGCGCCCCCGTTTTGGCCCCGTAATGGCGCCGGACATTTCGGCGCCGCCGTTTTGGCGCCAGACATTTTGGCACTAATAAACGTAGTAAATAGCAGTTGACAATAAATGTTAATATTTTTATGCAAACAAATATCTGTAGTATAGCCAAGTTTTCATGCTGTCTGAAATAAACGTAAAATTTGTGACGGAATGTTCAATGAATAATGTTCAGTGCGCTACCTTTTCACAAATCAAACAACTGCAGATTAATGAATGCATGCGTCGATATACTACTTACAACACATTGCCTAGCTCCCATGCCAACTTTTATAACTTAGCCTCGAACATTCACTCACATAATACAAGAATCTTAACTTCATATAGAAGTGAGTTTGCACGTACAAACACTCGTAAATTTTCGATCAGATGTGTTGGCCCAGAAGAATGGAATAGAATACCCCAAGACCTTCGCAGTATCTTGAATTTAAAGCTATTTAAACATAAGTTACGCCATTGGATAATTCATCAGAACGATTAGTTGGGTTCTAATCCTCATTCTGTTTGTGTTAATTAAGGTTTAATACTAGTACTAGTACGTTAATAATTGTACATGTACTAGATACTTATTATATAATTGCACTGTATTAGATAACCTCTGTTAACCATCTAGCAACAGACTATGTATAATATATAGGTGGCCCTAACCAGCGGGACTCTGGTCCCTTCTGGGTTCCCTTTTGCGACCAATAGATCTTTGTTCTTTCTACAACGAAATGTTACTTTCTCAATTTTTGGAGCAATAAATTGATGGTTATGGCTATCAGTGGCGTAGCCAGGAATTTATGATGGGGGTTTTGGCATTGGGGAGCAACTAGATGTCTGAGTGAGGAAGGGAGAATTGCGAGCGCCGAAGGCTGAAGCGGCGATACCGAAGGCACAGAAGCCCCTAAGGACTAGGGGTATGGGGGAGCGTCGTAAGCTCCCCCATCGGGGTCTGGGGCGGAGCCCCAAAGCCATCGCAATTTTGAGTATTTGATGCCAAATGGAGTACATTTTGGGCTTTAATTTACCTCACATTTTTCACCGAAGATTTCGATATAAAAGTACCTAAACCATCTAGATCTGTGAAAAAATATGACCTTAAATATTATATGAATAAACTGGACGTGACAAGATAGTAGAATATAAGCTCTAGAACAGTGTCTGTAAAAACTAGATAAATCGGCAGCGAGGAAGCAGGGACCAGCAAGTAGCTATCGTCGGCATATTGAGGGAGACGGTTATGACAAAATTAGAAGGTCCAAGGCCAGAGCCTTGTACTATACTGGCATTAATGGTACAGAGGGGAGAGATTGGAGTGCATTTTGGGTTCTTGTTTGCCTCACAATTTTCAAAAGTTGGAGGGGACCGTCCCAACCGGTTCGAAAGTTGGGGGGGACGCGTCCCACGGGTCCCTTAGGGTGGTTGCGCCTATGGGTTTTGGGATTGAGACATATTTATTAATTATTGTGGTCAATCCCTTCGAGCGTGAACGAACGAGGGTGCCGAAGGCGCGAATAAAATTTAATTATTACAGAAAATAAATTTAAATAATACAAAGGGAATAAAGTAATAAAGAGAATAAAGTTTTTATGCTATTTGAAATAAACGTATAAATTTTGTGACGGAATGTTCAATGAATAATGTTCAGTGCTATACCTTTTCGTATAGTAAAGTCCATAAGTTTACGAGTCCATCAAAAAATTATGCGACAGTCCTCTCAGGTACTCGATGATGTTTCGTTGCCCTTTCTGAACTGCTCGTATTCCGTCTTTAAATTTCCAAATGTTTTTGTGATCCATCCCAAATTCGGCCTGCAATCTGCGAAGGGCTGCTGCTTCAACATAGTTGTTTGTACGAACCTCTCCATTCAGTGTCCTCTCGTAGACGGTGTCATGACAACTCGTCTACAGACTTTTCGTTTACGACACTTCGTCTACAGACATTTCGTCCACTGCGATGTTTCGTCTACAGACTTTTCGTCTACTGCACTTCGTAAACAGACATTTGCCGTTAGGCCTATCTTCGTAATTTTATAAAGAAGTAAAAACTGAAAGTGAACTAAACTATGAATATGGCGAAACGAAGTAACTAACGAAATAGTGACGTCATACATCGTAGGCTGAACTAATTAGAATTTGTTAAGAAGAAGGTGATGGATTAAAAAGTGGATAAATCTTCTGCGCCGGAAAATACCGCCGCTGAATTACTATTTGGGAAGGCGGAAGAGCTTTGCGCATGCGCAACCCTCACAGCATGCGCATTGTAGGCCTTTTTTGCCGAAATAATTGCCGATAAACTACAGTGGAACTTAAAAAACAACATAATTTTGTCCAGGGACATTTTGTCCAGGGACATTTTGTCCGAGACAATTTGTCTGGGGACATTTTGTCCTAGCACCCATCACCCTTAGGTCTGGCTCCGCTAAAGTGCCGCGGAAAGCCACCGATTTGAACCGCTGGACAGTAATAGAGAGACGCTCCAGCAAGAAGCAGGTCTCTCTGTTATCTCCTGTGGACAGCGTCAGACAACGACCTAGATCTGATATAAAGTTTTGGCCAGTGATGTTAATTGGACCTAAGGTCTCGAGAGCTAGAGGTACGAAAAAGTGCGTGTTTAAAACTGCAATGTACTTGGTCATTTTCCTGTCCGTGGCGATCTCGGCTGCCGCGCCCGCCGTCGCCGTGGCCTGGATGTATGATGGTATCTCCCACCGTCGCGTCCCACAACCATGTGACGACCCGCGCGCCATGGGATCATTGTCAGGCCGTCTGGTCTTCTGCTGTCCGTGCATTATTATTATTATTATTATTATTATTATTATTATTATTATTATTATTATTATTATTATTATTATTAATATTATTATTATTATTATCATTATTATTATTATTATTATTATTATTATTATTATTATTATTATTAAAATGCCCCGAGCTAAACATGATCCCTAAAGGACTTCAAGATTACTTAAACTGTTATAGCGCAGCGGCATAGCTCCGAAATATGAAGTGATTGTGCATTTTGTGATACAAGCATGAAATTTGGTACACACATTATACATGGTATTAGGACGAGATATAGATATTGGGCCACGCTGAATTATTTTTTGGTGGAAATGGCGGCCATTTTTCAAAATGGCCGACCAAAATTGAGATTTTCAATATCTCAGCTTCTAGTTCACTTAGAATCATGATCTTGGTGTCTAAACATACATAATTAGGGGTAAGGATTCCAATAAAACTAATTTCAGCCACATATCTACACTAAATTTGCAGCAGGGACGTCATTGGGGGGGGGAAGTGTGGTGCAAAATATGAAACATTTGCTCATTAACTGATAGAAACATGAAATTTTTTAATAGTATGAACATGTCCTAAGGGAAGATTGTACCTATATGGCCATCGCAGTTTTGCCACTGGCCTCAATGGCAGCCATTTTCCAAAATGGCCGACCGAAAATAGAGATTTTTCTAAATCTCAGCTTCTAGTTCACTTTGAATCGTGATCTTGGAATCTAAACACACATAAGTAGGGGCAAGAATTCCAGAAGAAGACAGACATATTGCAGACACATATCTACACGAGATGAGCAGCCAGGGACGTCATTGGGGGATGGGCGCTGAAATGTTTTGGTTTAAAACGGCGACCAAAATGATGACAATAGAATTTTTTAAATTTTTTCCTGCAATAGTCAATACATGTTTTTCTTAGAAATCCAGATTACAGCCTTTAAAAGTGTCAATGTTCAGGGTCAAATAAAAAATCAAGTAAAAATCAGGCTTATAAACTTTCAAGGTTCAAATTTTTGAATTTTCTTCTTTTTCAAATTGTCTCCAACATGTTTCTTCCAAATCAAGGTTACATTTGAAACTATTGAAATTAAATGTATGTATTCACCTAAGGATCACTGCATGTTGAACAGTTGCCCTCACAGACACACACAGCAGTACATGGAAGTGAGAGCTTCCTGCACGAACATCTTTTTACACAATCCTTCTTGCAATTGCAGGACACCAGGTCCTGTTGCAGGTCATGAAGAAAGCATGTCTTGGGCTGCTTTTCACATCAGCCGCCAGCCCAGTGTTATTTCTATTAACTGTAACTGTAACTGAAATAGCAAAAATAACTGAAAAATGTCTTGCAGTTAACTGTAACTGTAACTGAAACTGAAAAATACTGAATAACTGAAACTGTAATAGTAACTGAAAACGAAAACTGTATAACTGAAAAATAACAAAAGTTAACTGAAAAATAAAACATGAGTTTTTCTTACTTACTTTTTGAATGGTTATCCTACTCTAGTCTACGGTCAGTTTTCTATACTCATTTCACTTCTGGTTTCTTTTCAGTTTTCTATGCTAGTTTCACTTCTGGTTCCTTTTCAGTTTTCTATGCTAGTTTCACTTCTGGTTCCTTTTAAGTTTTCTATGCTCGTTTCACTTCCGGTTCCTTTTCCTTTCGTTGTGTTGTCATTGGCGCTAACCCGTAAATTCGTAAAACAATCCACGACTACGAGAATAATGTTTAAGCCAAGTAGTGGTCGAAAAATAGAAAGTGACGTGTGGGAACATTTTGTTTACGAAGCCACAGACGACAGAAGTCGATTTTTTTTCACACCATTGCTGGCAAAGACGTTGAAAACCACGAGTGTGGCACCCTAACTGTCGGAAAAGAGCAAGTGTTAATCTGGAACGTCGTGTTTTCCTTAAAGTAAACCGACAATACGTTAAATCGCATTGATTTGCTGCGTAAATATTTCTGGTTACTGTTCAGAATACTTGTGGTCAGTGTGTCATTAGACATGACTTGTGAAAAAAATAACTGATGCTATAACTGAAAAATAAAGAGAAATAACTGAAACTGTAACTGAAAAATAAAAAAAAAATAACTGAAACTGAAAAATCTGATTTCAGTTAACTGTAACTATAACTTTAACTGAAAAATCATAAATTAGATAACTTTAACTGTAACTGTAACTGAAAAACCATAACTGAAATAACACTGCGCCAGCCATCAGGTTCTCCAGTCATCTGTTCAACTGCTCTGCTTCCAATGTTCATTGAGGAAGAGCACTCAATCGCCATGATCCGTCACTCAATGGATATTGTGAGGGATTGTGTTAATCATCTGAATCCAGTGCAGACTCGAATAATCACCGTTGACCAGCCCCTGTTTGCTTTGGCCAAGCGGATTCAGTGGAAGTGGCCTGAGAGATACGTTGAAGACAGATTAGTAGTGATGTTTGGTGGTCTCCATATTGAAATGGCAGCTTTGAAGACATTAGGAGACTGGTTGCAAGGTAGTGTTTGGGTCCAAGCCGTAGTTCAAGCGAAGATTGCAACGCCAGGGACAGCCGATTCATTCTTGAGAGCAGCTCATATGACACGAAGAAGATGAGCTCATCAAGTTACAGCAGCTGCTCTGTACATCTTACAACAGCGGGCATATGATCGCAGATCGCAAATGCATTTAGTTAATTCAGTAGGTAGCGAAGACTTCCAAGACTGGTGTCGACGCAGAGAACTTGTTTGTCCTCAGTTTCAGTACTGGGCAATTGTGTTAGAACTTGAGCTACTTGTATTTGTATATGTTGTATATGTACGATCTTTGCGCCAGGCGTCATTTGATAGTCTGTATCTAGAGGCACTAACTGAACGCACTCCATGGTTTTATGCCCTGGACCACACCAACTATGCCAGATGGATACCTGTTCATCTGAGAGATATGGCTGAACTGTTAACAAAACATCCAAATGTGGCCAAAGAATTCAAGGCTGGCAAATTTACTGTGCAGAAAACGAGAAAGGTGTTCTCCTCAATTGCCATTGATCAGGCACATGAACAGAACAATGCACTTATCAAAGGGGATGGTGGAGCTGTTGGTCTAACTGACAATCCAAGTGCCCTTCACCGTTGGATGACGGCAGGACCAGAAGTAACCAGAGTTCTACAAGAATTTCAAAGCGCCTGCATTTACAAGGAGACGCGATTTGACACACGTCATCACGACCAGACGACTCATGTTCAAACGGCATTTGCCGAAGATGTCCATTCACTTCTCAGTGTGATAGAAGACTTTGGCAACCCATTTGAACAGGAAAGGGCGGATCTTATTGTCCTGGACACAAAGATAATTGCTGGTTCCGAAGTGGTCGAAACTGTCCGAAATGTAAGGAAGATAGGCCAAGAACAATTCAAGACTTTCACTCAAGAGCGTTTGGTAGAAAGAACAAAGGCCATTGATGACTTCATTACTTGCAACAAATTGAAGGTCTTTGGCAGATCTAAACAGAAGGTTGTAAGCAAACAACAAGTCACCTCTCTGAAAAACGATGTTGGACTGTTTTCACGTCTTTATATCGGTTGCCAGACAAGGGAGGGTAACCTTGATGAATTTTTTAGCCACGAAAACCAAGCATGTCCACCGGCACTCTCAGAAGGTGGAAGACTCCGCTTCGGTGCTAAAAGTGACCTTCTGGCATGCTTCGAAGATCGATCATATGTCCAGCTAGATGCACCTGTTGCAACCAATATAATTCTGGACGGTGCTGCTATTGTGCACATGTTGAAAACAGCTGCTTCCAAGAACTTTGATGTTTATCTTTGAAAAGCTGCAGTGCCACACGTGTTGATATAGTATGGGACACTTACAAAGAGGATTCCTCAAAAAGCACTGCAAGAATTGGACGTGGCAAAGGTGTTCGCAGATGTGTGGAAGGTCAAGTTACCATACCAGGAAATTGGCCAAGCTTCCATTGCGTTGACTCCAATAAAACAGAGCTCTTCAGAAAAAAATTTAAAAATTTGAACTGAACCTTGAAAGTTTTAAAAGCCTGATTTTTACTTGATTTTTATTTGAACCTTGAACATTGACACTTTTAAAGGCTGTAATCTGGATTTCTAAGAAAAACATGTATTGACTATTGCAGGAAAAATTTAAAAAATTCTGTTGTCATCATTTTGGTCGCCGTTTTAAACCAAAACATTTAAGCGTGACAGCCCCCAAATGACGTCCCTGGCTGCACATCTCGTGTAGATGTGTCTGCAATTTCTTCTTTTGGAATTCTTGCCCCTACTTATGTGTGTTTAGATTCCAAGATCACGATTCAAAGTGAACTAGAAGCTGAGATATTGAAAATCTCAATTTCGGTCGGCCATTTTGAAAAATGGCCGCCATTTCCACACAAAAAATAATTCAGCGTGGCCCAATATCTATATCTTGTCCTAATACCATGTATAATGTGTGTACCAAATTTCATGCTTGTATCACAAAATGTACAATTGTTTTGCTATGCCGCTGTACTATTAAAAGTCTGGAACGGTTTGAACTGAGCCCTCTAGTTCAAAAGTGGTTCAAGTCCATTTTTTGACATTTTCACTTTGAACCACTTTTCCACTAAAGTGAATGCGCTCTTTCTGATGGTAAAATCAGTTCAACTGCTCAACGCCTCTATCAGGGCGTATTTTGACGTATTGATTATAGAACTGACAAAAGACAGTGCATACCAAATTTCATTAGTGAATCATGTTCGTTTGATTCAGTCCTAATATTTGCTGCTTTGACTGTGAGTTTGTGCAAAAGTGGTTCAAGTCAGCTTGATTCACTTTTGCTCCTAAATCTTTTCACTCATTATGGCATTCCACTGCGGACCATTCTCACTTGAGCCACTCTTGCAGTGACGTTCTGAACGTTTTCAGTGGCTGATTTGTATTTATTTAGCGCTTATGTATTTCGTGAGAAAATTAATTTTGCGTGCTCTCTTATATTCTCTATGGATCGTAATCTTTGGTAGCAACCTCGTTGTCAATTTGCTCAGAATTTACAAAATGGAGAGGAAACGGCGTGTTAGAAGATTGTCTGCGAGATTTGTTGATTTGTGTGTACAAAGGTGCGGTTTGCAAACGAAATCATACACATCTTGTTTATTATTTAGGAAGGGTTTCCTTCGTTTTGGCAAGCAATATTTTATAGTCATTTTACGAAAAGTTTTATATGAACAACGTATTTATTCTGCTTACTAAAGCCAACTTAGATTAATTATTTCTGATGCAAGCATAGGCTAGTAATGCAGTAGATTACTGAAAGGTAGGCCTACATTTTCTACATAGATAGGCCTAGTGCCCTAGTCCAAAGAAATTAATGTATGTTGCGATCCACCTCTTAAATTCACATTTGATATTGTGGTTGTTGAATATAAATGTTCCTATTTGGTTAACTAGATTCGTAATGCTTAAGTTAACGTTTATTAGTGCTTTGAACTTGATTGCTTTGTAGGCACATAGGTTGATTAGTGGGTAGGCCAGTTTAAAGGTAGATAGGCTAGTAATGTTCATAGTGAAGGCCAGTTTGTGATTTTAAAAGGAGGATTGATAAAGTGTCTTCATGTCAGAAAGTAGCACAAATCATTATTTTCTAAACCAACAATACATTGCTTACCAATTAAGGTAATGAAGATTATTACACTTTGCTAAAACACTATTTTAAACACAGGGCCTGGACACTGCACATGTTTCCACTGTGATTGCTGATCAACCACCCTTAGACACTGCGGCAGCTCTGGATGCTGACTTAGATTTAAATGCAAATCAGTCACAAGTGGAAACACAACCAAAACCAAACCCTACGGCAGTGATCGAAGCTGGCCTAGATGAGAATGTCAAGCAGTCACTCGTGGAACAGACAATAAACCGTACAGAATTTCTTGAATCTGTCTTCATAGAGTTTGCTGATCAGTCACAGGTAGAAACAAGAACCGCAACAAACCCTACGGCAGTGATTGAAGCTAGTCTAGATGAGAATGTCGAGCAGTCATAGTGGAACAGACAATAAACCCTACAGAATTGCTTGAATCTGTCTTCATAGAGTTTATGGATCAGCCACTAGTGGAGCCAACAACAATTAACAGCATGGCAGTGTTCGACGGTGCTACGCTGTGTGGCTTGGAAAGCAGTGGTTCAAGCATTGTAATTCCAGTAGTCTATGACTCTTTGACATGTTCCTGGCTGTTGGCTTTACATTTGTCTTCGTATCCTGCTTATATTCAAATTTGGAGAAAGAAAGAGACAAGAGGCACTATGTGACCTGGTGCAGTGGCTCATGTTTGTTGGAAAACTACGAACATGGACTTTCACTTCTTCAATCAAATTGAGAGGTAACTGCTTATGTGTATGTTCATATTTTCCTCTCTTGTCACCCTGTGGCACACCTCCATTCTGTCACTGATTCAGAAGAATTCTGTTAACTCGTCCGTCATTCACACCCAAAGTTTGCAGAAATAATTTCTTACAGACTTTCACCCTTCTTTCACTAGTAGCCAGTGTATACAATCGAGAGAAAGTCTTTTGGAACGATTTTCTTTTTCCAGATCCTTGCGTGGCAGCATTGTGAACATCTGGGAAACTTCTCTTTGTTGCAACTATTCTTCTGTTCCGGCACATCCAATAAAATCATATGTGGTCTTTGCGGTATGACTACAACTAACTGCCAAAAGTTCCTATGAATTTCTTGCCTTTCTTCATCATCAATTTGTGCAGCACAATAATGCTCTTGCAACAACCAGCACTATTGCAATTAAAGACCTTTGCCGGCTTTTATTTTCCCAGATTGACTGACATATTCCTGCCCTTTATTTGTGCATATGTTTCCTACGATTTTTGGCCCAAGAGCTGCTCACACCTTGGTCTCTTTACATAAAGACAGATGACTTGCACTAAGGTGTACTTTGAGGAACATCCACTGAAGGCTCAGAATCACCCTTAGCAAAGTCTTATTACTGTCGTCAGGTGCTCTGTTCAAAGACATTTGAGAGATTGGAAGACGAGTCAGCATACAAACAGTACAGCACTATCATATTAGTATTAACTGTTCAAGAGGATGTTGACAAACAGCAGCATTAATGTGAAGCATGAACTGGCAATGTGAAAGTGAAGTATCAGATGATAACAAAGATGAAGGTCCACAGTCACAGAAAGCACATAGAGACTGTGTTCCTGAAGTTGCTCAGAGTCAACTACAAAAGAGGTTGGCATCTGACAAACCCACAGCAAACAACAAAACAAATAAGTCAGACAGAAAATCATGTAGGCCTACACAGCAGGCACCGTCAGTATATTCAAGAAGAAGCTGTAATAAGTCAGCTGATATGAATCCAAGAAACATTGTTGCTTCAGTATCTGGAAAGAAGGAAGAAAAGAGCAACGACTTCACTAACTTCAGTGAAGGAAGATCAAGAACCAGTGAAAGAAATGGTGGCCTGAGGAACTTTGAAAATATTTGCAATGGCAGTGATCGAACAGTCTATGTATAATCATTCATATAAAGATAATTTTGTTTTTAAGCTTTATCCCTTTACTTTGTTGTTCAGGATACTGTTCTGTTGCTTTGATTGCTTTTATGTAAGTAAATAACAGTTAATCAAGGATGTTTCATAATGTTTTTATGTTATCCATTGCTTAGGCTTTATTGTTACTAAATGTGGTTTTTCAGTTACCGTGATTATGACATCGTTTGGACTTTCGATGCTTCTTAAATGGTTGCATTGTCAATGCATCATGCTTTTGAATGCTATGTACCATCATGATAACATGCTTCCTAGTCTATAGCCCAATGATCATATCTTCAGTCACTGCTGTTTCCAATTATCTGGATGATTGCATTTAATTCGTTTCTTTGTTAACACTCTAAATTTACTGCATATGTTATGACGCCACTTGGTTACAAAATGGTTGCAAATCTGTTTGGCTACAAAATGTTGGTTACATAATAAAAATGTAACTTTGTGTTCCATAAACTTATAATAGTATTTGTGAGTTTAGATATTCCAATAATTAATATAATAGAACAGAAATCTCTGTACATGAGTCGTTTCATGCGTAGTGTTATGCTATTTGCTCGAGCCTTCATTGCAAGAGATAGTGTGGCTTATGTAACCCAACATCACAATAAAGAATAACAAACTTTTTTAGCAATGCGAGATCATGCACAACGGATGGACGGAGCATAGGTCTATAATAGGCGTCTATGGACGGAGAGTTGGAGGTAGGGAGAAGGGACGGAAGAGGGAGTGGGAGGTGGAGCGGCATTAGAACAGAAGGAGGGAAGGTGAGTGACAGGGCAGAGGAAGGGAGGGTAAGTGGAGAAGAAAGGGGAGGGGAATACGAGAGAGGGGATGGGGAGAGGCAGGGTGAAGGGATGGGTGCGGAGGGGTGGGTAGGATAGGAGTAGGGGAGGGAACAGGAATGGGAGAGGAGTGGAAAGGGAGAAGGCACGGCAAAGGGTTGCGGTGGGAAGTGGAAGTGGAGGGCAGGAGAAGTGAGAAGAGAGGAGGGAGCGCTGATTTTAAGTGGTCCACCCGAGCTCGCTACACTTTACCGTCATAGGACGGACAAACATCTAGTAATAGGCCTAATAATAATAATACATGTAAACTGATTCAGAGTGTATGTCTTTTGGCACATTTATTCAGGGGAGAGTTAGGCATCATCTCAGGTTGATTCATGTATGCAATTTTTATATTAGTGAACATTCAGTTCATTAAAGGATCAAGTCAAATTGATTCACTTTGCCATAATAATCACGAATATTTTGATCAATTCATTACTGGCCCAAGTCAAGTTGATTCACTTTGCCGTAATAATCACGCATATTCTGATCAATTCATTACTGGCCCAAGTTATAAAAATGCTATTTTCTTCAAAGTTCATTAAAACATACAGCAGACATGTATAACAACGATTATATACATCATAGCAGTTTCTAATATCAATATTAGATTCCGCAAATTTTTCAGTCCGATTTGAACAACCATCGTAAACTTCAGAACCGATTTTCTCAAAACAGCAAAATCGCCGATGAACCACTTTAGAACCAGAGGGTCCAACTCTTCGGGCTCGGGCAAAAGGATGGCAAAGGTACCGCAGATTGCAACAGCGTTAAAGTTTTGTATGGCTAGAGATATACGTTGGAACAAGTAAGCTTATGGGGTCATTGCATAATTACGTAACGCTCCAGGGTGGGTGGGTGGGGTCCTCGAAAACGTTACGAAACGTTAGGTGGGTGGGTGGGTGAAGCTAAACGTTACGTAACGCTTTTACCAACAGTTTAGTTATAAATGAATTTTAAATTAACATCGAATGACACTTTAGATCGAAGTTCAAACTTCATGCCATTGATTTAAAACTTCACTAAAAACACGCAGTAGTATAAGTCAACACTACGTTAGTGTTTAATACACTGCCAATACGATACGATACTGACGCCGAAGGATGCAATACCAGCAGATCGTCATTTGTTGCAAACTGTCGCGCTTCTTCAAGATACTCGCCCGGATATTACACGTTTACAAAGTTCACATAGTAAATCCTAAATGATTTTTCGTAGCAATAAATACGTAACGCTGGGGTAGGTGGGTGTAGGGAAACGTTACGAAGCGTTATAGGGTGGGGTGGGTCAAAAACGGTAATTTTCGGCGTTACGTAATTATGCAATGACCCCTATATATATGTGGCTTCGCGTTGGTCTCCTGACACAAGAGCTAAAAGTCTCCCGATGTCGGTAATCAGGGACATTATTATTATTATAACAAAGTAAATAATCTAGCATGGTAATGTCGACGAAAAACAGATGGCGTTCCCGCTCTGGACAGCTACCGAGAGTCTTTGAAACAGGTAGCTTGTCTCTTATTATTATTATTATTCTTCTTATTATTATTATTATTATTATTATTACTATTATTACTATTAAGTATTTTTATTACTCATTTTTATTATAATTATTATTATTATTATTATTACTATTATTATTAGTTATTACTGTTATTATTATTTTATTATTATTATATAGTACTATTACTATTATTATTATTACTATTACTATTTTTTGACCCGAGGTATCAAGGGATATCCCTCAGTATTATTTTAGGAAAATTGCTATAAGTCAGGGATGGCCAACCCGCGGCTCGCGGGCCAAATGCGGCCCGCGGGCTGCTGATTGGCGGCCCGCAGGACCTCTTTCTAAATAATTTTTTCTTCTAATTTTGCACCTACTTACTTGTCCGACTACTACAATACTGCATAATAATGATGTCTAAAACACTAAAAGTTTTAGTATTGTAAGTTCTAGTGACGTAATGTAGTCGTACCTGTTTTTATACATCTTGGAAAATATTAATTAAATAAACATTTGTATTTCTTTCAAGGTTGTGACTTGTGAGGACAAAATTTTGCGGCCCCCCGCGTGCTTACCAAGAATCATAGTGGCCCGTAGGCCAAAAAAGGTTGACCACCCCTGCTATAAGTAGTATTACTATTAGTATTACAATTATTATTATTACTACTACTACTACTACTACTACTACTACTACTACTACTACTACTACTACTACTACTACTACTACTACTACTACTACTACTACTACTACTACTACTACTACTACTACTACTACTACTACTATTATTATTATTATTATGTATTATTATTATTACAAAGTTTACAAACATTTGTAACGCTCGCAAAAGTTACACAGAAACGTGAATCGAGCAGTTAGATATCAAGATGTTAGACGGCCAATGAGAAGTAGAGTTTTGAGGGGTTTCTTGAAAGAAGAAAAGAAGTTTGAGCAACGGATAAGCATTGGTCGTCGATTCAATTCCCTTGTACATCAACTCGCGTAATGCACGAGAACCATTACCAGTGCTAAATCGAGGCTTAACCAAAAGACACATTACAGAACATCTCAGTCTGCGGGGCGAGATATACGGAGAACCCAGTGGTTGAAGGAAGGTAGGAGTGCTCGCTGTGAGAGTTTTATAGGTCAGGTTTATACATAATTGATAAAAGGTTTATAGATTGTTCATTGCAAAAGTAATTTTGTTCAATTCAATTCAATTTATTGATCCCATCATTGTACATAATAACGACATAACAGTAAAATACCAAGTATGTCATGATAGACGGTTCATCATAATATGCAGTAAAAAAGAAAATTTGAGTAGGCCTAATTAAAATATGTGAACCATTATTCATCAAACAAGAGAAAGTCATGGCATATAATGTTAAAGTGTTTAGGAAGCAACAGGCACACCAAAGGGACGAATTCCGCTGAGAGGGGGACCTATTTAGAGTAAGAAAATTACAGATGACAGAAGATTTAGACAAGTAGGAGATATGAGAACACCAACTTTTGTGATGACTGATGATTGATAATTAACTAACAGTTTATACAAAAATGAAAACAAACTTAACTAAAGACTATGACACATGCTCCGGTGTGTGTGCTCGTAACATACGCTTGAACCATGAGAGATTAGTTGAGGCACGGGTACTTTGAGGTAAATTGTTCCACAATTATAGGGCCCTAATACCTGATGGATAGTTTACGGGTATTTGTTTTTACAAAAATTAGTTGATAGTAGTAGATTGATAACATCATGTACAAACACAGACAATGGACCAATACAAACACAAAGGAATTCTTAACAATGGACCAATACAAACACACAGGAATGACAACAATGGCCCAATACAAACACAAAGGAATGACAACAATGGCCCAATACAAACACAAAGGAATGACAACAATGGTCTGATACAAACACAATAGGCTTTGAACAATAGGCCAATACCAACACAATAGACGCTAGGTTGGTTCATGGTCACATGGTAAAAAATGAAGTTCAAGCTAGCGTCCAAGATACCCCCTCAGTTTTTTACACCTGTTAATAGTATCATTCTGGCAAAATTTCAGCTTCCTACTCCAATTGGAAGACGGTGCTCACGGACCCTCCCTCTGTACCCTCTTTACTCTATAGTGCGATCGGTTAGAAAATACGCATAAAGTCTTGAAATCTTAAATTATGATAAGATTATTAATTTACCAATATACTCAGACAGTAGCTATATCATGTTAGCAATATTATTTGCTGCAAGGAAACATATAAACAATCTACAACTCTCAAATGATGTCCCAAGAAGTATGTGTCGCAGAACTTCATTTCTTCAGCAATGCATGTATAGAAGAATTCTTCGTAGTATCAGTGGGAACAGCCGTTCTGTTTGCCTCAAAAACTTGCAGGAGAAAGGCAACAACTTTCCTCATCATGTGGAGGAGGCTGCTGAATTCTTCAAAGAGCTTGACACCGTGTTCGACTGACACGCAATGCTCCGATCCATTTCTTTACATGTCGAATGTTGATATTCTGCGTTCTAACGCCTGGTCTGCGTTCTCACGTCTGTTGGAAGGGTGAGAAATGAAACACCTACTTCAGGGACTAGAGTAGCTTTGCTTTTTGTAACAAAATTGCTCTTTGTAGCAAAATCTCTTAAGCTTGCTACCTCATGAAGTCTGTTTGCCCTACCTATCACAATCCGTTCACTGGAATCATTGGAAAATCTGCACAATCTTCATCTTCTGCAATTTCCTTCCAGCCTCATTGTTGAGGCAGGTGATGGTGGATTCACGAAAATTTTCTGTTTCAGAATTTGGCTCCAGACTTTGCAATTTGTCATATGTCACATTTCCCAAGCAGCCTTAAAACTCTTGAATACTGGTGTGTTTAGGTAACTTAAAGGCTCAAAAGTGAAAACCATAGCTAAGATCAGTTCCATGAAAGGGTGACATCAAGCCAATCGTAGGAGCTCTCGACCAATTATATTTTTCAGAAGAACACATGCTCCATTCGAGCGACCAGTGTTCACAGAAGTAGTGTCAAAGCTCATGACTTGAACTTTTTCAGTCAACTTCCATGCTTCCAGCAGATCATAAATAGACTTGGCTTCATTAAGTCCTCTTCCAGAGGCCAACTTTAGAATTCCTAGCAGGTTATCTTTGTCACCTTCAGAAACCAGCACTGATAAGCGGTTAAGTGCTTTCAAAAATCTCGGAAAGCAGTTTACCAACCCTGTTAACCACCAAGGGACAATCTGGTATAGATTCGCCTATTACGGAATCAGCATGTTCATGTTTAGCTTTGTATGTAAGTATGTATTTATTGTATTGTATTGTATTGTATATATATATATATATCTGTACATATATACATATATTGTTTGTATGTATATATCAATGTATGAAATGCTGCAGAATGCGGCTGAAATGCAATCAAAGATATGAATTCTGGAATTATGTGTTGCATAAACAGTACCGTTTGAACATATATCAACAAAAATAAGTGTCAGTTCAATGTCTGGTAATGAACAGGAAGTAGACAGCAAAATCTGTAATAAGAACTGTCCAATGAGTCCTAAATATAAAAGTTAGTAAGAGAACTTAACTGCATAATTCCATAAGAAAGTTACCAAGATGATCACAATTTGTAACACATTTTGCTTTTACATGACGATTATAATGGTGTAAGTTTATGTCATTGAGCACCGTCTTCCAGTTGGAGTAGGAAGCTGAAATTTTGCCAGGATAATACAAATAACAAGTGTAAAAATGTAGGGGGTATCTTGGCCCCTAGCTTCACTTTTATGTTTTTGGACCACCCTAATAGACGCTAGACAATAGAAGTTTTAAAAAACAATAGAAGTTTTAAAAAACAATAATTTAAAAAAACAAGAATTTTAAAAAACAATGGTATGCGGCGGAGGGGGCGGAGCTTAGTCATTGATTGATGTCTGTGTTAGTATCGGGCAATTTGATTGACAGGTACAGACTGGTACCATATTTCTAGCACCTAGCGAAGGGAGGCTGAGCTGAATATTAATTATTCACACTCCATTGGTGTACGCTATTGGTTGAAGGCATATCAGCTAGAAGCACATCTTACAGTGACAGGTTTATTATTTTAATTATATTTTCAATATATTTCAAATAAATACCATTTAATATTTTTAATATACATTAAAGTTGTACTCTTTTTAGTGCAGTTTATTTGTTCATTAGACGAATCCTAGTGATAGAAGCACATCTTACAGTGACAGGTTTATTATTTTAATTATATTTTCAATATATTTCAAATAAATACCATTTAATATTTTTAATATACATTAAAGTTGTACTCTTTTTAGTGCAGTTTATTTGCTCATTAGACGAATCCTAGTGATAGAAGCACATCGTACAGCAACATGGCTATTATTTTAAATATATTTTCATTATATTTCAAATAAATACCATTTAATATTTTTAATATATGTTAAAGTTGCACTCTTTTTAACGCAGTTTATTTGTTCATTAGCTGAATCCTAGTGATAGAAGCGCATCTTACAGTGACATGTTTATTATTTTAATCATATTTTAATTATATTTCAAATAAATACCATTTAATATTTTAATATATGCTAAAGTTGCACTCTTGTGCAACTAATTATATAATCATCCATATAAATTGGGAGAGTTATTATTATTATTATTATTATTATTATTATTATTATTATTATTATTATTATTATTATTATTAATAATATTATTATTATTATTTTTATGCCCTGAGGTACTTCATTCCCCCAGGGGCTTAGACATTATATAAGGTGAAGCATCTGGAAC
The DNA here is from genome assembly GCA_020284085.1 of Aporrectodea caliginosa. Lineage (NCBI taxonomy): Eukaryota > Metazoa > Annelida > Clitellata > Crassiclitellata > Lumbricidae > Aporrectodea > Aporrectodea caliginosa. The sequence continues at coordinate 1,344,680 of JACEVL010001206.1, read as the reverse complement.
GGCTACTCATCCATGTCGCTTAAGGGCTTAACAAACGTTCCACTAAAAGCTACGGCATTGAAGCGCTGTATCGTCATTGAGAGGCGTTGATACAAGAAGCTGGCCTCACGGGGTTCGCTCGTGACCTGTGTGAGATGGCGGCCCAAGTCTGAGATGAAATTGAGGCCTTTGCTGTTAATCGGCCCCATCGTTTCCATGGCCAGTGGGATGAAGAAGTGTGTGCTCAGCAGCGCGTTATATTTCTGGTTTTTTCTGTCTTCAGCCAAACCCGCCGCTGCTCCAGCCCGGGTGGCGGATACGGGGAGGTAAGATGGCGCAAACGTGTCCACCACCGTGGCATCCCACACAAGGCTTCTGCCGGCTCTCCACGGGATTAGAGTGATGCCATCCGGTCTCTTGCCGTCCGATCTGAGTATGCCCTGTGGTTCCTTGACCGCTGGAAATCCTGCTTTATTTAGAGCACGGCATATCAAGTCATTGAGGGCACCGTGGCGGGCCATTCGACCAAAACCAAGTGAGCAAGACAAGCCATGCTCTCCTCTGGCGGTGACCATTGCGCCACAAGCGCAGGTGTGTGGTTCACAGATGTTGGCGCCCAAGCGTAGACCCACCGCCACTCTGAGTGCCTCATCACTCAGTTTCAGGCCACAGGAAGTGATCGGCAGAGAGTAGAGCCAATCGCCTGCGTGTTCAGCCGTGACGGCTCTCCAACGGGCCTGGTCGTGTTTCTCTGTAAGCGGATGGAATAGCTCAGAGAATGTCCGTTGTAACATCGGTTTGTCCCACTTGGATTGTATGTGGGTATGGAAGTCTTCTGTGATGTTGATCCCCAGATCTGTCTGCCACTGCGCTGCTAAACCCTCCACGTGTGGATCCGGATGGTTGCCGAGTTCTCTGAGGATGTTTGACTGGAGGACGAGGGTGCCCGCGGCCGATGCCAAAAAGGCGGGAAGTGCCAGCGATGACACCCTACGTATTCCCAGTCCTCCCATTCCGATGGGGAGTGTGGACTGAAGCCATTGAGATTCAGATAGGTTGATATTTAAGATGTCTTCCAGGCCTTTTCGAAGCCTACAATCATACTCAGCCAAGACATTATTATTATTATTATTATTATTATTATTATTATTATTATTATTATTATTATTATTATTATTAATATTATTATTATTATTATTATTATTATTATTATTATTATTATTATTATTATTATTATTATTATTATTATTATTATTATTATTATAGTCTGAAGGTACACAATTCTCAAATATCAAACAAACTGGATGTAAAAAGGAAGAACACGGAGTAAGAGCACGAGGTTGAAATGGAGAGAGTGACAGTTAGACATATTATTATTCTGAAAGTGCACAATTCTCAAATATCAAACAAAATTGACGTAAAAAGGAAGAACACGGAGTAAGAGCATGATGTTGGAATGGAGAGAGTGACAGTTAGACATATTATTATTCTGAAATTGCACAATTCTCAAATATCAAACAAAATTGACGTAAAAAGGAAGAACACGGAGAAAGAGCACGAAGTAGGGAGGGAGAGAGTGACAGAGACAGAGGTAAGCTATAGCATGCAACAGGTAAACAACTTGACAAACAAATGTTTGCACTAAACTAAACGAATGCTTTGATCCCTCGACCGAGTCAGTTACATCGTATGGACTGGAATTTGAACAAGGCCTTCGCGCACATTTGCTATGCAATATAATTACATCTACATTTTCAAATTGGTGACAGTTTAATACATTAGATTGCTTGCACAGCTTTGTAAAGGCAAATGAATTGAGACTTTCTAGTCTAAATAGTTGATTCATGTGTTAAATTGAAGATATCGCAAGTTTGAAAACATGTGATAGATTAATGTTTACATGGCAAATTGAGGAATCACAGCTTGCTCTTAGAGATGGTCTGAAGAATTGCACATAGAATTTATAAATAATAAATTTACAACAACACTAATAATCTGCGAATTGCAGCAATGAGAACTCAATCAAGCATCGTACTACCAATCGGTCAAACGTTGGCATGTCAGTGGGACGAATACATATGTATATCTGACAATCAATGTATTATCGATCGAAATCTAACCTGTAACGGAAGGAATGATTGCTTCGACGGATCGGACGAGCTCAGCTGCCCTTTCACCGGTATGGAAATTAAGTATATTAATTTTGCTTATGATAATATTAATAAAAATGTTTAATGTTAAAATCAAAACGATTGCAACTAATCTAATCTAATCTAATCTAATCTGAACATTTGTAAAGCGCTTCTCGCAGCAGAGCTATTCAGAAGCGCTCTCAGCGTGACAGGCCCGAGAGAAGAGAAAAAGGTCTTTAAGCAGCGAAGAGATGCCAGTGAAATCCCCTCCAGAATCCTACTACGAATTGCAGGGGGAAGGTCATTCCATACTGATGGACCCACTACAGCGAAAGCCCGATGCTGGGTTAACGAGGTTCGCGACCGAGGTACGAAAAGATCAAGCCGGTCAGCAGAACGAAGAGGGCGAGAAGAACGTGCAGATAGTGGCTTACACATTAAGTCACAAAGGTACCTAGGAGCCAAGCCCTGCTGGGACTTAGTAACTAGGAGCAGGATCTTGTACTTGATTCTAGCCGAGAGAGGGAGCCAGTGAAGATCATTAGTCATGTATGTGGAGATGTGAGAGTATCGAGGAAGGCGTGCAATAAGTCTGGCTGCAGCGTTTAAGACAGATTGCACAGAGGACAGGCGAACCTTAGGAAGCCCAATTAGTACAGAGTTACAATAATCAATGCGTGAGGAGACAAAGGCATGAACCATGGTTGTAAACACTTTGGAGGACACCGATCTTCTAATGGCTCTAAGTCGCCTCAGTTGGTAGTAACAAGAGCGGGTCAGGAGAGATAGGTGGCCAGTAAATGTCAAAGCGCTATCAAGTGTGACACCCAGGTCACGAACACTGGAGGAAAAGGTAAAGTCTGGGAATAATGAGGCCAGCGATTGGAAATCAAGTTTTTGTAACTGTTGTTTGGTACCGAACCAGATCAGTTGAGTCTTTGAGGGATTGAGGTTAAGTCTGTTTGCTGTCATCCAAAAGTGGAGATCTTGCAATAGTGATCCGATCGTTTCTACCAGAGAGATCTGCTGAGAAGGTGAACCATGCACAAGGGCTTGGACATCATCAGCATAGAGATGTCCCTTAGCTTGATGTTTAGCCAGAACTGAGGGAATGTCTGCAGTAAAGAGAATGTACAAGAGAGGACCTAAAACCGACCCCTGTGGGACACCTAAGTCAACCCTAACCCAGGGTGTTCTAGTGTTACCCAGGACCACCATCTGAGTACGATCAGTAAGGTAGGATTTGAACCAATGAAAGGGTGTGCCGCATAATCCAAAAGAGAGGTGTAGACGCTGCAGAAGGAGCTCGTGGTCTACCATATCAAACGCCGCGGAGACATCAAAGAGTGCAAGAAGAGATAGCTGAGTTCTATCAATAGCCGTGTATATATCAGACAGGAGTGAGAGGAGGAGAGTTTCTGGACTTAGAGAACCGTCTGAGACACTTCCAACATTACCACAGAAAATCAGCTTCGGTAATTCATAGTAGAAATGAATATGTCTACATCATATGCATAATATAGGAAACCAATACAATTACACACTTTACATGTTAATTATGTGATACATAGGTGGAGAACTTTACACTGGAATCATCCGTCGCATTTTCGTCGCAAATAGTGTCATAATCGGAGTCAGCATTGCATCTATTATCATCGCTATGCTTGTCATAACGAGCAAGATCATCGAATTTCGACGTCGTACCATATTGATTCGAAACATCAGACGACAAACTCAGTCCAACATCGAATGCCAAGACATGTTTCTGAAACCACCACCATATGACTTCTGTCTATCAATTGCTGTGAATCCTCCACTGCACACACAGAATTCGACTGGATGAGATATTCAAAATTTGTGAAGCTAGTAGTATTTGTGGTGAAACTTATGAAAATGACAACTTGTGAGAACTGACAACTTGAATGGATTAAAAAGTGTGAAACTTGCACACCCACGATCTTTAGTAAATCTGTGTATTGTGAAACTTAACATCTGCGAAACATAAAACTTGAGAAACTTACAACTCTTAGAAAACTTGAAACTTAGAAATTTAGCACTTGTGAAACTTGCAAACCTATAATTTTTGATAAATATATGTATTGGAAGACTTGGAAACATCCAAACTCACAATCTTTGTGAAACTTGAAATCTTAGAAACACACACAGTTGGTAGACTGTAGAGTTTGTCAAGCTTTCCAATGATATATGATATGTGTTGCATATCCGAGTCTTTAACATGAATGCAAGTGGTCGAAAAACTGATATATTTGACATTCGCGACATGTTTGAACTTTAGCGACATGTTCAGAGGCCAGTAACTCAGGAACGGGTGCACATAAGGGTTGCCAAATTTGGTGATTCTGTACAACTCTTTGTGTACTTTCTGATTCTGTAAATCATTCTGAATTGAAACAAATAGTTTTTCACTAATGTTGGTGCAAAAGTGGCAAAAAACTCAGTTTCGAGTTTAAATCGGCAATATTCATGGCATTTTAGCAGTGAAGACCACAAAAGCTGTTGCAAATATTTTTACATTTCTGTTATCTGCATATAGTTCAATCTGTATGTAACAAATCTTAGCCTTTTTATTATATGTCTTCATGGCGATATGAGTCTTCAAAGTTGGTCTTTCCCATAAACTGCCTCATCTTTGGCTGCAGGTAGGCGCATGTGGGACAACCAATACAACAATGCTTTTCACTTAGTGTTGTAGAGCTTGAACAGACCTTTCCAATGGTATATGGTATGTTTGGTGTATCTGAGTCTCTCACATGCATGTAAGTGGTCGAAGTAATGATATTATGTGAAATTCTCGACATGTTTGAACTTTAGCGACATGTTCAGAGGCCAGTAACTCAAATATACAGATTTACCAAAGATTGTGGATTTGCATGTTTCATATGAGCTAAATTTCTAAGTTTGAATTTTTTAAGCTTCTCAGGGGGTTAGTTTCTCAACTTGTATGTATCACAAATCGTAAGTTTCTCAAGTTTCAAGTTTTCTAAGAGTTGTAAGTTACTCAAGTTGTCAATTTCTCAAGTTTTAGCAGTTTCACATTTCTCAAGTTTCGCAAAGATTGGCAGTTTCACAAAGTTTGAAGATTTCTAAAGGTTTGAAGTTTCCTAAACAATTTTAATTTTCACAAGTTGTTGCAAGTTTTGGAAAGTTTAAAGTTTCTAAAGTTTCAAATTTTTTAAGAGTTTTCAATTTCTCAAGTTTTCAGCTTGGAAAGTTCTCAGTTTAACAAATTTTTAGTTTCTCAAGTTGTAAGTTTATCCAATTGTATGTTTCTCAGGTTTTAATGTTTGCGAAGTTGTATGTTTCTTAAGTTGTATGTTACTCAACTCTTAGGTTTCTCAAGTTGTGCGTTTCTCAAGCTGTAAGTTCTCAAAGTCTTAGATTTCTCAAGTTTCTCAACTTTTCAGCTCAGGAAGTTCTCAAGTTGTAAGTTTCTCAATGTCTAAGTTTCTCAACTTGTAAGTTTCTCAAGTTTGATAAACTCCACAGTCTACCAACTGTGTGTGTTTCTAAGATTTCAAGTTTCACAAAGATTGCGAGTTTGGATGATTCTAAGTTTTCCAATACATATATTTACCAAAGATTGTGGGTTTGCAAGTTTCACAAGCGCTAAATTTCAAAGTTTTACTATTTTTAAACTTCTCAACTTGTATGTTTCTCAACTTGTAAGTTTCTCAAGTTTGACAAACTCTACAGTCTACCAACTGTGTGTGTTTCTAAGATTTCAAGTTTCACAAAGATTGTGAGTTTGGATGTTTCCAAGTCTTCCAATACATATATTTATCAAAAATTATAGGTTTGCAAGTTTCACAAGTGCTAAATTTCTAAGTTTCAAGTTTTCTAAGAGTTGTAAGTTTCTCAAGTTTTATGTTTCGCAGATGTTAAGTTTCACAATACACAGATTTACTAAAGATCGTGGGTGTGCAAGTTTCACACTTTTTAATCCATTCAAGTTGTCAGTTCTCACAAGTTGTCATTTTCATAAGTTTCACCACAAATACTACTAGCTTCACAAATTTTGAATATCTCATCCAGTCGAATTCTGTGTGTGCAGTGGAGGATTCACAGCAATTGATAGACAGAAGTCATATGGTGGTGGTTTCAGAAACATGTCTTGGCATTCGATGTTGGACTGAGTTTGTCGTCTGATGTTTCGAATCAATATGGTACGACGTCGAAATTCGATGATCTTGCTCGTTATGACAAGCATAGCGATGATAATAGATGCAATGCTGACTCCGATTATGACACTATTTGCGACGAAAATGCGACGGATGATTCCAGTGTAAAGTTCTCCACCTATGTATCACATAATTAACATGTAAAGTATGTAATTGTATTGGTTTCCTATATTATGCATATGATGTAGACATATTCATTTCTACTATGAATTACCGAAGCTGATTTTCTGTGGTAATGTTGGAAGTGTCTCAGACGGTTCTCTAAGCCACTAGTTGCAATCGTTTTGATTTTAACATTAAACATTTTTATTAATATTATCATAAGCAAAATTAATATACTTAATTTCCATACCGGTGAAAGGGCAGCTGAGCTCGTCCGATCCGTCGAAGCAATCATTCCTTCCGTTACAGGTTAGATTTCGATCGATAATACATTGATTGTCAGATATACATATGTATTCGTCCCACTGACATGCCAACGTTTGACCGATTGGTAGTACGATGCTTGATTGAGTTCTCATTGCTGCAATTCGCAGATTATTAGTGTTGTTGTAAATTTATTATTTATAAATTCTATGTGCAATTCTTCAGACCATCTCTAAGAGCAAGCTGTGATTCCTCAATTTGCCATGTAAACATTAATCTATCACATGTTTTCAAACTTGCGATATCTTCAATTTAACACATGAATCAACTATTTAGACTAGAAAGTCTCAATTCATTTGCCTTTACAAAGCTGTGCAAGCAATCTAATGTATTAAACTGTCACCAATTTGAAAATGTAGATGTAATTATATTGCATAGCAAATGTGCGCGAAGGCCTTGTTCAAATTCCAGTCCATACGATGTAACTGACTCGGTCGAGGGATCAAAGCATTCGTTTAGTTTAGTGCAAACATTTGTTTGTCAAGTTGTTTACCTGTTGCATGCTATAGCTTACCTCTGTCTCTGTCACTCTCTCCCTCCCTACTTCGTGCTCTTTCTCCGTGTTCTTCCTTTTTACGTCAATTTTGTTTGATATTTGAGAATTGTGCAATTTCAGAATAATAATATGTCTAACTGTCACTCTCTCCATTCCAACATCATGCTCTTACTCCGTGTTCTTCCTTTTTACGTCAATTTTGTTTGATATTTGAGAATTGTGCACTTTCAGAATAATAATGTGTCTAACTGTCACTCTCTCCATTTCAACCTCGTGCTCTTACTCCGTGTTCTTCCTTTTTACATCCAGTTTGTTTGATATTTGAGAATTGTGTACCTTCAGACTATAATAATAATAATAATAATAATAATAATAATAATAATAATAATAATAATAATAACAGCAACAGCAACAGCAACAGCAACAGCAACAGCAACAGCAACAGCAACAACAACTTTCCCAATTTATATGGATGATTATATAATTAGTTGCACAAGAGTGCAACTTTAGCATATATTAAATTATTAAATGGTATTTATTTGAAATATAATTAAAATATGATTAAAATAATAAACATGTCACTGTAAGATGCGCTTCTATCACTAGGATTCAGCTAATGAACAAATAAACTGCGTTAAAAAGAGTGCAACTTTAACATATATTAAAAATATTAACTTGTATTTATTTGAAATATAATGAAAATATATTTAAAATAATAGCCATGTTGCTGTACGATGTGCTTCTATCACTAGGATTCGTCTAATGAGCAAATAAACTGCACTAAAAAGAGTACAACTTTAATGTATATTAAAAATATTAAATGGTATTTATTTGAAATATATTGAAAATATAATTAAAATAATAAACCTGTCACTGTAAGATGTGCTTCTATCGCTAGGATTCGTCTAATGAACAAATAAACTGCACTAATAAAAAGAACCAATAGTAAAAACAAAGTTTTTACTATATCCATCTAGTATCCTATAATGCGTCTTATGAAGCAGTCACCTCTACAAATATATAGTCCGCGTTCATTTTACGACATAGCGTGCGTTTAATCAGGCAGCGCACCCGTGTTTTGCTGCGGTACAATGGCAACGCTGCGTATAGGAAAAGGGGATTCCCCGATTCGAAAAGTTGAGTCCCCGATTCTATAAGCTAGCCTTTTTGGGGAGCTGAAATTTTTGATAGAATGAAGTGTGTGCGAGGGCGAGTCTATCTGCCAAGTTTCAGCACGATTGAATGATTGTAAGTGATCGAATTAGTCGTCGCAAGATTTGACTTTTTAGCCTGTGGCTCAAACATTCAAGTCATTCAAGCAAGATTTCCGCAAGTTAAACTAGATGGATAATAAAAGAACCAATAGTAAAAACAAAGTTTTTTACTATATCCATCTAGTATCCTATAATGCGTCTTATGAAGCAGTTACCTCTACAAATATATAGTCCGCGTTCATTTTACGACATAGCGTGCGTTTAATCAGGCAGGGCACCCGTTTTTGCTGCGACCAATGGCAACGCTGCGTATAGGAAAAGGGGATTCCCCGATTCGAAAAGTTGAGTCCCCGATTCTATAAGCTAGCCTTTTTTGGGGGAGCTGAAATTTTGATAGAATGAAGTGTGTGCGAGGGCGAGTCTATCTGCCAAGTTTCAGCACGATTGAATGATTGTAAGTGATCGAATTAGTCGTCGCAAGATTTGACTTTTTAGCCTGTGGCTCAAACATTCAAGTATTCAAGCAAGATTTCCGCAAGTTAAACTAGGTGGATTAAAAGAGTACAACTTTAATGTATATTAAAAATATTAAATGGTATTTATTTGAAATATATTGAAAATATAATTAAAATAATAAACCTGTCACTGTAAGATGTGCTTCTAGCTGATATGCCTTCAACCAATAGCGTACACCAATGGAGTGTGAATAATTAATATTCAGCTCAGCCTCCCTTCGCTAGGTGCTAGAAATATGGTACCAGTCTGTACCTGTCAATCAAATTGCCCGATACTAACACAGACATCAATCAATGACTAAGCTCCGCCCCCTCCGCCGCATACCATTGTTTTTTAAAATTCTTGTTTTTTTAAATTATTGTTTTTTAAAACTTCTATTGTTTTTTAAAACTTCTATTGTCTAGCGTCTATTGTGTTGGTATTGGCCTATTGTTCAAAGCCTATTGTGTTTGTATCAGACCATTGTTGTCATTCCTTTGTGTTTGTATTGGGCCATTGTTGTCATTCCTTTGTGTTTGTATTGGGCCATTGTTGTCATTCCTTTGTGTTTGTATTGGTCCATTGTTAAGAATTCCTTTGTGTTTGTATTGGTCCATTGTCTGTGTTTGTACGTGATGTTATCAATCTACTGATAGTCCTGTTTGCTTCTTGCGCCAGTAGTGAATTTGGTGGGAGAAAAGTAAAATAGGAATGCGGGTAGTAGGAATTTATTATGATATTTGTACATAAATTCACAAATAGACAGTGCGTGGAAAACTACCCTATAAGGCGTCATACTAACATGCATTCAAAATAAATAGCAATAAAATTGGTTATAAAATTTTGAGGAAACAACCAATATTACTATCACTTTTTATGCATTAAGCTATAGTTTTTGCTCATACTTCCCCTTCGGTTTCGAGGCAGGCAATAAAACTCGCCCCGTCAGCCACTTATTGCAGCATCATTATGCCCTGATCCATCGCTTGCCTAACTGATAGTTGGGTCAGCTCGGTGACATTCTTAATTTTTCTGTAGACTTTTACGTGCATAATTCCCTAAATTGTATAGTCCATACGATTTAGATCTGGACTGTTTTGGAGTGCACGAAATGTGAAATCAGGAGCTTCGTTCGTAATCATTTAGACGATTTCACGGGACTTGATACAAAATGACGTCAAAATTACGTCACAGTTTACTGGTAACCGTCCAAGATTTGAGCGTCTCTGAGAAGGTTCCTTGAAGGGACGCGATATAATTATTCTCGGAATGAATGAATGAATGAATGCATGAATGAAAAATCGTTAACCATTACAGTCAAAAAGAATGCATTTGAATTTCCTAAGTAAGTAAATGAGTAAGTAGTCTTTATTAGCGCCAGACAAACGCCAACAATTTACAGCAACAATGCGAACGACATTGAAAAAAGCACGATGTCAATAGCAAAAAAGATGCATACTATAAACCAGTTTCCGTATAATTATTGCTTGAGCTCAAAATTCGATGGCATTTTTGGTTTGTGTGTCTTTCCGAGTTCGATAGGAGTAATAAGTCGTATCGTAGCGTATCTGAGAATTTATAAAGCGTTCTTATAGTACTATAGCTATTCAGGTGAGTTCTCAGCATGACACACCCGAAGAAATAAGAAGATCTTCAAGCAACGAAGGGATGAGGTTGGGACCCCGACTAAAATCGTTAGCTACTACGGATTGAAAGGGAGGCAATTCCACATAGAAGGACCCAAGATGGCAAGGGCACGGTGTTGGACCGTGGCAGTCCTTGCCCGGGGAACTAGGAGATCAAGTCCAACCGCATACCGAAAAGGGCGGGAAGAGACAGCAGACAGAGTTTTGCGCATTAAGTCGCAAACATAATAGAGCTAGACTCTGTTGAGTTCTAAGTGATAAGAAACCACTTAGGCCTATTATTTCAATAATAGGTGTAATTGCTTCGAGAAGTACATTTACAAAATCATGCAGTATGCACTATGCAGTCTTTGGATTGTTTTATTTTCTTAGATATATATTAGGGTGACCAGACGTCCCGGTTTTCCCGGGACAGTCCCGGTTTTCTGCTAGCTGTCCCGGCTGCCGGGAAAGGTAGGCCAAACTCTAAATATGTCCCGGTTTTAAAAACTTACCTGACTTTCCGATCTTAAATATGATGTATTTCATGTGCGTTTGTCATGTGATGAAATAAAGGATATACTTACTTACTTTATCAACATATCCTTGATTTTACTACTGGCATCTGGCGAGTATATTCATTTTTATGCTCACTTTTATTTATTACCATGCATAATACCTCTCTTCCGGTTCTAAACGTCATATTGTCGTAGTGATAATATTCTGATAAAACACATTTTCATAAATAATAATTTGAAACTAAATTACTAAAATAAAATTATAAAATGTCAAAACGAAAGTGGGTAAACCCGTAGTTTAGGTTGGTAAATTATTTCATATCGTCATATTAAAATGGAAGCTGGATTGATGAAAAAAATGGTTTCCCTAAATGAAAGTGGGATTGATGAAACCATTTATCTATTTAAATAGAAGTTGGATTGGTGGAAATAATTTTTATCGGAAATAGAAGCTGGATTGATGAAACTAAGTTTTTGATGCAATAGAAGCTGGATTTAAGAAAATAATTGTTTCCGTAAGTAGAAGCTGGACTCATGAGAATAGTTCTTTGCCTAAATAAAAGTTCCGTTGATGAAAAATATTTTTTTGGTTAAATAGAAGTTGGATCATTTTTTTCACGAAATGGAAGCTGGATTGATTTTTAAAAAAATTCTTCATGAAATGGAAGCGGGATTGATGATAGTTATCATGGACATAGGTAGACTGCTTACTTACCAACGTGAAGTGCGGCATTGAAGACATTCAAATAATTTACCAACCTAAACTACGGGATTACCACGAAAGTGTTCTTTTAACAACGATCTGAAGGCCGAGTTTTCATTCTTGTCCAGCATTCTGCAATATCTGTAAGTCAACTATTTCGGTTGCTCACGGCGGCAGGTCAGACATTAATGACCACATTACCACTAAGAAACACAAGGTCGCTGTGAGTGCAAGAGCAAGTTCTTCACCAAGCATACATTCAAGCGCCAAATATGAGTAACTGATTTGATAAATTTAGAATTTAATTTTAAATTTAAAAGCATGATTTGAATAAAGCCTTTCACTTAGTCTTATAGACTTATAGTCTTACACCAATATAATAGGCATAAAATA
>JACEVL010001206.1:0-60000 GCA_020284085.1 Aporrectodea caliginosa | reverse complement strand
GGTCATTAAATAATGGCACTTAATAAATGAGTAACAATAATACTAAATTTATAAAGAAACGCTTAGAGGAATGGGTTCAGAATCAGACAGCAGAACTGAATTTGATTTCCTTTTCAGCATAATCAAGTCCAATCCAGTGCAGCTAATATGGTGACTTTTACATCAGAGCTGCTTAGAGTTTCAAGATTTTCTTAGACCTTAACATACAAGGTGGTATATTGTGGAACATGGTGGACAATTGGTTACAGCACTCACCTTGCAACACAGAGAGTACTGACTCAAGCCTCTGCCTAGGAAGGTTACTCCATAGGAACCTTGAGCAAGTCCTTCATTCACAATTGCTCAGAACCATCGATTGATGCTTGGGCATCAGATAGGATAGTGGCACTTAATAAATGCATGTTAATAACATTTCATCAGTCAACTACTCCTAAAAACGAAATCACAACTTTTTAAACGATAAATTTCACTAGAGAGTAGGCTAAAACTCCCAAGAAGTCACAAAATATGCTGCCGCTGTTAAAAACAAGACAAAAACCAATAAAAATACTAATCTCTGTTGTTATTCAGAAGAAAAAATTACAAGTTTCAGTTCAAAGAATAGAAAACAGCGTAACAATAGAGTACACTCTATATCTGCACGTCCAATATCTACATAATCGATACTACAAAAGTTACTTAAGGCACAAACAATGCTACTGGCCACACAGCAATGATAGTGTTTCATCTCAAACAACTGCTTCTCAAAGTAGTTCTGTACAGTTTTATCTGCTGCAGTTTACACATTATCAACAGAAATATATTTAATTAAATAGTATAATAAAAAATCTCCTGATAGCTGAATTTATTTACATTTTTTGCAAACATTAGTTTGGTAAGCACTTAGTGTATTGTTTAAATAATTAAAAACAACTAGGCCTACATTTACATATTAACCTTTTGCTAAATTTGAAGTAAATCCGTTAGTAGAACTTCTGCAGTTTATAAATTCTGTACACAGCAGCTAAAACGGTCAAATATCAAGTTTCTGCAGTTTCTACATTTTTGCGTAGAAATCAAAAGACTGTTGATATATAAAAGCAACAATTGCTGTAAGAGGATATTCAGTAGAAATGCTACAGGTAATGACAAGTGGTTATGCAGTAACAGCATGCAAAACATGAAAACAAGAAATCATGCAAATGTATGGTTCAATGTTTCACAAGAGTTAACAATTTCACAGTCAGCTTACTGAGAAACTTTACTTCTTGATTAGCCATCTGCTTTACATACAAAACAACTCCGTAAACATTTACCAGCTATGTCACTGCAACATTACATACGGTACATACATACACACATACCTCAGATTCACATTTCAGTGTAACCTTGTGCACATTACAAATTTAATTAATTAATTAATAATAAAATAATAATAATAATACACACATAAATACATGTCATACAGACATACATAAATACACACATACATACACACACATACAAGCATACACACATACATACACACAGACAGATAGACACACCTACAATCCTAAATAAATACATTGACACAACTGCTATGTGGCTGCTGAACGAGGCAAAGTGCTAAAGAGGTAAATTTCACAGAGCTCCTCTTTCGCTCTGGGGCCAAGGATTATTCAGCACAAACACCACTGACAGGATATAACTTTGCATTGATATCCGTCAACTGAACTCAAAGGATGGCACACTGATTAGTCACACATTGGCATGGAGTCCATAGTCACCCAACTAATTACTAACCCCCTCGATGTTGCTTAACTTCGTTGCATTTTTCCAACAACATAATTCTGTAAACAAAAGCGCGTAACTTAGTAGGAAACTTCATCAAATTGTGCATAGGTAATAGTTGGTTCCACACAAAAAACAGGAAATTGAACAAAGATGTCAATGAAAAAAAATTATTGAACAAGAAACAAATGCCACAATGCAGACAACAGAGAATAGAAACAACGACTCAACAATGGCCAGGTGTCATCAACGATATCGACTTGTTTACTTGGACTCAATGACTATTAGAGACGTCTGAATAATAGTCATATTATACTTTTGTATAATATAATTTTATTGTGCATACGTATAATAGTCATTGTGCATAGGTAACATTTGTCTCCATATTTGCTTATTTCAATTCGACTTTGTTATTGCATTGCTGTTCCGCCAGCATCCAATAATAATTACACCAATGTATTTATACAATGGCCTTCTATCGAAGGCACACATGTTAATCACTGGCCACTTTTGAGTTCGTTTGGGAACAAATATTTCACATAGCTACTGAAAACTGATGAAATGTGTAAATGTTGGAAATGCCTTCTTGAAATCCGTTATGCCACCAGTCTGCATTTTCTGAAATCTCAAGATCATGCCACAAAAATCCCAAGATTGACCAAGAGTGTACCAAAAACTCCCAAGTAACTGAAAAGGAAAAAGTTGTGATGAAATATGAAATTCATTTTCATTTCAGATAATTATATATAATTATGAAATGTGTTTTAACAATCATAATTATTCACAAATATGACAATCTAAGAACTGGCAAAGAAAAAAACCGGAGCATAACACTGAATTAACAAATTGCAATGTTTATAAATTACAATAATAATAAACGTCTTTCAGACAGAGCCACTGAGCGAGACTTTACTATCCTGATTCGCTGCCCCTGTTGGAAAGTCCAGAAAAAACTAGTCTGTAGACCTTAGAAACAAATCCCAAGATTACTATGCAAAATCCCAAGTAACTGAAAAGGAAAAAGTTGTGATGAAATATGAAATGTGTTTTAACAATCATAATTATTCACAAATATGACAATCTAAGAACTGGCAAAGAAAAAACCGTAGCAAAACACTGAATTAACAAATTATAATGTTTATATTTGTTTTATTTTCTGACAGGTCGTTACAATAGTTACAATAATAATAAACATCTTTCAGACAGAGCCACTGAGCGAGTCTTTTCTAATCTGATTTGCGGCCACTGTTGGAAAGTCCAGTAAAAACTAGTATGTAGACCTTAGAAAAATCCCAAGATTGCTATGCAAAATCTCCAAATGCAAAGTCGATCAGCCAAATCCCAAGATCTTTGGAAAAATCTCAAGGAGTGGTAGCACTGGTTATAAGAAATTAGGTGATCTGCTCTTATATTATATTCAATACTTTTATTGTTTCCGGAGAACAGATTCCCGGTACAAGTAGTTATAAAGAATATTCACATCATGAGTCTGGTAATTTAAAACAGTCAGATCACATGATTAGCATTAACTTTTGGGGGAAACAATCGGATACCGAAAAGGAACTGAAGTCCCGCTAAGTTAGGGATACGGATACCCGTGTACCATATGAGCAGAGGGATGACGGTTGAGTATACGTATATAGTCACATCAGAAAGAAGAAATAACGAACTATACTTAACTAGTTCACTGAACTAATTGTGCTAAAACAATGAGTCACCATATTTAGATAACGCATTGACTATAATCAAGGAGGTCAAATAAATGTTAAAATAATTTATCCCCTTTGGATGTGTATTAAGTTTTATTCAGTTACATGTAACCTTTCTTTCTGTCTATGGGCTCATCACCATCTTGTCGATCGCATGTCTCACTGTCTTTCTCCACTTGTTTCGATCATGAGTAACCTTTCTTTCTGTCTATGGGCTCATCGGTAACGATCGCATATCTCGCTGTCTTTCTCCAATTGTTTCAATCCTTTGCCACCAGATTCAACCTTTGCACATCCAGTTAGCACCAATCCCTGACATCATCATCAAGCCATTCTCTGTTTGGTCTACTTCTCACCCCTGCACCATCAATCATTCCAAACAAAACCTGTTTAATCGGTCTGCTATTGTCCATCCCACAGATCCTAAAGACATAATAGATGAAATGTAATATTTATCGCTACTTGATGGTCACTAAAAACTGCACTCACTCAATCAAACAGCCTGTTTAAATAATCTGCCTCAGAGAATGACAAAGGAAATAATGTTTTTAGCCCTGAACGGAATTTGAACTACACATGCATGAAAATTCTACTATGTTCTGCTGTATTACTCCAAGTACTGTTATTTTTAAAAAGTCAACGGATATGCCATGGTGCACTCTGTTCTGTGAGGACACCACTCCGATGGTTTGGCCTCGTACAGAGAAAACCAGTTGACCAAATACAAAATCCTACACAAGGCACAGCAGGCACGATTCAAAGAAAAGAGAAACAAAGGAAGAACAAGACAATATAAATGAGGACATAACGAGACTTGGACTAACATTATGTGATGAGCTTTGGACTTCAGAAATTACCCCCACCAAATGGCTGGCATCAGAAACTTATGACATATAATAATACACTCGGTTAATGAAAAAGAAGAGAGCAGGCAATCTGGCACACCCCAGGCTGGTACAATTTCTAGAAAGCTAAGGAAATTATTAGTTATCTGCTGTTAATTGTGTCGATCTTAATAGAGGCTTATGCTTTGAAGTTTGGGATTATTGTTGGTTTAGGCTCTTGTATAGCACCCTAGTAGGGGAAGAGGAACTTCCCTTCCCAATGGTTCAGACCCCTTCCGTTGAAGACTACATATGCAAATTACATATTGCTCCAACTTCCCCCACTGAATCACAGAATGCATCTTGGTTTTGCCTACAAAAAAATCAATAACTGCAAACCAATAAGTCCTCCAAAATCACCAAAACACAGCTGATAAATTCAGAAGCATATTTAACAAGACCTGCATGAAATCACCTACCCAGTTTCAAAAATACTGGAAACACTTAATAATAAAAACCATATAAAGTTATAAGGTTGGGTTGCAAATTTACCATAAAGTCCTATGAACTTCATATTTTCAATAATTCATGTTATATGCATTGCCAGTGATCTAGTAACCCAGACAGTTTTATTAAAAGGTAAGATATATAAAAATATATTGGGAAATATTCACCTTGTAAAAGTTAATTAGAGTATAGCAGCTAATTAAGACTTTAATGATGAGCTGCATTGGTTCCCAGTCACTTTTAGTACACAATCATTGTTACAGTAATGAAAGAAATAGAGCTGTAATAACATACTACAATAATATTACATTATTTAAAATCACTTTAACTTATTTATATCGTATATGCATGTGTCTATTTACAGAATTATGGATCTTACAGAAATTAAACTTAGAATTCAATGCTGCAAAGATTTTACTTCTGAATTGCAGTTTTATAACTCATAAAATGGAGAGACCCTACAATCGTAAAGTCAATAAATTCAGTGCCTCATCTAATGTATTCAAAGGTAACTAAATAATATTTGGCAGAAGGTAGTACTGGTAAATTCTAAAGCACAGTTAAACTGAATCTTAATTATTTAATCAATTAACTGAATGCAAAATAAAACAGACGTCTCAGTAAACACTTGCATGACTTAATAAAGGTTTATGGCAACAGAGAAAATAGTAAATTGCTCAAGTAATAAGTACATTGTAATTCTAAATTCTCAGCTTAATCCACCTGTATCTAGAGAAAGTTGACCACAACACCAAAGAACTTCAAAGGTGTTTTAAGAGTTCTTGAAAAGTGCCAGATAAACAAGGTCCAGACATAAATACATTTCTGTCATACACTTCCAATTCCCGTTCTTCAAAACAACTACTGCTCTGGCTGATGAAATAAGTTCTGTCATTAAATAAACCTGAATAAGTTTAAAGGCAAAAATCTAGAATGCTTTGGTAAACAACTAAAAGACGAAACTAAGGCCATTCTCAATGAAACAAGTAGGTCTTAATACTTGAACTGATTTCTTGGCAACTGAGAAAACAGCTCAAGACAACACCATTCATAAAATAATTCATCATAAACATACGTGAAGGGGACTCAAGCAAATCACTTCACACCATCAACAAATTACTTTGTACTTGGTTGACAGTCAGGGGATAAAGTTAAATCTTATGGTGGAGTGTAATCCAGGTAGCAAGTTGCTCATTTACATTAAATACAACAGAAGTAAATCAAAATGGAGTTGACATTTTACTGGAAATTCAGTTGTAAATTTCGAACCGTGTTTCCTGCATTTCTGAGATATCTGCTCTATTACTGAGACATCATCGCTTCTTTCTTCTTGGTCTTTCTCTGCCTCTTTTCCGTAGGTTTTGAAAAGCATTCTGTAAGTGTTGCTAGGTTGGTTATTATTACTATTACTATTATTATTATTATAATTATTATATTCGTTTATTGCCACTCCAGACAGCTGACACACCGCAACTGATTACAATGAGTTCAATAGAATAATCAAGACAGAGTTCAAAATATATAACTATAGTTCAAGAGATGGAACTATCATTATGGTACAATTTGTTAAAGATTCAAATTATTAGCATCAATTTCCAGTATAGGACACGAGGGATATAATTTCTGTTGTACATAATTGCAAAGTCGAGGCCGCATTATATATTGACGTATGTTAGTAGGTGGGAAAAGCTCCCACAGAATGGTTCCATTGGACCACAGATAGCAAAGTATAATGATTTTTGATCAAGTAATCAGAAGCATGATTAGAATTAGGTGTTCTTTAACACTGTAACGATAATAGAGTGTTCCAAAGTGACGAGAGTGCTCCAGAGTGGTGTAAAAGTGACTAGGAAACCAATGCAGCTCATTGTTAAAGTGTTACCAATCCCTATGCCAGCAGGCCTCAACACGAACTCCTATTCACACCTACTACACTTGAAACCTTGTCACTCGGCCCAGACTGTTCGGTTCCAAACAAACAGAGGACACTTTAAAATGTGGATGTCAACAGCATAGCCAGACATCAAACAAACTCAACTTTAGACCAACCTCAAGACCAAAGACCACAAACCTATGCCAAGAACTAGAGTACAGGACTCTGGAATGCAGAAAACTTCCTAGTCTTATCAACTCTGCTATGCATATTACAACACGCAAGTCCTAGAATAAACATTCTGTGTTACTTTTAAAATGGAATTTTAAATTCGAGTTGTTTTAAAATATTCTGTAAAATGCAACAAGTTTTCATCTATCACCTCCAATCACAGTTTTATTTCATAAACAATTCGTAAGTTTTAAGCAATTATTTTCTTATTTTTTATATCATTGGTCAAAAGTTGCATGGTCCTGTAATGTACTTGGAATTCATATACTGCCAGCTCAGTGATTGAACTACAGGTAATTCGTGCCACTCTATGTCCTACATTGCAGAAAGGATCTTTACATTACTTACTGACACTGTAATCGTAATCGTAAACTCCAAATTTCTAAAGCAATACTCTAAAGTAGGGCTGGTACTGATTAAAATAATTTTAATAGATTAATCTCCATAATTTAATCGAGATTAATCGATTAAATTCAATTAATTTGGTCCATATTACATAAAGCGTGAAAAATTGTTTAGACTGTATGCGCTGCAAAAATCCTTCAATTATTTGACATGCTAAAGTTCAAATTCTCAAACTGAGAAATGTAGTCAGTAGTAGCTACCTTCTATCTGCAAAAATCTTCAATAATTTCGCCATCTTTGACTTTTCCCTCAACATTTACCTTAAATGCAAAATGATCGCTTAATTTTCCACTCAAATGTTTGCATCATTACTGTTCGCATTATTGTCTATTCCGAAAATAGGTCGGTTGACATCATAAAATAAGTAAACAAATTAATCGAAAAGTAATCGAACAAGCCAAAATTAATCGAATAAAATTTTAACGATTAATCAATTAATTAATCGTTAAAATTAGTAGCCCTACTCTAAAGCTAAGCGCAGAGCACCAGCTTATTAACGAGTTGTAACTCATATCCTGTTGCACCAGATTGTAGAACAGACAGGCTGCATACCTCAACAACCAACCGAAATAAACAGACCAGCAAACAAACACCCACACGATATTAAAATGACCTTTGCTCACTGGTGAGAGACTCAGAAAAGAATTTTAAATAAACAATGAGAAACTAATATTGATACAATTGAAAGTTTACAACAGATGCTGAAAGACAGAGAAAAGATTGCTATAATACATAAAAATCTGATCCGTCCAGCTTCAATAAACCGAACGCAATGATTTAACATTTGATATCGTTTACAGCCAGTCGCAGTTACTCCTAACTAAATGACACTAAATAACATAATTATAACGTACTTTGAAAGTGACACCAGCGTTTCACTCTCATGGAGTACACGATTTAACATGAGGTATTCATATGTTGCAGTAATGCTTGCATGCAAGTGACACATTTTGTGCTGGGACGTACGGTGCTATACCAATTTCACATTCGAGACACATAGACACATATATATCGAACGTGAAATTGGTAAAGCACATATGTATATTCATATATAGTACGTCATATAACATACTATGCTATAAACATAGCATACAAAGATATATCATTATATGTGTATGTAATCAAACAGTGCTCTGTTGTACACCTGATTTTAGTACAACATGCAAGTCTTACATCCAACGTTTGTTGGTATTTGCCTTTCCCAGAACTATGCACTGGCTTAAGTTACATCCACATTACTGTACAAAACAAATTGCCTGTGTCAACTAGTAGACACAATGTGCCGCTTGATAGTTGTTGCCTAGAACTTAAACCTTTTACACTCTTTGTTCCTGTTTTCAAAGGACGTGTGGTAATTGTTATGCCCCACTATTTTGGGGTCATGACTGATTGCAAGAAAT
This sequence comes from Aporrectodea caliginosa, assembly GCA_020284085.1. Taxonomy (NCBI): domain Eukaryota; kingdom Metazoa; phylum Annelida; class Clitellata; order Crassiclitellata; family Lumbricidae; genus Aporrectodea; species Aporrectodea caliginosa. The sequence continues at coordinate 51,302 of JACEVL010001206.1, read as the reverse complement.
ATCCAGTTTCATGCATGCTCAGACTGTTTAGCTTTTCCAAATTAATAAGTCGAAATAACTAGGTACAATGTTCTATAAATGAGAAACAGTTCAAAGTGTTGTTAAGCTCAGAAACAGTTTAAGGTATTGATAGACACAAAGCAATTAAAAGTGTTGCCACAACCAGAAACAGAGCTTTTGAGAATTGCGCTGTAAGAGGAAGCAATCTGTAACATTTCGTACAAATGAGCAGCATTTAATTTACAATGCAATTGCCAATTAGTAATCATAATCATAATCTCGAGAGTTTAAAAAGCCCAAAAAAGCGAATGCATGGGAACCAGCTTATTCAAAGGCACCCAAAAAGCGAAAAAAAATAGCAGCAGCCACATATCTGCAACCTCTCAAAGAACTGGCACAGAACAGAACTGGCAGACATCTTGCTTTAGGCATCAGAGTTTAACAATTACTTCTAATATCAGTGATTATGATCACAGGAAAACATACTATAAACGTTACAGCGGTAAAATAATAATCTCGTTGTCGTCTCTGGGGAAGACCAGTCCAAAGCCAAGAGGCTCGATCGGCGAAGAACATCTTTCTTCGTACAGTTCTCTCAGAAGTCCACGTAACTGCTTTTTCATCTGAACATCATGGATGATATAAATCTTCCAGTGTACCAAGACCTCATGAGGCAAGTCCAGATGTACAGCCAAGGAAATGACCTGCAAATCGACGATGAAAAGCCGCAACAGAGCAGTCAGTCAGAGTCTTGGGGATTTAGGATTAACGTCTGTACACTTCAGGCATTCGTTGTACTTGCGTGCTTCGTAGTGGAACTGCGGTGTCTTCATTTCGTACCTACAAGAACAATTCAAATACTGAAATCAGTATTATTGTTATTACAAACATTTTCAGTGTGCGCAGTTACACAGAAATGCAAATCAGAGGAGTGGTTAGTCAGTCACCAGGGGAAGAGACGTAAACAAGAACCATTCTGTAACTATGATCATTAGCCTGCATTTGAACTCTGGAAGCATCTGTGAGAGGTACTCAAATGGTGCAATATATAGAATTTTATAGATGTCTAGGTATAATAATTCATGGTGATTAACCCATTAAGTACAAATAGCTAATAATCACAATAATAATAATAATAATAATAATAATAATAATAATAATAATAATAATAATAATAATAATAATAATAATAATAATAATAATAATAATAATAATAATAATAATAATAATAATAATCTGAGGACTCCTATAATATAGCACAACTGCAATCCTGCTCTATAGGCATTGATGGAGGGTCATTGCAGAGCAAAATCGTTGTGTGGGAGGATGAACGCAGGAGCTGTTTAAGTCGTATTTCTCAATCAAAATGCCTGTTTGGAAGCATTCACTAGGTTGACATACAGCAATGGCTGATCAACGTATATGTATGTATGTATGTATGTATGTATGCATGTATGGATGATGTATGTATGTATGTATGTATGTATCCATACACGTACGTATGTACCCATGTATCAATCAGCCGTTTATTGAATCAACAACAGCACAATTAATTTAACAATCAGTCATTTTTTTTTAAATGTTAATCTGCTGATGCCGTCAACAGGACAGCCCTAAAGGATAAAATAATCCGCTATTGCAGGGCTGCCCCTTTTCCACATTACATTTACTGATGGAAAGACGACTTTTATGATCATATAGTTATAGAAAATTCAACTTAAATAACAATGTTAGGGCTAAATCATAGCCAAACAACTAAATAACAAAACATTGCAGTACAAGATTTAAAACAAACAAACAAACAAACAAAATCAAAACAAAACAGATTATAATGTATGTATGTATGTATGTATGTATGTATGGATGATGTATGTATGCATGCATGAATGTATCTGGACACTAGGTATCTCACGCTGTTTAAACTGGGTCAACTAAATACAGCACAGCAGAAATAGACAATCAGACAGAGAGTCAGAAATAGCAAAAGCGAGAAAGTAAAAGAGATAATCAAAAATGACAAACCAAAACAGAAACAAACAATAAAGCATTGAAAGAAAAAAACTAAAAGAGACAGCCTTTGCAAGAACGGAAATTATGTGCAAAAACCGCAGAAAAACATTGATATTAGTCAGAAATACAGCCAAAGAGAAACACGGCCAAAGAGACAGAAAGAAAGAAGAGAAAGAAAGTGACATACATACAGACAAAGTGAGACAGCAAACAGACAGACAGACACCAATCAACTCTGTGCCGTGCCCTGGATTCATAATACGCTCCAGGGATTAAACTCCAAACCTGGACCCAGCTTAAAATCCATGATCTTTAGCCCAATATGTTCTAAATTTCGAGGCATGCCACTTGAAACTTCCCCCAGAATATAATATGCCTTGATTCTTATCTCATTGCCTCGGTTATCGAGCTTCAAACAAACTATGGTCGGACAACTTCAAACTATAGTGAACGCCACCCAAGCAGCAAATGTCAACAAAGTAATTATAATGGAGGTGAAATGTTGTAAACAAGCTAATTAAATTTACTGTGTTAAGAATGATGGAATGGTCGAAGGTCCATGCGGTAGAAATTTCCCACAGTAGATATTTCTCACAGGACTGGACTTGAGCACAGTTGGGCTTTGCATGTACGTTGGGGCCACAACAGTGAATGACTCCTCTGGTTATCTGTTCAATGCCGATTAACCATTGTTATTAATGACTTTAGCATCAATTAGCCTAGCACAGGCAATGCCTTTGTGAGATAGGCCTACAATAAGCAATCTGAAAACGACAGCACAGAACCCCAGAACTTGCAGACCAAACAGAAACAGAGAGGTAATTTAGGGTGTGGTCCACCTCTGCTCTGAGCAATGAGTTTACTCGCAGTGTGCTCTATTCAGATGTGGTACATGACAGAGTTGAGCAATCAAATCCCATGGAAGCTGTTTACTCAGGCAACCTCATCGGCCTTTGCCGCAAAAGTTCATTTTATTGCTGACCTGAAAACTGTTTTTATTGGCAAACATGATATGCTTCATATTCTCCATCGTCTTCTACATCATTGGCCTTATGGTCAAAGTTGAGCGACATAAATTAATAGCTCCAATTAAATTTAACTGCTTCTGTCCGCCATTTCTTTTACTATGTAAACAAACCCTGTGCAATCCAAAACTTCACTCTGCCTAGTCTGCTTGCTCCATATCAAATCGGAGTACTCTTTCAGCATACTCCGAGTATGCTCACAGCAGCACTGGAACAGACCAACAGCAGACCATTACAGCACAGTTTTATTATCACAACAATCAACCAACAACCGACTGGATTATTGTAACTCACTTGACATCAGCATCATCATCAGAAGTAATCTACACACATTAAAATGGTTTAAAAATCTCTGGCTATAGCCAAAACAAACCACTGAATCTTAACACATCATCACTGCTCTATGTCTTCTATTGGTGCTTTGTTGTTTTTCAAGTCTAAACTTAAGACTCTTGCCATCGTTAATTTACATGGCTCAACTTTGACCATGAGGCCATTGTAGAAGAAGATGGAGAATATGAAGCATATCATGTTTCCCAAGAAAAACAGTTTTCAGGTCAGCAATAAAATGAACCTTTTGCAGCAAAGGCCTATGAGGTTATGAGAGTTTACCTATCACAGCCTGAGTCTTTGGTTTCCTGACCAATTGGATTTTCACTCTGATTATTCAACTGATTGTGATTCTGATTCAGTTGATGCTCTGTGCACTATGATAACGGTGCTATAGAAGTCATTAGATTAGATTAGATTAGATTATCATACAAGGCTGCTGTTACACAATAAACAAAGACAGCAAGGAAACATAATTGTACACTCAAAATATCTAAATCCGGACTAGGACCTCCTCGGACCTCCTCGGACTACTCTTTTGGACAACCCTTCTGACTAGACGCAGCACTCGTGAATAAGCTGGTGCCCTGCGCTTGGCTTTCGAGTGGCGCTTTAGAAATTTGGAGATTACGATTACGATCTAAAGTGCTACGCTAATGCTGAGCGCAGGGCACTGGTTTATTCACGAGTGCTGCGTCAAATCAGAGGGGTTGTCCAGAGATGGTCAAGGTAAATAAAGAGTCCGGCTGCCAGAGAGAGGAGCTGCTAAGGCGGGTTTCATTGAGGACGAGAACGCAAGGATTGGTTGGATTAGGGTAAGAATGAGGAAGCATGAGCATAGATGAACAAAGCGCGACATATTACGTTGAACGGAATCGACAGAGCTGACCAAGAACTGAGTTAATGACCAAAACAACAAGAGTTACGCGGTCCTTGAAGCCAACCTCCAAGGCACAGAGATCAATAGGGAACATGGGCCGACCGACCAAGGCACAGCAGCCCCCTCCCATCCACCCCATCCATCCACGGCCAACCCACTTCCTAACAAGAAGGCGATCGTTGAAGCATGAATGAACGACCAGCGGAGCCACTGCGCAAAAATCAACGGCCAACACTAAATCTCCGGATGAAAAAACCTGTTTACACCAGCTAACAATCGCCAACTCCAGCCTCTGCTTCCTCTTCCTCCTTTTCCTCCTCCAACTCCATACTCTTTTTCTCCTTCTCCCATTCCTCCTCCCTTTCCTACTCTCCTCCTTCTTCTCTTCCTCTTCCCCTTTTCCCCATCCTCCTCCTCTCCTACCACTCTTCTTCCTATTCCTCTTCCTCCACATTTCCCACTGTCTTCCTTCTCCTCTTCCTCTGCCCCTTTCCACATCTCCTCCTCCTCTTCTGCTACTCTTCCTCCTATTTCTGTTCCTCCAGTGTCTTCCTTCTCCTCTTCCCCTGCCTCCCCTTCTCCGTCTTCTTCTCCTCCTCTCATGCACGTCCTCTTCTTCCTCCATCTCCTCTTCGTTTTCCTTTTTCTACTCCACACCGTTTCCTCCTCACTGTTGTACTATTCATCCATCTCTCATTATTCTTCTACTCCGGCATGACAGCAGAAATAGATACAGCGCTTGGTCTGTTACGCAGAGAGCGGGTTTGAGCTTCCATTCAGGTGGTCACTGTGTAAGGACCTTGAGCGAGTCCTTCACTCACAGTTGCTCAGCGCCATCGATGTTCTGTTGTATGGTCGTCTGTGCAACTCAGAACTCTGGAAGGAGGGCATATCAAATACAGTTGTATTGTATTATATTACAGATTGGGTAGGATAGGAAAATAAATAGAGATAAACAAATCTGCCTTCTTGTTCACAGAGTACAACAATTTAACCAGCCGGCCTACCTAGTCATAACATGCTGGCACGAAGATCAGAAGGACGTGGGTTCGATCCCCACTAGCCCCATAAGGCTGACTCAGCCTTCAACTCCCTAGAGCAGGGGTGGCCAACCTTTTTTGGCCTACGGGCCATTATGATTGTTGGTAAGCACGCGGCGGGCCACAAAATGTTTGTCCTCACAGCCTCGAAAAAAATACAAGTGTTTATTTCATATTTTACAAGATGTCTAAAACAGGTACGATTACATTAGGTCACTAGAACTTGCAACACTAAATCTTTAAGTGTTTTATACATCATTATTAAGCAGTATTGTAGTAGTCGGACAACTAAGTAGGTGCAAAATGAGAAAAAAAATTATTTAGAAAGGGGCGGTGCGGGCCGCCAATCAGCAGCCCGCGGGCCACATTTGGCCTGCGGGCCGCGGGTTGGCCATCCCTGCCCTAGAGCAACTTTAAAATGAGCAGTAGGATAGATGGGGCACCCTGCAGGCTGCCATACAGTTAAATCCGACTCCTGTTAAACTTGTTATCATCTGCACCTTCTCCTAATCCTCTGTTCTCTTCCACCTCTCTTTTAACCTCTTCCTCTTCTTCTTCTTATCCAGCTCATCCTCTTCCATTTCCTGATCTTCCACTTCCTCGACCTCATTCCTTTCCTGCACTTTCTCCTCCTAATCAAGTCTTCTCTTCCACCTCTTTTTCAACTCCTCTTCCTCCTCTCCCTCCCATCCTCTTCCACTTCCTTCTCTTCCATTACCTCCTCTTTCAATTCCTCCTCCTCTTTCTTTTCCTGCACCCTCTCCTAATCCTGTCTTCTCTTCCACCTCTTTTTCAACTCCTCTTCTTCCTCCTCCTCCTCTCCTTCCCATCCTCTTCCACTTCCTTCTACATCCTACCTCCTCCTTCTTCTTCTCCTCCTTCTCCTCTTCCTCCTCCTGCTGCTTGTCGTTGCACCTGTAAGCCAGAAGGAGAGCTAATAGATTAGGAGATATACATTCTCAGCTGACATACTCAGGCACGTTCGGCTAAATGAACCACTTGAGGCGGCACATGTCACTGCAAACGTTGTCTAGATTAAAAGCACCTTTGCCAATTAATTTCAGCGCCTACAGGCATTGTCTTGAATCGGACGACGGTTCATTCATTCATTCATTCAGATTATGCTTATAGTGGTCCATCAATGTATAGAACTGTTTTCAGTTAAGCTTCAGTGTTAGCAGAAAGTGCCATAGATGTAATTTTAATAGAAAAAAATAGATAGTGGGGTGCGGTGGTGTAGGGGTATGTTCGGTGCCTTGCAGCTGAAGGGTTGCGGGTTCGAATCCACCTCAAGCCGCCACGTATAGGGACCCTGGGCAAGTCCTTCACTCGCAATTGCTCATGCGCTTCGGCGTGAAACTCCGATTTAGTGTCCGCTCTGAAGTCGGGAGCGCCTCTGTGTAGACATCTTGGAGGGGCGCTATAACAAGTGACCTTAATAAATAGTATCTAGAGCACTAGATTCAAGAGCTTTGATTTCATGTCATGAGAATCAGTGATTCCGTTAACACCTGAATTCTTGGAGTCATGGACGTATCACATCACAAAATTTTGAGTCCAAGCAAAATAGATCACAGTCATGGATTCCACATCCATTTATTTTATACCTGAAGCATTATCTAACTTTACCATATCTGAATCCACTCTACCTTATCATACCCATTTTACCTTATCTCACCCATCTGACTTACCTCACCGTACATCATCTTACCTACCTTTAATACCCTAAACCCATCTTACCTCATCTTACATCATCTTGACTTACCCTAAACCCATCTTACCTCATCTTACATCCTCTTGACTTACCCTAAACCCATCTTACCTCATCTTACATCCTCTTGACTTACCCTAAACCCATCTTACCTCATCTTACATCATCTTGACTTACCCTAAACCCATCTTACCTCATCTTACATCCTCTTGACTTACCCTAAACCCATCTTACCTCATCTTACATCCTCTTGACTTACCCTAAACCCATCTTACCTCATCTTACATCCTCTTGACTTACCCTAAACCCATCTTACCTCATCCTACATCATCTTGACTTGCCCTAAACCCATCTTAGGCCAAAAAAAAATATAGCTGTGTTTCCGGTAACAGTGGTTTTAAAAACTGGGTAGGTAGGTAGGAAAAACATTTTATTTTGTAAAATATTTTTATGCAATGCTGCATCGTTGTATAATAATAAACGAATACATCGTCATCATATTTCACCTTGCTAAGCAATGCTGTAATAAAAAGGCAGTTTGACGGCACAAAAACTGCATGCTGTACACTAGGAAAGTTGATAAAGTTTAGGAGTTTGTGTTGTAATACTGACTAAAAGGTTAAATTCATGTGTCAATAAAAAAAAATTTGAAAAAATTTTTAAAAAAAATTTTTTGAAAAAATAATTTTTTTCAAACAAAATTTTTTCACAAAATTTTCCCAGTCGGGCCTAAAAAAGTGAGTCGGTCGGGTTACCGGAAACACAACATTATTTTGTTTTGGCCTTACCTCATCTTACATCATCTTGACTTACCCTAAACCCATCTTACCTCATCTTACATCATCTTGACTTACCCTAAACCCATCTTACCTCATCTTACATCATCTTGACTTACCCTAAACCCATCTTACATCATCTTGACTTACCCTAAACCCATCTTACCTCATCTTACATCATCTTGACTTACCCTAAACCCATCTTACCTCATCTTACATCATCTTGACTTACCCTAAACCCATCTTACCTCATCTTACATCCTCTTGACTTACCCTAAACCCATCTTACCTCATCTTACATCATCTTGACTTACCCTAAACCCATCTTACCTCATCTTACATCATCTTGACTTACCCTAAACCCATCTTACATCATCTTGACTTAACCTAAACCGATCTTACCTCATCTTACATCATCTTGACTTACCCTAAACCCATTTTACCTCATCTTACATCATCTTGACTTACCCTAAACCCATCTTACCTCATCTTACATCATCTTGACTTACCCTAAACCCATCTTACCTCATCTTACATCATCTTGACTTACCCTAAACCCATCTTACCTCATCTTACATCATCTTGACTTACCCTAAACCCATCTTACCTCATCTTACATCATCTTGACTTACCCTAAACCCATCTTACCTCATCTTACATCATCTTGACTTACCCTAAACCCATCTTACATCATCTTGACTTAACCTAAACCGATCTTACCTCATCTTACATCATCTTGACTTACCCTAAACCCATCTTACCTCATCTTACATCATCTTGACTTACCCTAAACCCATCTTACCTCATCTTACATCATCTTGACTTACCCTAAACCCATCTTACCTCATCTTACATCATCTTGACTTACCCTAAACCCATCTTACCTCATCTTACATCATCTTGACTTACCCTAAACCCATCTTACCTCATCTTACATCATCTTGACTTACCCTAAACCCATCTTACCTCATCTTACATCATCTTGACTTACCCTAAACCCATCTTACCTTACCTCACCGTATATCATCCTGACATACCTTTCAACTCACCTACCTGAAAAACCTTATCCCATCATACGAAAACCTGCCTTACCTCACGTTCAAGACTTACCTCTTTCAAATTGCTTATCCACCATAGGGCCTTAGGCTGCTTCTCTGTCTTACGGACTGATCTTCTGGATACTGACCTGATTATGGCTTGGTTTTGGTGCACTATCTGTTGATGCCTCGTTCATTAGACACCAGCACAATAGAAGTTGCTAATTACAATTGCAAATTAACCCACATTAGCTTGCCTTATAACCATGTTACTTAATCCTGTTTAAGTTTACCTTACTCTACGACACCATAGGAGCATAGCATTTACTCTGGATCACGTGACAATGTTTACGTAAGTCAAAACAAATTTAAAAATTAAAGATTGTACGAACAGACATAGAATGATAGAAACGACGAAGAAATTAAATGTTATCAGTTTCCTCTTGGACGAAAGCGAGAGGAGAAGCTGAGTAAATGGGTTACAGCAGTAAATCGCAAGGAATGGCGACCTGCATGGCACCTTCATTCGGTCGCCATTCCTATAGGGGGGATCCTGAGAATGAAAGCAGGCATGGGAAACTGATGAATGACCTGGGATTATAATTGGTCCATTTGTTGAACTGAATGAACTGCGTTTCTTTAACGTCAGATGCCTTTACTGGGAGAGAGATAGGCCGCTACAGGTATTGACTCTTCGATGACAACAACGACAATAACACATGTCCTCAGTGACTTATCTCACCGATCCATTTATAGCACAGCTCTCTGTCTGTCTCTTCCCTATGTGTGTGTGTGTGTGTGTGTGTGTGTGTGTGTGTGTGTGTGTGTGTGTGTGTGTGTGTGTGTGTGTGTGTGTGTGTGTGTGTGTGTGTCCCTCTCTCTGAGCTGTGCAGAATAATTCTCGGCGACCCAATTTAAACATTCAGTTTACATATGTACAGATTAAATAAACCTGGTGTCATTCCTATATAAAACAAATACACCCACGCTTACATCCGTTCCCACCTACCCACCCACGGAACCAATCTACACTTTCAAGCCTAAACACACAAGTAAACACATGTACAAATGTAATGTAAATGTAAATCTTTGAAATTTCTCAGCACCACACAAAAGCCCTGTCAGAGACACCAGCTTATTCACACAATGGCATACAGTACACACCCACACACATATCCAAGCACCCACACTGCCATGCACACACACACACTCACACAGAGGCTTTAACGCAGCATGTGTACAATTTAAACAAGTCGGTAGTGAAATGAAGTGAGTAGTGTTAGTAGCTGTGGCATTAGTGATAGGAAGCATTAGCTGTAAATAGCATTAGTAGTACTAGGCACTTGTAGTAAGTGATATTAGTCGTATACAATGCAATACCTGATGCAGATTTTGTATGCCTGAAAAGTTTACAATTTCTATTACAATTTTTACCATGCTTCTTAGACATACTTAAAAGGTACTATATTAATAGTCATGATACAAGAATACATATTACATACATACATACATATTACATACATATAACATATATACATACAATAGTAACAGGTAGCAAATAGTATAAGTAGCAATAGGTTCACATAGTATAATTGGTAATTGGTAAATATAGTATAAAAAACTTGTAGTAGGTACATGGAGTAAGTAGAATAAATTTATAGTAAATGGAAAATATAGTAAGAAGTCTTAGCAGTAATCCCACACATAGTAGGTAGTATAAGTACTAACTGTGAAATGTAGTAAGTAGTTTAAGTAGTACTGGGTGCCAGCAGTAGTATTAGCAGTAAGTAATAGGCAACAATAGTAGACTTTTAGTAGGCTAGTGGAAGTAGTAAATAATAAGATGACTCCTTCAATGTAGTATTTGTAGAAGTAAGTTGTAAGATGGCTCTTTCAATGTAGTAGTGGTACTAGTACGTAGTAAGATGGTTTTATCAATGTAGCATTGTTAGTAGTAAGTAGTAAGATTGCATTTTCAATGTAGTAGTGGTAGTAGCAAATATTAAGTTGGCTTCTTCAATGTAATGGTGGTACTAGTGCGTAGTAAGGTGGTTCTTTCAATGTAGTAGTGGTAGTAGTGAATAGTAAGAAGGCTCTTTCGATAAGTAAACAAATCACCAATGAGAGCGACGTATACCCAGCTCAGCGGTCAACAAACAAACACCAAAAGACCGATCAAATAGAACGGTGCACAAAGGGATCCAAGTCTCCTTTGACCGTCACCCATTGACAACACAGAAGAGAACCGACCGCCAGCCAAGCCAGTCACTCAGTCATTCTCCCATGGTCCGAATAAAAGCAGTGCAGCGGTGACTCCCGCGCGGTGCATTGCGACGAGGGCAAACAAGTTCCTTGCCTGGCTTAGATTTAATTTCACGGTCCTCTGCAAGCAGAGTTAATTGCAAAATATGTAGCTCTCTGTGGTCTCGTGTGGCGACCAATTATTTCGTTATTTCTGGAACCCATTACCGATCTGTCCGTCCGTCCACTAACCAACTCGAAAACCGATTGACAAAACATTCCGAGACTGTCTGATGTAAAAACACCAAATTGTAGTTTGCATAGGAATTCGATTGGAAGATACATTTCCCTCCCTTCCTCCATCCTTCGGCAGACTGCGAGAGTTAAAAAATCAATTTCCAAAACAGATGTTTTCAGATGGAAAAGTCATGCAATGCACCACGCTGCTTTTACCATGCCCACCTCGTAGCACGATAAGATGGACCACCGCCAGCTATGAGGATTAATCAATCCAGACGGCAAGATTTGACGAGGTAAATCGTCTTAAAAAGCCCTGCTACTATCTTCAAGGCCAATTCGGCAAGCTCAATACTTGAGTTAACATAATACTTGAATAAACTCAGATAATATGAAAATAAAAAATTACAAAAAATAGATGGCAGGCTGGTAAGTATTTTTGTAATAAGTATCCATATATGCAATGCATGTATCTGGGTGTTTACGTAGTACATTTTAAGAACCTCTTAATTTAGTCCTGTGAACATGGCTGTGCACAGTGCATTGTAATTGTAATTGTAATGGTAATTACAATTTCTATAGTAGCATCAGTAGCAAGCTACTTCTAGGATGCTTTAAACACACTGTCGGTATGTTTGCATACACGTAATGTATACATGTACATGGATTGGGCATGTAGTAAGAACGGATGACAAGAGACTACCAGCAAGGGTACCGTATTACCACGTGGAGGGAACATAGAGTCCAGGAAGACAAACAAAGACATGGATGGAAAACGTGAGACAAGATCTTAAAGAACAAGACATGGACATGAGAATGGCCCTGGATGCTATCAGAGACAGAAAGAAACGGAGCCATCTTGTACAAATCCCATCGTCGGCACACACCTGACGGAAAAGAGAAGAGTGAGTGTGTATACATGTATTCTATGCACCCAAGTAAATCTTTATTCAACAAGGTCATTTGATGTCCCTGTACAGTGTACATGCTGCATAAAACTAGAACAATTCAATGAGCCTTTCGGACCTAGATTTTGGAATTCCCTCCCTGTATCAGTTCTCAGTGTTCAGTCACTTGCGTCATTTCGTTCTCAACTGAATACTTGCATTTTTCATATTGTTTATCCACCATAGACTGTCTCTCTGTCTCACTGAACTGATCTGCAGGATGTTGTAATTAGCAACTTCTATTGCGCCGGTGTCCAATGCACAAGGCATCAACCGATGGCACTTCGACCTGATTATGGTTTGATGTCTTGTGTATTAGACACCGGCGCAATAGAAGTTGCTAATTACAACATCCTGAGACAGAAATGACTAATTCATAATAATAATCATTTTTTTAAATGACTAATTAATAATAATAATCATAAGTACCTAGTCCATAAATGTAAGTAAGCGTGTACATATGTTCTGGTATCGCTGGGGAAGGTATTGTCTACACATACATGGCCTCTTACATAACAACTACTGAAAATCTGTACAAAAACAATCATGAGCAATCTGTACATAAGTGAGAATTCTAACCAAATGGTTGTATATGCAGGTATGCAAGTAAGCATATTGTAATAGTAATTGTAATGACAACAATTTCTATAGCATTATCAGTAGCAAGTTACTTCCAGAATGCTTCACACACTGTCAAACATGTGCTGGGTATGTATGTATGAATATACCAGTATGTATGTACTGGTATGTATGAATTTTTCCGTTATACCATATAAGTAATTATCAAACACTAACCTAAGTGAGGTCAGAATCATTAACGAGAAGAAGTAAGTGCGAGAAGAACAGGTGCTTACCATCTTTCGACTGGACCTCTCCGCCTCTCATCCTTCTCCTGGATTCTCAGATGCTGGAGCCTCCTTTCTTCCATCCGTAGCTGCTCCATCTGGAGTCGTGCCAGCTGCGTCTGATATGGTGTTGATGCTAACAGCGTCGAGAAACCTAGAGCATTGTTGAAACATCAGCAAACTCATTCAATGTAAGTGTCACACCCCATAACCATATTTCAGTGCCTCAGACAGATTTAGAGAGAATGCCAGTTGACCGAATCCCACACAATGCACTACATGCAAGATTCGAAGGAAAAAGAAACAAAGGCAGACCATGACTACGTTGGATAGATGATATAAATGAAGACGTAACAGCCTACGAACTCACCAAACCCTCACCTCTTCCTATCTCTCCACATGTCTTTAACTCAAAACTGAAAACACTGCTCTTTCGCAATTCCTATCCTGCATGTATATAACAGAATGCGTGTATCATATAAGACCTATCAAAATCCTCTAAAAAGTGCTGGAATACTGCAAACTAACAGTTCAAAAACGTGCCTGAAGTTTAGCTGTAAACTTTCCTTGTGCGTCGGCTGGAATACATCGTATTTCCAAGAAGGACTACTCCAGAAAGAAGGTCCAATGAACATTAAACATACATATACACATACATTCATGCATACATATACACACACATGGTATTCGTGAAATGCATATGACACTTAGAATATTTATTCACCTCAACCAAACAGTGTCTCAAACACGATTTCAAGAAAGCATACAACTTCACATCACAGAAATACCAAAGCAGTATGTTTCACACATGACGAAGACCTCAGCTCCAGCAGAAAACATACCTGGCTGAATAAGCACCATTGCAGAAACCCACTTCAAGGCACTTTGAATTTGCTGTGTCATGTTAAACTGTAAATCTTAGAAGCACTTTGAATTTCTGTGTCATTGTTAACTATAAATCCCAACTACAGGTGCAGAAGAATTTGCTAGAAGTGTGAACGTAAATAAAAGCATTCCTATGTGGCAGCTTAATTCCAGGCACTTGATATGAATTCCTCGCTCTTGATAAATCAGTTCTAGCACTTAACCGAGGAATTGTAGCACTTAGGAAAAGGAGTTCGGCACTTGGTAAGTTCAACAAGAGCTGTTTATCGTTTTCGTATAGCAGCCTCTCTTCTGCAGTGGCCACTTCATGTGTGTGTATTTACAAATCCTCTCTACAAATCCTGCCAAGAAGCGACCCCTTCTGCATCTTGTCCGCAGTTGGGTGACTCTCTTTGAAGACGTCCTTAATTTATAACCCATGCAAAGTTAGTCAATCTTATGCTGAGGTACAGATCAATGTTTGTTAGAGGCCAAGAAGGAGTCCTGGTGTGGAACAGGCTGTGCAAAGCTCGTAATAGGCCCAGGCCAGATGGGAATGTAGACCTCATTAATTTCAAACTGCTCATTTTGGTAATCAGTCAGTGCTATCTACATATGATGATATGATTTCTGTATACAATATACATGTACTTTACATTAAGCGTATATAAATATGATGTAATTACAATTTACCAGTAACAAAGTAGAATGAAAGAATTTGAACTCTGGATGCAGCAGTATCAGAGTAACTCAGCCCAAAGCACAAAGAACCCCATCCCATACCACAAAGAACCCAATCCCATAGCACAAAGAACCCCATCCCGTAGCACAAAGTCCCCATCCCATAGCACAAAGTACCCCATCCGTTAGCACAAAGAACCCCATCCCATAGCACAAAGAACCCCATCCCATAGCACAAAGAACCCATCCATAGCACAAAGTACCCCCATCCCTTAGCACAGTTAGCCCCACAAGATCAACTGGATAGTCTAATCTAGACCTTGGCACTCTCAGGGATTGCAGACATCTGCAAAGGTGATGTAGAAAGTAAAGCCAAAAGCGGACAGATGCAGATACGACGGGGGTCCAAAGGTGGTCATTCTTTTAAAAAAGGTCTTTAATGGATGACCACTAAGCATTCTAAATTAATAAATATACATATTATCAAAATTGGAGTCACAGTGCAAATTAGAGGGTATGCTCCATAGCCAATCCTCCGTAGCTTCTGCTTAAAAGGACATAATCACAACTTTTACAAGAAGATAGGCAGGACTGGCAATTGAGAAATCCCCAATATTTGCACTGGTTCTAACACACATCAACAGATATGCATGTGTGCTTGTTAGATGCAAATAAAGGCTACTTACTTAGTAACTTACTTACTTAATTACTCATTTACTTAAACGTCTTCCAAACTTCAAACCCATGCAAGTGATATTAATGTTACAAAGAGGTGACACTAAAGTATCTTCGTTTATTATTTCAAACAGACATACCACAGTATATGATTAGAATTCATAGTATGAACGGATGATCACAAGTTATTACAGGGTCGAATTTAACTGTTTGGCAGCCATGCAAAGCGCCCATCATGTCCTACTGCTCATTTTACCAATGCCATCTGGCCAATGAAAGGCTGAGTCGACCTTTGGGAGGGTAGAGGGAAGCAATCCCGTGTCCATGCTGATCTTCTGCTCTTCCTGCCAGAGTGTTACCATTACCCTAAAGCCCTCTCCCTTCTCAGTAACTGTAAAAACCAACCCCTCCACATAATCCTGAACTCATTTATTTCCTTCCTCCTTCCTTCTTTTCTTCCTCATCCATTCCTCTATTCCTTCCTTCAGTCCATAGGCTCACTGCAATCCACACCACCACCGTCCGTCACTACACCATGCCCAATTAAATGGTTTCCATTCACACATCCCTGCCACCAGGGTCAAAAGCCAAAAGATCAACACTTTCAGGAAGGTCTTGTGGCCACTTAATATGCATTCGTGTATCCATTGGTGTTTCTAAGCCTGTCAATAACACCTTTCTAAGAACCTCTTAAACTGCACTACAGAATCACACAGGTGGTAATTTATGGCTTTGAGTAAACAAAGCCCCACCAGGAATGCAGGTTATAGTATCTACTTATAGCAACTATTCTAATACACGCATAATTGCATGGTATTTATAGGTTAACGTTGCACTCTACTGAACCAATGATTTGCTTCTGCACTGAATACACGTTTTACCAGTGAAGTGCATTATTCACGGAGTCCGCTCTATACAGGCCACTGCAAATTTTTCCACCATTGTCTTCCATTCTGGTGTATGGTATGGAACTGTCGCGTGGATTGGTTCTACGCATAATTTACATTTTACCTTTGTACCGCACTGTTGTTACTATTATTATGTATATATTAAGGCCGCTATCTAATGACCAAGCATCAATCAATGGCACTGAGCAATTGTAAGTGAAGGACATGCTCAATGGCTCTTACAACATAATCACCTCAGGGAAGGCTCGAACCCGTACTCTACGAACCCATATTCTCTACTGTACAAGGCACGTGTTCTAACTAGGACTGGGCATTTAACGTGTTATTAACGCGATTAATGCGTTAATTAATTAACGCGATTAAATTTTTAACGCAGTTAACGCAATTTTCACTGTACCCAATTATTTCTAGAAATGCTCTAAAACAATTCTTGATGAAACCGCTCAGTTTAAACTTTAAAGTTAAAGCTAAAAGTAAAAACAAGTAGTAAAAGCATGTTTGCTTTTTGTTTATTGACTGCAAGTATTTATACGGCGCATATTCAACGTAACTACTCAGAGTCGGTAGAGTAGTTGTACTTGTTATCTATTGTGACATGCATTAAAAATTAATCGCGTTATTAAAAATTTTAATCGTGCGATTAATTTTGATTAAAAAATTTTATGAGTTCTAACCAACTGGCTACAATGTTCATGGACACTGTACTGTACTGTATTTATTATTTTTGGGGTCACTTCTGTAATGCCATGGGTGCTCGATAGTGTAGTGGTTAGTGTGCTGGACTGTCAGTCAAGAGGTCAGGGATTCAAATCCCCACCAGGGCAGAATTTTGGTTCGAGATTTCTGCTCTGTGTGCACCCCTAGCAAACTCAGCTATGAGCTATTAGCTAATCAATTAGACAAACAGTCAATTCTAATTCTAATTGATTAGCCTCAAGATTTTGCTAATTCGAATCGATTAGCAAATTTCAGTAGCTAATTCTAATTAATATATATATATTCGTTTAATAGAACAGACTGACAAACCGCGGTGAGTTACATAATAGAAAGGCAGACAAATCTAATACAATTATAAAAATTAATTAGCAATTTAACTAATAGTGCCCATCTCTGGTGCAAACACGAACCCCACTCAGCCTATAAAACATTTCCATTTTGTTGGGACTGCCTCACATTACACAGCATTAAGAGGCACCAAATAAAATGCTCTAACAAATCACTTTAAATAAATTCTGCCAATTATCCATTTTCATGTCTTGCATTACACCTTACCATTTCCAGGTGAATCTGTGGCCATGAGGTATATCCTGTCGATGGAGGAACTCTTGGAGTTGGAACTGGACGACGACTGTCCGCTTCCCGGCCTCCGGCTACCATGCCGGTGACTTCCGGACCGCGAGGACTTCTTGGAAGCTGGATTACCGACGAGCCACGCTCCGGGGGTGGGTGTCACTCCCATCGAACGGTATGAACTGAACGCCATAGCACCAAACGTTACCGGGAAATACTGTTCGGCCAGAATCGCCTCTTCCGGACTCAGCAGTAAAGACGACGACGCCGGCGAATTTATCCTTGCACTGCCATCTAGTGACGTCGACAGAGCTGACACTGACGTCACCTGCGAGTGGTCGCTCGTCGGTGACACGATGCTGTTACTCTGCATCAGACCGCCTTCAAAGAAATCATCTGCGAGGCCAAGATCGTGTGTTTCGAGTCCATGATCACGTGTCCTGAGTCTGCGATCATGTGTGGCTAGTCCACGATCATGTGTGGCTAGTCCACGATCGCGTGCTTGCGTCGGATAACCTCTGTCGAGATTTATCCTTAAGTTGACCGGGCGATGATCCTGTGAGGAGCCTGCGTCTCGCGACGTGACGCTTGGCGGAGATGCTGTGGAAGTGTTGTTCTGGACTTTGCAGGTCTGTTCTGGGTTTTGTGAACCCTTGTTTGGAGGCTCAGAATGTGACCCATGACCGAAGCCGTTTGTCGTTAAAGAGGTTGGGAGGCACTTCCTTCGGAAGCTGACCGATTTCTTCATTGCGTCGTCATAGTCACCAGACCGATCGAAACTACCATTTGACATGGCGCCAGCATCTGACGTTCCATTGCAGACTGCTGCTGCATCCTGTTCATAACGTGACTCACGTAACGAAGAAAGATTCGACTTTGACAGTTTCTTTGAGGACCTGTAACAGCAAGAACAACAGCAACGTAATGTACAGAAGACAAAAGTTTCTGGTTGTAAGACAAAGTAACTGTGGCTGATAAGCAGACATCATAAGCTGCAGAGGCATACGGTATCTGTTAGTAGAACACGTTTGAGAATGAATCTCATTCTGCTTAATTTAGGAATGCATGAGATTGAAGCAATCATGAGGTTGAAGCCTTCATGAGAGTGAAGCCATCATGACACTGAAGCCATCATGAGAATAAGCCATCATGAGATTGAAGCCATCATGAAATTGGATCCATCATGAGATTGAAGCCATCATGAGATTGAAGCCATCATGACATTGAAGCCATCATGAGAATAAGCCATCATGAGATTGAAGCCATCATGAAATTGGATCCATCATGAGATTGAAGCCATCATGAGATTGAAGCCATCATGAGAATAAGCCATCATGAGATTGAAGCCATCATGAAATTGGATCCATCATGAGATTGAAGCCATCATGAGATTGAAGCCATCATGACATTGAAGCCATCATGAGATTAAGCCATCATGAGATTGAAGCCATCATGAAATTGGATCCATCATGAGATTGAAGCCATCATGAGACAGAACAAACAGTATTGATGTCATCATAAGTGCCCTTTATAAAAAAAGCTCAGAATTTAAAACTCATGTTAAGAAAGTATTCCAATAACTGAATAGACTTTCACATGTGTACATATAAAATACAAATGTACACATTTTTCTATAACAGATGTATGACCTTGACCCTTATTTTTCAGCGAATAGTTAATAAGCAAACCAATTTACAGTAAGCAGGGCTTTGCAAAGCTCAATGTAAGACCCTTGAAAACAAACTGTAAACTCTGCTAAAATTCATGATATTATAATATTCAATAAAGAATATACTTACTTGCTATTCTTCAAATCAGCAAGCAAGGTGAACCAGCCTACTGATAGACTGCTTGTTAAGACAAAATCATCAAGCCTATACTAAAATTGGAAGATGTCTGACATCTCATCCTAAATCAGAAGATCTCTCTTCCAAAACCAGAAGGTCTTCCTGTCACTTATTAGTTACAATGGCTTTCTCTTTGGAAAAGAAAAAGAGCTTTTACACTTGGTCCAAATTGCAGTCTTACAAAAGGCCATGGCTTAAATCAGAGATACAATGGTGTTTGTACACGGAGTATAATTATAGTATATATATGTTATGTGTTTATATACATATATTGGTATAAATGTGCATATATACACTCATGCATACTTATACATACACAAACGTACAAACATACATATATGTATATATACATATATATGTATGTGGTATGATACAGACATATATACACACAAACATACATGTGTACACAACAATATATGTCATAAGTATAGAGAATATTTGCATATATTGTAAAGTGTATTCTGCTATTTATAGACTGGGTGTGAAGAGCCTCAATCCTTTGATTTACATAACCCCCCGGCTAAAACCGAGCGCGTTAAGAGGTCAACGAAACTGTTTACCCATAATACCTGTGTCTATTTGCACTGGCAAAGATAATAATACCTAAGTGTATGACCAAGCCATGCAGTTCGTTGACAAATATTATGCCTTGCAGGCATCATCTTTAGCTGTGTCGTACAGGAGCCATTCTTACCATCACACAATATGTAATCTATGCTGTGAGAAAAAGATTCCACGATCAACACAAATCCCAAGCGAAAATGATCAGAACTAATTATAGTAATAATAATACTAATAGCAATAATAATAAAAACAATAATAACAATAGTAATAATACTAATAGTAATAATAATACTAATAGTAGTAATAATAATAAAAACAATAATAATAATAGTAATAATAACAACTACAATAATAATAACAATGATAATAATACTACTACTGCTAAAGCAAGATATATTTAAAAGGTGCTATATACAGAGCATCTTGACATAAGTAATATAAACCTCTGGTAAGTAAGTAAGTAGCCTTTCATTAATGCAAGACAATAGTAAGTTGTTGAGGGGCCAACCACTGAGAATGAGCACCGGCCAAACAACTTTCCGGAAATGTCTGAAGGGAGAGCAGATTTCCCTGGAACAGAGCTACAGCCTACAAGGTTCACAAGTTTTGCCATCACTTACTACAAGTAAATGTAGACTTTTTCTCTAAGGACCGCATATGGCCTCATTCCCCCTCAACCCTATTCATTATTCAATGAACTGATGGGGTGAGATCCTTCAGTGCCTGTTTCAAATGGTGACACGTCATTTAAGGTCACCGTGTACGGACCGTACTAGCGTTATAATTAGGGCTGCGGATTTTAACGATTAATTAATCGATAAAAATTTTAATCGATTAATTTTTTCTTGTTCGATTAATTTTCGATTAATTTTTTACTTATTTTATGACGTAAACCAACCTATTTCCGGAATAAACAATATGGCAAACAGTAATAATGTGAAACATTTGAGTGGAAAATTAAGCGATCATTTTGTATTTAAGGTAAATGCTGAGGGAAAAGTTGATTATTGAAGATTTTCATAGATAGAAGGTAGTTACTCGTGACTACATTTCTCAGTTTGACAATTTGAACTTTAGCATGTTGAATGATTGAGAGATTTTTGCAGTGTATACAGTATAAACAGTTTTCACGCTTTATGTAACATGGACCAAATTAATCGAATTTAATCGATTAATCGCGATTAATTTTTGGAGATTAATCGATTAAAAAATTTTTAATCAGTACCAGCCCTAGTTATAATACTTCTGCTATAAGGGTCTTTCGATAAGATTAGAATGAAACTTTAATACGATCACACCATAGTGTAAACCTATGACTGGCAGTGATGTTCCGAATGGCACTTGAACTATCGAAGGACACGAGTTTACAACCACCTCATCTGATAATCAATCCACAAATTCTTAATTCATACCAATAATAGCCAATATCTTCTGTGCACAGAGGAATACGCTCTTGCGTTATCTTAACGTAAGAGCTTGGCCGACTACCAACTTAACCTTATCATTCAACTCATTCGACAATGGCACTTCTCGACTGTATGTCGGTCTACAATATGAAATCCATCACATTCTTCACTTCAATCACTTGGCATACAAGTTGTAAGCAAACTCCAATGTAGTAAAACATTTAATAGTACCAGTACTGCATGCAAAGGGATTTAATGGGCAAAAACATTTAACAGACATGTAAAGAGATTTATTCGTAATGCACACAAAGGGAGAATTCAAGAGTCATTGTCAAAATTAAATAAATGCTTCGTATAAGAGTATCCGGAAACTGTCCATGAAAAAATTAACTGCAACACTTTCAAAAATTTTCAACTTGTCAGTAGAAATTTATATAGCACCACTTAAAAACTAATCATAGGCACTCTCTGCATTGGACTATAAGATGTTAGAACAGAAATTTCATACGCAAGCAAACAATGCATAGAAAACTAGAAGAGTCATCAGTGGAAAGGATCCCATACAAACACACGTGACGCCCAGCCATTGGATTCCCATCCAGGTTGCTTCGTCCATTCCGGTGCCAGGTCAGAATCTGGGGAGGTCAAACCGAGGAGACAGCATGGTGCTATGATGGCAATCAGTGATGATAGTGGTTGTGTGGTGGCGCAGGAGTAGATCAGGATAGGACAGCTTGAAGAGTTCAAGTCTAGGAACAGATAGTGTCTTTAAATCCATATGCATTGAGAACATTGGCGCTGGATGCAGAAGCAGCAGACAACGCATTGTATATGAACGACGGTATTTACCCCTTGTGAGCAATCAATAACATACAGGTAAAAACAACACCTAAACCAACAATATCTGATGAAATTTAACTTTTCTGAACACTTCTGTAACACCGTTGTCTAATTCATAAGCAATGACTAACACCTATTTCATACTTTGGCCCCTGTTGACACCAGAAAAGCACGCAATAGCCTCCTTCAAACCAAAAGCCTTGAGAAGTGGACATGACACAGATTACTTCCTTAATTTATGGGTACCCAGAACTACACTTAGGACTCGTGATAGCACCCTTTATTATAAGACAGATTCTGAAATAACACCGTCAGGTACATGAAAGCCCAAAAATTAGATCAATTACAGATAATAAACTCATTAAAACATGACCTCATTATAAGGCAGTTCTCAATACCTGGGACAGTGCTATAATTATAATTAGTATTAATTGATAACCTCTGCTAGTGCCGTTGTCTAATTCATAAGGAATGTAAAATGAGCAGTAGGACAGATTGGCGCATTGCATGGCTGCCATGCAGTTAAATTCCACTCCTGTTAAACATGTTATCATCTGCTATTACTATATCATGTAATCTTACTGCATACTCGCCAGTTTGAATTAAAAAACGAATATTATACTTATTATTATCATTTATCAGCCATGGTACATCAAAGCCAAGCTGTGATCAGTTCAACATTCAAGAGATCAGTTCATTGAGGTCAAAAGAGAGATACAGCCTATGGTGGATAAGCAACTTGGAAAAGATCAGTTGTGTCATAATGAGTTTCCATTAATGATTATCTAATCTATTTGACTTCTATAGCAAATATAATCTAATTTAATCCAATAACTTCTATAGCTTAACCTAATCATATGACTTCTACATCGTCGTTATCATAAAGCATCAAAATTAATGGTTGCTTTGAAAATGAAATTAAAGTCAAAGTCATTAATCCATCAGAGAAATGAAGTCAAAATCCAAAAAGTGAGGAAAAAGAAGCCAAGCTTCGATTAATGTTGTTCGAATGTTGAACATGTAATTGATAGCAGTAATTAGAAGTTTCATCTCAGGTAGAATAATTTATCTTTTCCTATTCATGGCAAGCCATCACTCAAATCCTGTGTTCCAGCCAGGTAATTAATATGGGTAAGAAATCTGAAATACTCATTTATAACAATAAATTTGTATGATAAGACAAAAGGACCAGGTGCAAGTAATTAATACAATCAATTGATAAAATTCCCTTGTCAAGTGATACCTATGTCATACTTCATGCACACCTCGGTTATATTGATGGTACTAAGATATGATATGCCAGTGAATGACTACAGAGATGCTATAATTAATTTGTACATACAATTTCGGCTATATTGATGGTACTAAAGACATGATAGGCCAACGTACGCAGCACTGACTGCATAGATGCTATAATTAATTAGTACATTATAACTTCTATCATACTGGTCTCCTATCCAAAAGCATTAACCGATGGCACACTTAAACCGAGCCATAATCGGGATATTATCCAGAAGATTAGTCCACTACGACTGAGAGGAAGCTTATGGTGAATAAGAAGCAATTCAATTGAACTTGTAACTACAGATTATTTAACCAGAGGATGAAATATTTTCTTCCAGGAGACTTTGTTTCAGAATGCAGTCTCTGGGAGTGCAATTAATTCTAAACACATCTCCGATGAGGGGGAAGAATCTGTTCCGAAATAGACTCTCTGGGTGGGAGACTCATGGGGAAATCGTCTCCTGGTGCATATTTATAATTACAAGTGTTTTACTCCATCCTCTGAAAACAGATCGAAAACCAGCCACAAGCACAACAGAGATCAATATACAGTTATACACAATGCCAAAGCACACAACGGAAACCCAGAAAAATTCATCGGATGAAAAATTCGGATGTATTAGTTTATCATATGACCTCATCGTCTGGGGTTCAAATCCCTGGCAATTTCTTGCCAACGCTTGTACCAAAGTATAATCTGTGAGAAAACGGTTGACCTTTTATTGAACTGCTGTTTGCACAGCACACGACCGATCCTTCAGTCTAAGACAGCAATCTCAGGCCACCTAATGTTTACAATCACCTGTAATATTGTCTTACCTTGTCTTAGCTTAACTTGTCTTTCAACTTTACATCACCATACTCCTTTACATTGCCTTACTTTACAAGGCCTATATAAATGACATAACACATTACATACCATATCAAAGAAGATGCAACAGATACACAATAAATATGCACTAGATTTGTAATTAAGACTGGATGCTAAGTACACAGAACCGATTGGTTGGACAGTCATGTAGTAATGTGGACAGTATGGATTTCTAATCTCTATCTAACCTAATTACTTACACAGCGACATTATCGTAATGTCCAAGACGTCACTTAATCTTGATAATGGTAGCAATGGTAGCAGAGACAGTAAATGGTTTCTTTGCTTTTGCACGGTACACATTATGTTGCATAATAATGTTAGACATTAATTAATTAATGTTAATAATGTTGCACCCTGGTCGATGCTCAATTAGAGTGAAATTGCAAAAAAACTCGTAATCCATTGGAAAAGCGAGGTTGAAATCCAACAGATCAGAGGAACCAAAAGCCAGGCTATATGGTGGGTAAAGTGAGACCACGGTGGGTTCAGACCTCTGCAACATTATCTCTTGTATTTTACTATCTTTTATTATGCAACATAATGTGTACTGTGCAAAAGCAAACAAAACCATTTACTGTCTCTGCTAACATTATCAAGATTAAGTGATCAACTCACTTCCAAAAAATGTCTTGGCTGGTTTCTTATTATTATTATCATTATAATTATTTATTATTAGAAGTCTGAATATTTAATGCAAGGAAAGTCACACAGAACTGTGAATCTGAAGTGTGGTTAGTCACTTTTGATTGATTCTATTTTATGTATGTGTTTACATTAATTATACATATTTATCAAGGCATTTGATATAATTATTTTTCTATAGCACATTTTAGTATATCACAATGACACAACACACGTGACTATCTAACTCATCTACATAAGTGCATTTTAAGATAGTGTAAAAATGCTTGCTGAAGAGAGTTAAATGCACCTGCACATACGTAGAGTGGAAGACTGTTCCAAGACAACGATCTAATACATGAGAATGCAGCTGGGCTAGAGTTGATGCACAGAAGCGCAGCACCTGCAGATCTCCATAAACAGCAGAGTATATTTGCCCACCAAGTTGACTGGAGACTGGCACATGAAGCTACCTGTGAAGCCAGAAGAGTGTGGCTAACTAACCCTTTTTGGGTAGCTAACTAACTAAATGGAAATACCTATTGGTTATACCTATACTAACTATACTGGTTAACTAACTGTACTGGTTACACCATGACTGTCTAGCTACACAGTTCCCTAGTTTACCATTTTAATGCTTCTTGACCCAACCCCCTTGCATAGAATACCCAAACATTATGGTCTCCAGTAAGAGGATAGTATAGTCTTGACACCAGTGCAGACTCAAAAAGGGGGCAAAATGGAGGAAACTGTCCCGCATTACTAATCGTTGCATTCCATCCCATCTGCACACAGGGTGGATTTAACCATCTGTTGCCCCCAGACCAAGTTTTTTCTGCTGCCCCTAATATCCATGTTCCAAAGTTCTAACATTAACTAATATCATAATAATTATATTTATTTATTGTTATCTCGTTCACTGTTTTAAAGTAAATATAATGTTCAATTCTTAGTTTTCAATTATTCAATTTGAAAGTTTTACCACCCTCTGGAATGTGCGGCACCTAGGCCACAGATTTGTTTGCTCCTGTAGTAAATCCGCCACTGTCTGCACATCTACTAATGTAAAGCTCTTGATAGTAGTACATGAGCAGGGGCAATGGAACATAAAAATGAGATCTTGTCAACAAAGGTTGAAAGGTTACTGGTACCTAATATCAAGTATCATAAAAATACAACTTCACAGTTTAATAATCACTGTCTTCGTTCATTAATTCTGAACTTTCAGGCTATCAATGGCAGATTCAAGCAAAATCTTTAATGGTAGTGCAATAATTACACATCAAACAGTAAAAATTAATGACAACACTTTTCACACATTCCATAAAGTCATAAATACTATATTATGCAAACATATAGTCCTGTATAAATATGACACATAACATTGTATGCTAATCTCACCAACTGAAACACTGCCAATGGTAGAAGGACAAAAAGGGCCTATCGAGCCTTTAGGTTCGTCCAATTGTAGGGGACTGTGTCTGAGTTGTTGGTGATAAATTTACGTAAAACACAAAACAGTGACAACCTTACATTCTAAAATCCAAGTTTTGCAACCACTATGTTTGAAGAGATTAATGAATGAATTATGAAAATAAAAAGATATATAAGTACTGTTGCATATTTTACACTGGTGAAGTTATGCCATATGGTGGAGTTATGCCATATGCACACCATGGTTAGTGGGGGCCGGGTTCTGGCACAGTCAGACAACGCACATTTAAAGTATTAACAGTGTGTTACAGTATTGCCATTAATTAAATTAATTGTTACATTTATTTATGTTGCATTTCACACATAAGTTAATAACAAGCACATTCCAAAAATGCGGGCCCCTCAAAACTAGACCCGGGTGCTGCAGCACCCTGCTCCCCCTTAAAGTGCATTTCACACATGTAACCACATAACATAAATGAAATGAGTTTTAAGAGTTTCAGAAGACATTAGATCTTTGTTAGAATCATGCTATTAGAGGATTGCCACTAGAAATAGCTATTCAAATTTGTCTGGTTACTAGCAGAAATTTGAATCAGGAATATGACTAGTGACTAGCACATCTAACCAATTCGGCTGCAATCAGAACACATACCATACATTGTTATTAGGAAGATCTGGTCGCAAGAGAAAGGCACCTTCCCTCTTGAGACTAGCTTAAGCGTTGCTCTTCTTCTTCTTAGATTTTACCTTACCAAGCCTAAATTAGACTACCATATAAAGTATTCCCAATTCAAAGCACTTAGAATCATCAGTAGCAATTGCTTGTTGCATACCTTAACTAAATATGCATTATAATATTCATATTATTGTTTTATATTTATTAATGTACCACAAATTTCAGAAATATTATTGGGATAAATCTTCTGCGGTGAAAGATTCCGCCGAACTAGACATACTTCCATGATGGAAAACCTTCAACTGCACATCATAGGCAGCTGGAGGCAGTTGCCTCCTCTTGCTTTTTTTATATACTGGAACTTCTATAGACCAGTGACCCCAATAACCAGGATTTTGCCAATGGTCTGTGAAGTTGCCTCCTCTTGAAGTGTCTGGCTACGTGCCTGCTGCACATGCACATTCAATACCGCATGATTGTTCAAAACAAGCTTGAATAATATTCATCAAGCATTTAGAATCGGGGTGTGTAGGTTTCGTGTCGGTTAGGGTCAGGTTACGTGTCGTGAGAGTCGGTTAGGGTCAGGTTACGTGCCATGAGTCGGTTAGGGTCAGGTTACACGTCGTGAGTCGGTTAGGGTCAAGTTGCAGCGTCGTGAGTCGGTTTAGGGCCAGGTAACGCGTCGTGAGTCGGTTAGGGTCAGGTTACGTGTTGTGAGGGTTGGTTAGGGTCAGGGTTAGGGTTAGTTGTCGTCATTAAAAAACATGGCAAACAACCCTCCGCCGCATTAGTAATTTTTGCATGCGTTGCGTGGCGGGATTTTCCGCCGCAGAAGCACCACGCATGTTATTGCCTGCCTACATTCGATTGGACACGTCCGATACCCTGGACTTGCACATAAAAAAACACCTTGCCAAAACTAAATACACCATCTATATTCAATGTTGTCTCCTTTTATATTCATTTGTTTGTTTATTTACTTAATGACCTGCCTACTTACTCAAATAGAGCGCTCGTTATCAATGCTAACACAGATAGGCCTGGGAGTCACTTTGGTCAGCCAATCTGACCCCACTTGACCCTAAAGTGACTTGAGGTCGACTTGAAGTCGACAACTTGGAGTCAAAACGACTTGATCCGACTCGTCAGAAAAATAACCAACTTCCGACTTAAAGTCGACTTCACATGGTAATAACGATACGTACGGCCAATAATACAAAACTGTCATGCCAATTTGCCTGTCAAGCATTAATTTCATATACTAATTAGCAATGAGACCTCAACACCTGATGAATAAAATTGTTCAAAGGCCTATAGTTTTTTAAGCTGCGTGTGTTTGTGCTTGAACAGTTTTGTTATCCTCTAATTATCTAATGGATTAACAGAAGAATCTGTAGCGGACCGCGGACTGGTTGCACTGAATGGCGTGTTATAATGACACATTTTAATTCTGTTGTCATAATTATTTGGACACTAACGTCATTCAACTAGAAATACATGCGTATCATCCTACAGTACTACCTAAAAGTTCATTGATTTGCGCGCGTTCAACTATTGACAAGGCAGACGTGCTAACATTGTTTATTAACATTTCGATTCTCCATTTTTATGAAACGTACGTGTGACGTTTTAACATAGAATAACAAATGATATAGATAAATTGACACCGATAAAAAAATAGGTAGGCTAACTATTTAGCACAACCGCCGCAACCGGCGTCGATAATACAAAATTATATTGCAGCCTAAGTACGAGGCTTCATTAATTTTTGCAAAGCACTACAAAACTGCTTAAATGCTGCCGTAGCCTCACGATCATTAGTGTGACGTGATAAATTCAGATTTGTTTGTGTATCAAGTCGGTTTAAGTCGACTTGTGCAGAAAACAACTTGAAGTCACTTTTCTGTACAAATTCGACTTGGGGGTCAGTTGCGCTAAGCAGAAACGACTCGACTCGACTTGGGATGCCCAAGTCGACGGGGGTCGACTTATTGGGGTCGACTCCCAGGTCTAAACACAGAGCACTGGGTCTAAATATACATGGATCGCCAGCTGATAATATACCACTTTTTGACTAGTACACCGATAATCAATCGGTAGATGAGCATCGGAAGGCTTTGATTAGCTGACAGAAACTGGTTGTCACTCACCCTGGAGGTTGTCCAGACCGAAATTTCTGAACAAACTTCTTTCTCTGTTCCATGTCCGTCTACGGACGACCTACTTCTTCTTCGGCTTCATTGGAAACAAAGACGACATATCCCTGTGATGGCCAGCCATTGACGTCATTCAGTTGCATCGCGATTACTAGCGGCTGATTGAAGAACACTTCACAGTCGTAAGCCACCAAGTAGAAATAAAAACTTTTCTGCTGTCTTCAATGCGTATATTTAAAAATTACTACGTTAAAGCCGTTTAACAGCACAATTGTTATAAAACAAGTTTTTAAAACCAAACGATGGCGCTTTATACATATCGTCACTGCGTCATTTAGACGCACTCAATCGCTAATTCCCAAAGACTACGAATCCCTAGATTCCTGGGCAGCATTATGCTGGGCAGAGATGATTGTTAAGAACCTGTTCAATTTAAATGTAAGAAAGCCGCATGTGAAAACTATAATACTGTAATGTTAGAATATGGTTAATTTTGTTAAGCTATTGAAACAGAATGTTTGAAGTAGCTGGTCCAGCTGAATGGAACTCTTTACCAGAACCAATCCAAAGATCATCCTCAATTAATATTTTTAAATCTAAACTTAATACTTATCTCTTCTCCAAGTACTATGATTAGTAGGTACATTGTAACACGTCCTTTGAGTAAGACGTTGTTTTATTACGGCGCGTTACAAATACAAGTTGTATTGTTTTGTATTGAGTGACATACAATCCACCCGCGATCAAGAAGCAAGAAGCACGGAAGGACGAGTGGACCTTTGGGAGGGTAGCGGGTATCGTGCTGATCTGCTATTTGTGCCGGAGTGTTACCATTCACCTAAATGCCTCCCAAATTTTCATTACCTCAGTTGCTATAGGAGTTATATAATTAACTCTGAACAGGGCTTGTTCAAATTTATATAATTTAAACCTTAATTTCTATCTCTCTTTCAACACACTTTACCTTGAAGGGGCGCTATATAAATCTCCATAATGAATTAATAAAGCCTGATGGATTATCAAACTTTTAAACCCTCTTCCAAATAGACATTTAACATCTATTCAAACCTTATCCCTTAGCATTCACTTGTGATTCAATTTACATGTACAAGCAATATTGGAAGTAATTTGCTAGTAATATTTTCTTTCCTCTCTCTAGTCTTATTTGCTATGTCTGGTGATTTTACTTTTTTGAACCTCGGCTGTAACACAATTACAGATTACAATTAAATAACACATAAAGCAAACAACTTTGCATATGCATAAATTTAATTTTAATGTCACATATAATCTCATGATGTCATGATATTGCAATATCATTTATTTTTATGAATACATGTATTCATTCATTATCATCCACAGTAAAACTCAACAGTAACCATTCCTGGAACAATTCTGCCCTTAAGAAACACTTACTATTATATCATTTTTGGTAGCAGTGAGTGTAACCCTAGCAACAAGACTGCTCAAGCTCCCAGGCACAAGAAATCACGAATTTTGAAAACAGCAAAAGACGACAACTAAAGTCCAAGTCTCTCTAACTGTCTAACACATCAAGCTCTAAACGGCAACAACTCTGGTGCACAGTACCAAGGCTAAACTACAGCACAAAGCTACACTACGTACATTTCCAGTTTTCAAAAGCGGCCTCTGAATTTTGCCAGGTAGCATTAGGTTTGACTTGAAAAGACAAGCACATCATTAAAAAATAGAATATACAAATGGAAGTAGGAAATATAAGTTGTGGTTTACATCTGAGACTAGTTAAACATTAGTTAAGCTTATACAACACCTGTCAAAGGTGCCAGCATTGCCAACTATTCACATAGCCATACTTTCCCAAACAAACACACATATTCAACAACAATGAAAATACAACATTTTCACTTGATTATTTTGAAGCAGTAGGATATCATCATTTGGAATCTGAAGGCATTGAACCACATCCTTGCATTCTGTGAGTTTAGAGTGAACTTTCCACAGGAATGTATTCTGTCACACCCCCTTTAGTCAGAAGCTGTACCAGACTTCCATTTGCTGGACGATCCTGGCCTTTGACCCACTTGTGCAAGAGTCTATGTTAAGCAAGAACACAGTAATTAACAGCAAACAACTTTTAAATTAAGCTTATTTTACACATTGGGAAATCACTAACTATATATAATCACAAGCTCATTTTAGTACTCAGTACTCTGCTATCATTTATATAGCTTTTATATTTTTCATTGTATTGACAAATATTCTAGTACCTGTACTAATACCTCTAGTATTCTGTACCATGCATTTTAAACTCTTACAGATTGACTGAATAAAGATTGATTGATTGAATGACCACAATAAGGTGACACCTTACATATACCATAAGCATAAAAGATTCTAATAACAGTGAAGATTGCTTCTAATCAAAGAAATGACGACCTCCATCACACAATGAAATGCGGGCCATTAATGTATTTGCTTTTCACCTTCGCACACAGGGTTCATATTTAAAGTCACAGGGTTCATATTTAAAGTCAAGTAAACCTTATGTGCTATATATATGTATCATGTTTGTGCTTCAGCCAAAAAATCCTTCCCTCAACCTCAGAAATATGCCTCTGAAGACTAATGTTTATTTATTTATTTACTGCACTCTATACATTCTCTGAATCAGTAAATTTAAATCCAAAGCAAGTGCAAATGAACCTGTCCATGGTTTACATGGAGTCTATTCAGCAATCATTGGATTACAGAACCAGTGTGCTACAAAAATCAATAAATCAGAATTTATACAGCACCTCTTCAAGATTCCTACTCAGAGTATATATATTTTAAAGGCAGATTGTGCCATTTGGGCATCTCTTATATATCGTGAAGAAAAGAAACTTACTCTGCAACTGTTGACAGTGGGGTCCACTTAGAAAAGTCTGCTTTCGGCATAAACTTCCGATTCATTGGTGTATCCAAGGTCACCCTAAAATTGCAAATCGGTTTACAGTTTATTGAACTGATCTTCTGGATATTGACCTGATTATGGCTTGGATTTGGTGTGCCAACAGCTGAAGCCTTGCGCATTAGACTTCGGTGCAATAAAACTTACTAATTACAGGAAACACAAACAAGAACTAACCTTTAAATGAAAACTGCATACAATTTCCCAAGATTTTAAATTCAACAGCAAAAGCAAAGGAAACTATGTTCAAAACCTGCCATATGAATGTGTAGCTAAATTACAATTCAACATGAAAATTGAAAATAATAAGAACCTTTGAATAGTATCTATACTGCTTTAAGTAGAAATCAATGAATACAGGAGCTACACAAATAAACTGAATCACAGAAATAACAGAAAATAATTTGAGAACGTCAGGGCTATAGAAATTTTGATATTATGATTATAAATTTGAACTTAAGGTTTCAGGATGTGAATTCAAACCATTAACGTAACCCACAGTTAGGCTATCACTAGGCAATCTTGCTATTCGTCAAACTGTGAATTGAAAAACAGTTTTGCCTGCAACTTACGGCAGAACGGCTGATATAAAAGTGTTGTTTGGAAGGCCGCTGTTTGGCTCGGCTAAACTCTTCACAAGTTGATGAACTGCAGCTTTCGCCATTCCATAGCCAATCATGCCTACATATATCGAAGGAATAAAACAGCTCATAACATTATTCACCAAAACTACCTGAAATAGCATTCTCATAAAAGGAACAACGTTCTCATAGCTCTTCATGGCAGGGTTGATTTGTAGGGAGAATAGCTGGGTAGATAGGGGAAGATAGGCATGAATTGCTAGTTACATCTGGTTGTGCATGCCTGTTGGTTATGCTCTGTAGTTTCAAAATCTATTTTAACTACTGCAACCATTCTGTGCCATGCAATTACATGCATCCTTGTCAGATGAAAATCAATGCTATTTATATATGCTTACTTAATTTTTCACAACGTTTTCTTCCTGTCACATACATCTTACCCCAAATCTGGCAACCAAAACTTGCACCCTGCATGCAGAGGACAGCAGTGGCCATGTGTCAATCAATCAGCTCAACATTCTGGGTTCAAATTACAGAAAGTGATTTTAAATGGACAAATTATTGTTGGCCAAGCTGGTCAAAACCCAGCAAAGCACTCCCTAAGACAGAATGAACAAGAATGATTGGTTGTTGTTCCAGTTCAAAAGCCAGCACAACTCTGTGCAATAAACAAGAAATCTGCTGGTTTTTATATAAGTCTCTTTGGCTGTATTTAGCATAATAAATGCTAAACTAGCATTCTAAATATGCAGTTACCATTAAATATGCATGATTGGCTCAATAAATTCATACCTAACATAAAAATATTAAACTAGTTTACAACTGCAAAATTAGCATAACAAATGCTAGCATAAAAATATTAAACTAGCATGATAAAGCTACCATGAAAATACATAACTAGCAAGTAACAAATTACAATAAAATTTACAAGCAACAATTTACAATACAAATTACAAGCAACAAATTACAATACAAATGGCCTGCAAACAAGTTCTTAAGTCAAACTCTAACATTTCTATCAGTTCTGCTGGATTGGAACAGGCTAAAGAAAGATTACTACCTGAAGTTTCATAATATGATCTACACAAATCAGTGGACGGATCTACGTTAAATTTCACGATGAAACATTAAAAAGTGGACGGAGCTTCGAGAAGTTTCATGACGAAACTTTAATCAGTGAACGTATCTACGATAAGTTTCATGATGAAAACTTAACCAGCGAACGGATCTATGATAAGTTTCATAATGAAACATAAATTGTCTGACGTATCTAGATTTGATAACTTACCAGATGTGCCTTTAAGTGCAGCCTGTGCTCCAGTCAGCACTATGACTCCGTTGTCTTTCAGGTACTTAGAGCCTAAGCCAGCAGTGATGACCGAGGTCCAGACGCTCTGCTTCCACATGAGATCGGAATTCTGGACAAGATCTAGTGACAGATAAATTCAGCAAACAATACAGAATTTACAAATGAAATTGATACATGATCATCGTTGGACAAAACACAAAGAAACCCGAAATCAGAGGATCAGATGTAATGTGTGCACAGTAATAATAATAATAATAATAATAAGACGATTTGTATAGCGCCGTAGGTCAGCCGAGGCCGAAGGAAAGGGCGCTGTACATGAGTTCAAAGTTAATGTCAGTCATATGTAATGTAGGTGTAATGCATACAGTTTTTCACGTGTGCATGTCTGCATGTATATATTTATGTATGTATGTATGCATGTTTGTTTGTATGTATGTGTATGTATATATTATCTAGAATTTATATACCGGTCATAGCACCTTTAACCCTTTAACGACAAGCTGCATTAGTTTCCCATACATTTCAGTACACACTCGTCGTTAAAGGGTTCAAGAACCTGTTACAGGCACAGTAATCTAATGTAAGTTATAAGTCAGTCTTTTATGAATAATCATTAGAAATGCAATCAAAAACACAATAATATCTCGTAACTTTTCAAGCAAATTGAACTTTTACTGGGTACACAAGTTTAAGAAGCGAGTGTTAAGTTTAGTCTGGAATGCCACAAAAGAACACACATACATACATACTATGATACTAGGCAGTGAAACATGGAAGAAAACAAAAACCTGAGCATTACATTTTGACTAAAAAGGAAGACTCCAATATTAAAAATAAGTAAACATTATTAGTAGTAGCACAAACATTTTAACATCAACAAGGTTATTAGTAGTAGCACAAACATTTTTAACACCAACAAAGTCACACAGAAATGCGAATCGGAGGGCGGTTAGTCAGTCACCAGGTGAAGAGCTGGAATGAGAAAATGTACCACTTATATCAAGGAGCTTGAACTTTCCCAAAAAACCACCATATCACATTCGATAAGGTACAAACAAATACATTTACACATACCGGTACATACATGCTGTGCATACAACACATCACACATACATGGATTCAATACATTAGCGACAACTGTCCCTTGCTGATGCACTTTCTGCTCTTTAGACGTGGCACTTCTGACAATTAAATACCTATGTCCAAAGACTATCAAAGGTAACAATTTTAGTCATTTTTTAATCTTACATTACCCAGAGCACAATAATTAATGAATATTACCATTTGATGCAGCATTTCCACCGGCCCAACCTCCAGCCACACACAGAATTGCATCAACCTTGTTTCCGGCGAGTATTTCAGCTACTTTTTCATTTATCGTCGTGTTCTGATCAGCCCACGAAGTAGACGAAGCCTCAACCAAGACATTGGCATCAGCCTCATCATTTGACACGAGATCAATAGAACCGACCCACTGCAACAGAAAACTATATTACATATTACACAATAAATAATTGATATAATGTGTGCATGCGTGCAGTTTTCACGTGTGCATGCATGTATGTATGACTATATATTCTCCAGAATATTATATACGAGCACATAGCACCTTTAGAGAACCTCTTACAGGCACTGTAACCTAATTTAAGTTATGTCAATCTTTTATGAATAATCCTCAGACATGCAATCAAAAACACAATAATATGTAGTATTAACGTTTTCAAGCAAATCAAACTTTTCCAGTATAACTAATTTTTCCTCTATTCGTTGTCAATATTATCAAATGCAGTAGGCCAGATTCTAAATCAGTTGCAAGGGATTTGTCGATGCAGGTACAGTATTGTGGTCACAGATAGTGAGGTGAGAAAATGAAAACGAGCAATTTTACTGAAATCTGACAAATCTGTACTTAAGTTAAACAAGTGCTGCCAGTTGCTTCAGAAACAGTAATGCTATACAAAGCAAGTATTTGATAATAAAATTAGGAATATTCATACTCAAATTTTTATCTAGTGCCTCTTCAAAAACTCATATGATGTTCTCCCAACTGAACTACAGCGGACCACGATTGCATCTGTTACGTAACCACGAGCAATAACATTTACGCTGACAGTAGACTGTTTTGTGAAGCGTCCTAGAAGTAGCTTGCTACCAACGACGCTATATAAATGGTCGTAATTACAATTATAATTACACGATTGATTTGGTTTGTATTTGGTCAACTAAAGAAAGACAAGAACTTCATGTAAATTATCCTTCACTAGCTACAATAATTCACATTTGGGCATTAAAAACTTAACAGGGGGCCTACCCACTACAAACATACGCATTGTTTACATAAATTTCAATTTAGTACAGTGCTCTAAACAATCTGCGCCTTTGGCTGCAATCCCATTGGCCTGCTTATTAAAACTGCAATATTGTCCCAGATTTCCTTGCTGAACAGAAGTATTTGCGGTATTGTACTTTTAGGGATTGTTAGCACGCTTAAGTTCAGTGTAAAGGTCAAAAGCCGTGAACTCAAGCATTCATTTACGAGCAAAATTGCAATACGCAGTATGCGACGCAGCCCAGTAGTTATTATGTCACAAATTTAAATTAGACCGACACAACTTCATACGAACCCATTTCTGTTCCCTAAAGTATTTGACGATCGTTGCCCCAAGGGCTCCTTTGCCTCCGTAAATCAGCACTCGTCCACTTGCTGCTGCCATCTTCTCCGAATCGCCCGGGCACGATGGACCCTACCTCGTTGGATGGACCGACGACCCCAGCAGAGACCAAATTCACAACCCTACCCCACATGCACAGCGGAGCACCATAGCCACTACGCTGGTTCACCGCTGGTGCTGCCATCTTTGGTTTATTATAATCTATGAATTGCTGCGCCACATGAACAGCGGAGCACCAGCGCCAATAGACGCTGGTTCACTGCTGTTGCTGCCAGCTTTGGCTGCTTCCGTCAATACATTTTGTCGATAGACGCACAGCCGTAAATTAGGCGGTCTGCGCTTTTCATCGGATCATTAATTCAGAATTAATTCCGAAATCTATTCGATGTCTGAGAATAACCTATGTGCAGCTAATTAACATCGTCTAATATCGTAATCGCAATCGTAAACTCCAGATTTCTAAAGCACAATGCACTTGAATATTGGTGGGGGGGTGTCCATAGTGTAGTGGTAACATCGCTGTAGTGGTAACATAGTGTAGTGGTAACATCAGTGGCGTGAAGAGCAGTAGGTAGCACCGTAGCGGGATCGCTTCCCGTAACCCTCCCAAAGGTCCACTCAGCCTATCATTCGCGAGATGGCGCGTTCGTAAAATAAGATGTATGGCGGGATGGGCACCTTGCATGGCTATGATGGCTGTCGTATAGGCCTACAGTTAAATTCGACTTCTGTAATAACTTGTGATCATCCGTTCATACTGATTTGTAATCATACTGCGTAATAATTGTCAAGTTTGAAAATATTAAACGAAGAGTATTGAAAGCATTAAAGCGCAGGGCACTATAGCGTCCTACGACTACTATATAATACACCAGTTTAACCTTTAACACTTTTAATCGTCCTTCCAAACACTTCTTCATCCACCTACTTCAGTTCATGTTCTAGCTCTCTCTATACACATATCAACATATCACTAGAGTTCATCTTCTGACGTCATAGTCCGACACTACAGTCCCTCCTTTTCCACAGTAGTTAGTCCACTACTTTTATTAATACTAACATTATCACTAACGCTATCATTATCATTAATACTAACACTAACATTAACTCTAACACTAACACACTAGGGCAGCGATCCGCCTACACCCTTCGTGTGTATCCTAGTACAACTGAAAATCTTTAAACTTTGCTGGCAGCTGTCGATTCCGTGTAGGTCGCTGACTAAGTTCTGGATCTTTTTCTGCAACCTCTGTTTCGTCCCCTCCATTGTTTGGTTCTCCTGTATTGCTTGGTTCAACAGTTTCATTTGGTTCCATAGTTTCATTTTGTTCAACAATGTTATTCGGTTCGGACAGGTTCTCTGACACGTTCTCAGCTGTGACTTCTCTTCCCTTTTCAGTCATTGTGTCTGGTAGTTCTGACCGTGTCTCATACTTCTTGATATGTGTGACATTCCTCTTGTACTGAACTCCTTCAGGACTTTCTATAGTTACACAGTTCCCCGTTTTACTTTTGACAGCATATGGTTTTGTCTGGAACCGTGTTGTAAATTTGTTGTTGTATGGCTGTTTCATTAGAACCGTGTCTCCGATATGTATCTCTGTATCTGCTGCGCGTCTTCTGTCATCAGCGTATTCCTTCCCTTTGAACTTCTTTAGCCGATCCTCATCCCTGATGCTTTCATCGTCAACAACGGAATGTCGTAGTTCAGGTAATTTCGTCCTCAGTTTCCGTCCATATAATGCTTCTGCTGGCGAAATTCCCAATGTAGAATGTGGAGTTGTTCTATAAGCAAACAAGTACGTTAGAAGTTCCTCTTTCCAGTTTTTTCCTTCTCCTTGAGCTATTTTGATCCTCTGCAATAACGATCTGTTTTGCCTCTCCACCTCTCCGTTTGCCTGCGGCCATAAAGGTGTTGTTTTATGATGCACAATATCATTTTCCTTCAGATATTCGGCAAATGCATTTGATGCAAATTGAGGTCCATTATCACTGGTGATAGAATATGGTAAGCCATGAGTAGCAAAGATCTGC
Source organism: Aporrectodea caliginosa (assembly GCA_020284085.1). NCBI lineage: Eukaryota > Metazoa > Annelida > Clitellata > Crassiclitellata > Lumbricidae > Aporrectodea > Aporrectodea caliginosa. Next base: position 12,569 of record JACEVL010001206.1, on the reverse strand, counting down.
TTCAAACTCTCTATGACTTTATCTGATGTAGCTGTTCGAGTAATATCCACCTCATAGAAACGACTGTAGTAGTCCACCACGACTAAAACGTATTCACCGGTAGGCAATGGACCCAAATAATCCATCGCCAAGTCTTGCCAAGGACCTTCTGGTAGTTGTGTCCTTGTCATCGGTTCCGGTTTCATTGGCATTCCTACAAGTTGGCATCCATGACAAGTGCGACAATGTCTTTCACTGTCTTTATCTATTCCAGGCCACCAGACTTTGCTGCGGAGCCGCTTCTTCATTTGCACGATTCCTGGATGACCTTCATGAGCCAGTTCTAATGTACGTCCTCGCAGAACTTCTGGCATCACAATTCTTGTCCCTCGTAGTAATATTTGTCCAATGACACACAGTTCTTCACTTATCACTCTGTACTCGACCATTTTCCCTTTTTCCCAGGTATCATTCTTCAAACTTTCTCGAACTGCACACAGTACTTTGTCTGTTGCGGATGCTTTTTCTATTTCACTGGTTGACAAGGCTTTTGGAGTTGCTGCCACTGCAACAAACTTTATGTAGTCATCACCTTCATCATATTCCATTACCGGTCCTCTTGACAGTCGAGACAACACATCAGCGATGTTTTCACGTCCAGGTACATACTTCACCTTGAAATTGTACGACTGTAATCGTAAGACCCATCTCTCGATTCTAGCAGATGGCTTCGATCGTGCTGAATATATGACTTCAAGTGGTTTATGATCTGTCACAAGTTCAAACTCCTTTCCCATCCCCACCCCGTACCAGATGGTCCGTTCCCATCCCCAAACCCATCCCCGCAGGGTTTGTCCCCATCCCCGCCCCATCCCCGCAGGTTTGCTCCCCATCCCCACCCCATCCCCGCAGGTTTGCTCCCCATCCCCACCCCATCCCCGCAGGACGACATCACATTCCCCGCAAAAAGTTTACACAAATTCAAATTAAAAAATAACAGTTTTTAGCTTACAAAACTATTTGTATTGTTGACTGCATTAGTCTGTTATTATCTTATGGACAGTTTGCATTAACCAAGTCCTGACTATTTCTGACTAGTAGGCTTCAGAAACTAATAAACTCTCCTTATCAGTTCTCAAGTTCTCAACATCACCCGGGTTTATTGCCGGCTCATTCCCCATTACCGCGGTATTACCGCGAGAGTAAACCCCATTACCGCGGTATTGCCGCAATTTTTGTCCCCATTACCGCGGTACGACCGTAATCGTAAGACCCATCTCTCGATTCTAGCAGATGGCTTTGATCGTGCTGAATATATGACTTCAAGTGGTTTATGATCTGTCACAAGTTCAAACTCCTTTCCATACAAGTACAGATGGAACCGTTCACATGCCCAAACCAAAGCCAATGCTTCCTTTTCTGTTTGAGAATAACGTCTTTCCACTGCACTCAAACTCTTGCTTGCATATGACACCACTCTGTGTACTCCATTCTGCTTCTGTATTAACACAGCTCCCAAACCGACAGGGCTTGCATCTGCAATCACCTGTGTTGGTGCCCCTTGCTTGAAATAAGCCAACGTCTTAGCACTACTCAATCTGTTCTTCAATTCTGCAAAAGCTTCCTTTTGCTTTTGACCAAACACAAACTGAGCATCCTTCTTTACAAGTTGTCGTAGTGGTTCACTGACAGTTGACAAGTCAGGAATATACCGAGCCACAAAGTTGACCAGACCAAGAAAACTTTTGACTTCACTTGCATTTTCCGGTTCTCTTGTTTCTGTGACAGCTTTGACTTTTGCTTCTGTTGGTCCAATTCCATGACAGCTCAACACATGGCCCATGAATTGAACTTTATGCATTCCTATTTGGCACTTGGCTCTATTCAGAGTCAATCCATTTCTCTTTAAGCATTCCAAGACTGCTCTCAAGCGCTCATCATGTTCCCTAGGTGTCTTCCCGTGTACTATAATATCATCTGCTATATTGTGAGCTCCTGCACACCCAGTCAAAACTTGCTGAATTATGTGTTGGTAGAGTTCAGGCGCTGATGATATTCCAAACATTAATCGTTTGTATCGGTATAACCCTGTATGAGTTATAAAGGTAGTTATTCCTCTTGAATCCTCATCTAGTTCTATCTGGTGGAATCCCCATTTAAGATCCAGACGACTGTATACTGTTCCTTCATTTAAATGGTAGAGGATGTCATCCACGGTTGGAATTGGATGTCTCTCCCTGACCACTGCTTCATTTGCTTGTCTCATGTCTACACATACTCTGATTTCGTTTGTTCCACCTTTTGGTACGACTATGATTGGACTAATCCACGGTGTAGGGCCTTCAACCTTCTCGATTATATCAGCTTTCAGGAGTTTCTCCAATTCTTCTTCCACAGCTCCTCTTAAGTTGTACGGAATGCGTCTTACTGGCTGTGCCACTGGTCTCACATCTTCATTGATGTAAAACTTAGCTTTGAAGCTTTTCAATTTTCCCACTCCATCAAAACACTCTGGATATTCTGTTAGAATGTCCTGTCCTGTATGAATCTCTCCAACTCCAAGTCCTACTCGAAGAACTCCCAGTTGCTCAGCAGTTGTTCTTCCTAATAATGGTTTCCCATTCCCTTCTATGACATAAAAATCTTCTTCAATTGTCATTTGTCTCAAGGTCACTTTGGCTGTAAACATTCCAATTACCTTCAAAGGCGTCTGAGATCCATAAGCGTAGATGTCTTTTGTTGTCTTTTTACATTCGCACTTCACCTGTTGTCTCTTCATTCCATTCCACGTGATTTGGTCGATAACATTACATGAAGCACCGGAGTCGATCATCATCTCGATATCAACTCCACCAACCTTGAGTGTAACGCTCCCTTTTTCTTCTTGAGACAGACTGAAAATGTATTCTGGCTTGTCATTCCTTGGTTCTTCTTCCACACAATGCACCCGTTTCGTTGCACCGACAGAATGACTTGCAAAATGTTTCTGTGGAGGTCTTTTTGATTCCAGTTTTGTTTTGCAAACAACTTCAAAATGGCCTATTAGGCCACACCTTCTGCAGTTAGCCTTCTTTGCAGGACAATGTGGGTCTTTTGCCATGTGATTCTGTTTGCCACAGCGATAACAGCTCTGTGTGCTAACATGACTCCTCTGACTGCCCCTGTTTTGTGTTCTAGCAAGATTAACAGCAAATGGTACCTGTTCCATCTTCTGAACTTGTACGGCTACTGTCTCCATTGTTCTCCCCAAATCTTGAGCTATAGCCAGAGTAAGTGTTTGCCCCTTTTCCAGCAGCTTTCGGCGAAACACTGATGAAACACATTTATCGATTAACTGGTCCCGAACGTTTTCCTCCAGTTGCTCTCCAAATTCGCAATTTCCCGCTTGTTGTCTTAAACGAGCCACAAACTGGTCCACTGTCTCTTTTGTTCCTTGTTGCATTTGTCTGAAAACATGCCTCTCGTATGGGGTATTCAGTTTCGGCGAAAAATGTCCGTCGAGTTTCCGCATGGCAACTTCGTATTCGCCCGCCGCATCTTCGCCGTCTCCAATTGGTCCCGGGTCGGTCAACGTCTCAAACAAGTCCTGAACAGCCATGCCAGCAGTATGTAGTAGCAGGGCTTTCTTCTGAACGTCTGTGCTTATTCCTTTTGCAACAACGTAGAACTCGAAAGAACGTCGCCATCTTTTCCAGCGTGGACCGACACAGGTTGCGTCACCAACAATGTCGAATGGCGGAATTGTCTGAATGTCCATTTCGCTTCGAAATAACGACTTTAACGCCTGATATAAAATGTTGCTTTACCTCGTCGCCACTTTATAGTGTCCTACGACTACTATATAATACACCAGTTTAACCTTTAACACTTTTAATCGTCCTTCCAAACACTTCTTCATCCACCTACTTCAGTTCATGTTCTAGCTCTCTCTATACACATATCAACATATCACTAGAGTTCATCTTCTGACGTCATAGTCCGACACTACAGTCCCTCCTTTTCCACAGTAGTTAGTCCACTACTTTTATTAATACTAACATTATCACTAACGCTATCATTATCATTAATACTAACACTAACATTAACTTACTATGACATCTAGTAGCCTACTAGTAGTAATAATAATAATAATAATAATAATGATGATGACGTCATCAGTTGACCGTGCAAGTCGAACTTTTTACACTTGGCTTAAATTATATAAATTCTGCTGCTTAAGTCATCGTCAGCGTTGGATTTATAGACACATTGCTAAATATACACCTTGTGATCTCGAAGACTTCATCCGTTGACACCGACTCGCCCAGGATTATGGACAATGTGGTTTGGAAAAAATTGTTATCATCATCAGCGATCATCGCGCCATTTAAAATTTCGCCATCGTATTTAAATGGCCCATGACGTCAACATTGCTATGACAACGTACTGTTTCTTAAAGGCGGAACGTAACTGTTTATCCATTTGAATAAAGCTCTTATCGCCTCAAACACAACATGAATGGAAAAACTACTAAGGGAAAGGGAACTTGCCGTGTATGTTGGGCAGAATTTAAGATACACTCATCGGATCACACAATTCATCGTCATGGACCTAGGCTTTCTCCCTGCCCCGGATCGAGTCAGCCACCGGTAGAGATACTAGCCCCCAGCGCGATTTTGTCGCCTTCCTCTACGACCGACCCTCAACATCACATATCCATCATATCACAGCCAGATTCTGAAGGACAACGCGGTCTTCTACCTCCAGTATCGACACTCTTGCACCCGGTAGCAAGAGGCACGCTTGTCAAAAGAATTCCCAGATCGGCAAGAGCATCATGCGCCGCCCTTTTGGGTGAACTCATAGAGGCTGTCGTGAGGGAACCAGAAGACACTGGGAAATGGTCGGACCTCTTAGCCTTTGGAGGGTGCATTCTGGTCAAGCCAAAAAGAGGAGGAGTCAAACGCAAGCTAACGCGGATAATCATCTCTAGAATTGCGAACTGGCGTTCGAAAGGACCGGATTACCATACAGACGATGATGAAAGTAGACCAATGCCAGTCCGTCGTACAGGTCCGATTAAACGTGACTCTGCACAGCACCTAGCATCGGCAGTTGCAAGCAAACTGGAAGATGGAAACTACAAAGCTGCCATCCGTCTTATCTGTAGTGATGACGAACCAGCTCCCGACACTCCTGAGACGTTAGCTGGACTGAAGGCGAAGCACCCGCCAGCTCCGTCGGACAGGAAACCTATCTGTGACCCAAAGCTTTCGGATCGGTTTGCTCCGCTACAGATTTCAGAGCGATCGATCGTCGAGGCCATTTCTTCGTTTCCCGCTGGTTCGGCAGCTGGTCCAGACGGCATCACTCCACAACACCTCAAAGACTTAATTTCTATTGGAGTCGATTGCAACCTCGTCCGCCACCTCAGTGAGCTGGTTAATCTTATGTTGGAAGGGACCTTGCCGGTAGAGGTCAACGAAGTCATATATGGGGCCAATCTGATAGCTTTGAAGAAGAAAGATGGAGGCATCAGGCCAATCGCTGTCGGATACACATTGCGACGCCTAGCTGCTAAATGCGCGAACGCCCACGCTGTTGCCAGACTGTCTACCCTACTCGCCCCTATCCAACTGGGGGTTGGTGTACCAGGAGGCGCCGAAGCAGCTGTACATGCAACCCGCCGCTGGGCCACCTCGATGCCGACAGATAATGTTCTGGTCAAACTAGATTTCGCCAATGCCTTCAACACTCTTCGCAGGGACTCACTTCTGGAAGCGGTTGCAAGAGACATTCCTGAACTTTATCGTTTCGCACATGCTTCATATTCCTGCAAACCGATGCTAAGACATGGACATAATATTATTCGATCAGAAGAAGGAACCCAGCAGGGCGATCCGTTGGGTCCATTGGAATTCTGCATCACATTACAACCTATTCTGTTAACTCTGAAATCGGAGTTAAGAGTGGCATTCCTAGACGATCTGACACTGGGAGGCAAGGCGGATGTGGTGGCCAACGATGTTCAGCTGATCGCTCAGGAATCAGCTAACCTTGGGCTCCAACTAAACCGCGCGAAATGCGAAGTTATCTTCCAGAATGAGGACAATAAAATCGACGATCCCTCATTCTATGGCTTCAAACACACGCCATTAGAAGAGGCGACACTGTTGGGTTCACCTCTGATGCCTGGGCCAGCCGTCGATAAGGTGTTGAGTAAAAAGGCGGATGACCTGGAACGAGCGGTAGGGAGGCTCTCCATGCTTCACTCGCATGACGCCCTAATCCTGTTGCGAAATGGATTGAGCGTGCCAAAGCTCCTCTACACAATGCGCACAGCCTTATGCGTCGACTGCCCTAGTCTTACAAGATTTGACACACTGTTAAGAAATGGATTGTCCAGTATTTTGAATGTGGAGCTATCTGATGAGAAGTGGCTCCAAGCATCCCTTCCGGTGAAGGATGGTGGCCTTGGGATTCGCTGTGCTGCAACGCTGGCACTTTCTGCCTTCTTGGCATCTGCTGCGAGCACTAGCGAACTCCAGGCAAACATGCTACCACCGGAATCAGCTGATACCTCAGACGATCTCGTAGATACAGCTCTGAAAGCATGGACACTACTCACGGATTCAGAACCACCAACAGGATCAGCAGCTCATCGCCAAAGAGAATGGGACAGCCGCTGGATAAGTAAAGCATGGACAACTCTGCACGAATCGGCAAACAACACACTAGACCGGGCTCGTCTCTTGGCCTCTCAGGCACCACACGCGGGAGATTGGTTGCTAGCGCCTCCGGTTACTGCATTGGGACTCCGTTTAACTGACGAAGTAATACGGATCGCGGTTGGAATGCGACTCGGGACGACACTGTGCGAACCTCATGTGTGTCACTGTGGTGAGAGAGTCGACGCCAGAGGACTTCACGGTCTGGCCTGCAGAAAAAACGCTGGCAGACATCAACGGCATAACATCCTCAACGATATCATATGGCGATCTTTCGGAAGAGCAAACATCCCTTCTCAGAAAGAACCGTTGGGCCTCACCAGAGAAGATGGTAAACGACCGGACGGCGTGACACTCATCCCGTGGTCATGCGGAAGATGCCTCACTTGGGATGTGACAGTTTCGGATACATTCGCAAAGTCACATCTGGCAACAACATCAACCGAAGCGGGTGAGGCCGCAAACCGGGCAGCCGCCGCCAAGAGATTGAAATACGCCACAATCACCCGAACACATGCTTTTGTGGCGGTAGCACTTGAGTCCAGCGGTGCTTGGAGCTCAGAAGGATTGAATTTTGTGTTGGAGCTTGGACGAAGGTTGACGGATGCAACCCATGACACCCTCGAAACAAACTACCTATTCCAAAGACTCTCGGTAGCTGTCCAACGCGGGAACGCCATCTGTTTTTCCTCGACCTTACCATGCTAAATTACTCACTTTGCTATAATAATAATAATAATAATAATAATAATAATAATAATAATAATAATAATAATAACAATAATGATAATAAAATTATTATTATTAATTTTGATTGATTTTTCTGTTACGCGCTTTTGTGCAAGATTCCAATTTGTTTAGGCGCGCTATAAATTATGGACAATGTGTAAAAAATAATCATCAGCGATCATCGCGCCATTTAAAATTTCGCCATCGTGTTTAAATGGCCCATGACGTCAACATTGCTATGACAACGTACTGTTTCTTAAAGGCGGAACGTAACTGTTTATCCATTTGAATAAAGCTCTTATCGCCTCAAACACAACATGAATGGAAAAACTACTAAGGGAAAGGGAACTTGCCGTGTATGTTGGGCAGAATTTAAGACACACTCATCGGATGGCACAATTCATCGTCATGGACCTAGGCTTTCTCCCTGCCCCGGATCGAGTCAGCCACCGGTAGAGATACTAGCCCCCAGCGCGATTTTGTCGCCTTCCTCTACGACCGACCCTCAACATCACATATCCATCATATCACAGCCAGATTCTGAAGGACAACGCGGTCTTCTACCTCCAGTATCGACACTCTTGCACCCGGTAGCAAGAGGCACGCTTGTCAAAAGAATTCCCAGATCGGCAAGAGCATCATGCGCCGCCCTTTTGGGTGAACTCATAGAGGCTGTCGTGAGGGAACCAGAAGACACTGGGAAATGGTCGGACCTCTTAGCCTTTGGAGGGTGCATTCTGGTCAAGCCAAAAAGAGGAGGAGTCAAACGCAAGCTAACGCGGATAATTATCTCTAGAATTGCGAACTGGCGTTCGAAAGGACCGGATTACCATACAGACGATGATGAAAGTAGACCAATGCCAGTCCGTCGTACAGGTCCGATTAAACGTGACTCTGCACAGCACCTAGCATCGGCAGTTGCAAGCAAACTGGAAGATGGAAACTACAAAGCTGCCATCCGTCTTATCTGTAGTGATGACGAACCAGCTCCCGACACCCCTGAGACGTTAGCTGGACTGAAGGCGAAGCACCCGCCAGCTCCGTCGGACAGGAAACCTATCTGTGACCCAAAGCTTTCGGATCGGTTTGCTCCGCTACAGATTTCAGAGCGATCGATCGTCGAGGCCATTTCTTCGTTTCCCGCTGGTTCGGCAGCTGGTCCAGACGGCATCACTCCACAACACCTCAAAGACTTAATTTCTATTGGAGTCGATTGCAACCTCGTCCGCCACCTCAGTGAGCTGGTTAATCTTATGTTGGAAGGGAGGCGGATTAAGGCATGTTCAACATGTTCGGCCGAACAGGGGCCCCACACTTGAGGGGCCCCCACAAATGCCAAAAGAATTTTTTCCAATATTTTAGAATTATTATTGTTATTTGTTAAGTCTAATAGTAAAAATGAGCAAAAACTCAGAATAAATTATTAGAAACTGCTCATTTTAATACACACAAAAAACGACTTTTGCACTTGTGTGGGCCCCTATTAAAGTTTCTATTATCAGGCAGGTTCATCTCAAAATCAGCCGAAAACGAAATGATTCAGTTTGCTGACCTAGCAAAGTCATTTGCTCATGAACAGACAAATGAAACATCCTTTACTGGTTAATCACAAAAAGGACTCAATGACACCTTTCCAAATGTTGAGACAGCACTGTGAATATAGGCCTATCTTGTTCTGATGGAGACAAACTGCAGCAGAGAACGTTCGTTTACAAAACTCAAATTGATTAAAAACAGACTGAGAGCGTCAATGTCGAAGACAGACTCGTTAGTTTGACATTGTTGAGCATCGAAAGTGACATACAATACAGTACCATACTTAAACATTCAGAAGTGCACATTGAAGTCGGGCAACCATTAAGAGCCGTAGGTAGACTGGAAGAGGCAAGTTTTCAGTTTAGAGCGAGAGGAGGTAGAGAGTACCAGATGGAGGGACCGACAACTGTGACAAGACAAGACGTGTACCAGAAACAACATAGGCCTACTTTCCAGCAGATGCTGATCGAAGAGAGGAGCGGCCTTTAACAGAGTTGCAAGGTGTGACCATGGAAGATAAGTAGGAAGGCAGATGATCTGCGCGTGCTCTGTACATGAGGAGTGCCAGCATGAAGCGGACACACTCACAGACAGGAAGCCAGTGCAGAGAACGAAGAGCAGGTGTGATATGGACTCGGTAAGAGAGTCCAAGACACAGTCTTGCAGCTTGATGCGTTATTTTGGTTAGAGGAAGCAGTGTGCATTCAGGGAGACCATAGAGTACAGAGTTGCAGTAGTCAAGTCGCGTCAGAATAAGGCAGTGTATCAGTGTTTTCAGTTATGCTGTGTCAAGAGTAGAGCGAAGCTTGCGGATTCTCCTGAACGTGAGCTACATTTTGACGACATAGCCAAAAGGCTCGCAACGTATGGGCCTATGTGTGTACATTCCATGACAATTTTAGCGATATTGATTGTCATTGTCAATTCATAATTTTTTTGCTCTTAACTCTCTAACTGTTAGTTTTGCTACAAAATGTAAACTGCAAACACTGTGTCCAATCAGTCAAGACTATATTGTTAGCCTAAGCCTATTAGGCCTATTTTTATTTTCTGTATTGTGGTAAGCCTGCAGTTGTAATATTCTTTTACCACGAGTCACTCTAATATTGTTAAACCGTAAAAGATGTATACTTTAAGTTAAAGTCTTTAACACCAGATTGGATAATTATAAACCCTACTGATATTGTACAAAAAGAAAGAAGGCACGAATTATAATAATAGAAGAATATTGATTCGTTGAATATAACATGTTTTATGTGTCCTTTTGTTGTGATTCTATGGGGCTGGGCCCCCACAGTCTTACTGAACAGGGCCACCACATTTGCTAATCTTATGTTGGAAGGGACCTTGCCGGTAGAGGTCAACGAAGTCATATATGGGGCCAATCTGATAGCTTTGAAGAAGAAAGATGGAGGCATCAGGCCAATCGCTGTCGGATACACATTGCGACGCCTAGCTGCTAAATGCGCGAACGCCCACGCTGTTGCCAGACTGTCTACCCTACTCGCCCCTATCCAACTGGGGGTTGGTGTACCAGGAGGCGCCGAAGCAGCTGTACATGCAACCCGCCGCTGGGCCACCTCGATGCCGACAGATAATGTTCTGGTCAAACTAGATTTCGCCAATGCCTTCAACACTCTTCGCAGGGACTCACTTCTGGAAGCGGTTGCAAGAGACATTCCTGAACTTTATCGTTTCGCACATGCTTCATATTCCTGCAAACCGATGCTAAGACATGGACCTAATATTATTCGATCAGAAGAAGGAACCCAGCAGGGCGATCCGTTGGGTCCATTGGAATTCTGCATCACATTACAACCTATTCTGTTAACTCTGAAATCGGAGTTAAGAGTGGCATTCCTAGACGATCTGACACTGGGAGGCAAGGCGGATGTGGTGGCCAACGATGTTCAGCTGATCGCTCAGGAATCAGCTAACCTTGGGCTCCAACTAAACCGCGCGAAATGCGAAGTTATCTTCCAGAATGACGACAATAAAATCGACGATCCCTCATTCTATGGCTTCAAACACACGCCATTAGAAGAGGCGACACTGTTGGGTTCACCTCTGATGCTTGGGCCAGCCGTCGATAAGGTGTTGAGTAAAAAGGCGGATGACCTGGAACGAGCGGTTGGGAGGCTCTCCATGCTTCACTCGCATGACGCTCTAATCCTGTTGCGAAATGGATTGAGCGTGCCAAAGCTCCTCTACACAATGCGCACAGCCTTATGCGTCGACTGCCCTAGTCTTACAAGATTTGACACACTGTTAAGAAATGGATTGTCCAGTATTTTGAATGTGGAGCTATCTGATGAGAAGTGGCTCCAGGCATCCCTTCCGGTGAAGGATGGTGGCCTTGGGATTCGCTGTGCTGCAACGCTGGCACTTTCTGCCTTCTTGGCATCTGCTGCGAGCACTAGCGAACTCCAGGCAAACATGCTACCACCGGAATCAGCTGATACCTCAGACGATCTCGTAGATACAGCTCTGAAAGCATGGACACTACTCACGGGTTCAGAACCACCAACAGGATCAGCAGCTCATCGCCAAAGAGAATGGGACAGCCGCTGGATAAGTAAAGCATGGACAACTCTGCACGAATCGGCGAACAACACACTAGACCGGGCTCGTCTCTTGGCCTCTCAGGCACCACACGCGGGAGATTGGTTGCTAGCGCCTCCGGTTACTGCATTGGGACTCCGTTTAACTGACGAAGTAATACGGATCGCGGTTGGAATGCGACTCGGGACGACACTGTGCGAACCTCATGTGTGTCACTGTGGTGAGAGAGTCGACGCCAGAGGACTTCACGGTCTGGCCTGCAGAAAAAACGCTGGCAGACATCAACGGCATAACATCCTCAACGATATCATATGGCGATCTTTCGGAAGAGCAAACATCCCTTCTCAGAAAGAACCGTTGGGCCTCACCAGAGAAGATGGTAAACGACCGGACGGCGTGACACTCATCCCGTGGTCATGCGGAAGATGCCTCACTTGGGATGTGACAGTTTCGGATACATTCGCAAAGTCACATCTGGCAACAACATCAACCGAAGCGGGTGAGGCCGCAAACCGGGCAGCCGCCGCCAAGAGATTGAAATACGCCACAATCACCCGAACACATGCTTTTGTGGCGGTAGTGTGATGTCCGCCATCTCCTCCCCGACTGTGCGCTACTACAGGCGGTTTATGTAAAGGAGTGGTAACGTTTTGAAGTGAGATTTGAGTCCTGTTGATGTCCGATAATGTAGAGTAGTCTTTAGGTCTGGCACCACTTTCCTTTCTAAATCCAGGTTTCACAGGGAAACGGTAATCAGGCTGTGGCCGGTCCTTTAATCTAGTGCTCCTGCGTGGGCCTAGGGTTCCGGGTTCAAATCCATCCGATTCGGCTATTATGGGTTTCTTGACGAAGGTTTCCAAGGGTAAGGCTGCGGCGGAAGGGAGTTCGGCAACTTTCGGTTGAGGTGCCGAAAAGTCAGGGTTCGTAGTGGTACTCACTTCCTTACTTACTTTTCTATCTGCTTCTAGGAATTCTATTCTATCCAACAGATTTCTCTGGTCTCCAGCCAATTCAGATTGAGCTTTAGACATTTCAGATTGGATTCTAGACAATTCA